>ML796842.1:450785-488043 GCA_009831015.1 Picea engelmannii
CCCTTGAACAAAAACTATTGATTATTTCTCATATATATTGTGCATGGTGTATTGTGGTGTATTGGTGTAACTCTTATACTATTGTTCATTTCTCATTGGATATAATTGAATGTTTTAAGTATAAGTTGGAAAAGTTTTTTAAATTGTACTTGATATGATTCACCCCCCTCTCAGTATCAACAGTTTACAAAATATTGGATATATTTGTGATTAATAATATGGTGTTGCAAAATTTTCCAAAATACAGGGCCCAAATATGCTCGAGCAGGTGCTTTGGACCATTTCATTATATTTCTTGATATTGAACATGATGACCCCAGACTGGGTAACCCTTTTAAGTTTATTTAGGGTTGATATAGGAAGAGGAATTCATATGAATGGTTAAAGAGAATTGGAAACACTTTGACCCATCCTTGGATTCTTCTTCTTATGATCGGTTCATTAAGGATTTAAAATATATTAAGGAGAAAGTGGAACTACCCCACCCCCAAGAAACAGATCGACATGATGCAAGTTAATCCTCGAATTAAATTACGTAAAATACCAGAGGAAACTAAGACCAACCTCCCCTTCTAGCTCGACCTAAGGCACAAGGTGCATAATGGCCAAGGTGAGGTTAGCCATTATTAGTTTTAATTGATAAAACTACAATTCCCTCGACCAATAAGCTTGCGTTGGATAACCCACTATTACGCCAATGGCCAAAATGTCTAACAACCCTATTAATTTAACACGTATCTCCTAAAAGAAAATTTTTAAAACTGTTATATCATTTGGTATTACCAAAATTTATTATTATTATTGATATAAACTACTTTTATTTTCCTATTAGATCACTTCACCTTAAGGGAGATTATTTAATGTACCTAAATAAACATGTTGGACAAGGTATCTAAGTGTGTGGTTAAAGATCTATTAAAGATTCTACTTAGAAGAAGGTACAAGTGAAGTTTGTTCACCCTTGAATAAGAAAAACAAAATGTTTCAAAAAATTAAACACTGAAACAATTGAATCATGAATTCATTGTCCAGGAATACGTTAGGTGACTGTTAAGGAGTTACATCAAACATGGTGATGCAGGAGCATCGCCAACGCATCAAGCGAGCTAGCGCGGAAGCGGAGGACAGTTGGACAAGCCAGCACAAATTTTGAAAACACTTTGGAATTGTTGCACAAATCTTAAATGAGCCATTAAGATGAGCCACACTTGTATATTTTGAATGGACCTTGAGCGGATAGCTCTCGTCCTTAGTACGTAGACGACATTTAAAATAGTTAATGTAAAGTAGATAGAATTTAATTCTAGACTAGACATTTGTAGAGCGCAAGAGGGAAACGGGATATAGACACCCTCATTGTGCATTGTAACATTATTCAAAAGCATTTGGAGCAAGAAGAAGCAGAGAGTTGTGTAAAAACACCCATGTACGGACATTTGAATTAATAGAAAGCTTTGATTCAAATTCATGGTTTGTGTTGTTCTCTTTGTATTGGTGTTGAATGATAGGCTCATGAACATTTGCTTCCTGTTATACATTTTCTTTTATATGCTGTGTATGTGATTTCATGTATGATTGAAGTCTGAGAGGGAGATGGAATGAGTTTCAATTGTTTCTCTATTTGAGCCAAAGAATTCTTGCAAGGAGTGCAGTTGAAGTGTCCGCAAGGAGTGCATTGACAGAGGGTTCAGATAGAGATAGTTTTTGGTCTCATTCATCCAGAAGTGCAGTTGGGCACAGGAGTCATGCAAGGAGTGCGTAGGCCGGGTAAAAGTCTCAAGGTTGCCAACCTGAGTGAAGCATTTGACAGACTGTTGTTGTAGGTGTGCGCAGAGTCAAGTGACTTCAACACTTCGACGTTGTTGAAGGTTTGCCGCAAGGAGTGCGTGCAAGAGTTTTCTTGAAGGACTTGAGGTCGTGGGGAAAATCTCAAGAGGGATAGGACCTTCGAATTTGTTGAAGGACAGCATAGAAAAGTTGTGCCTTGAAGGTTGGAAAGAAGCGTCACAAGTTTTCACGCAGGTGGATAAGTTCTGTGGAAGAACACTTAGTCATTTTGTGGATTGCATAAGGAAGAACGGACGGTTGATATATTCCAGGGAAAATCAGTGAATCACCATGAGTCGTTGGATCTCGTGGGGCTGCAGGGGGATACTACAGATATTCCCATAGTGTTTAAAGATTAGAAGGGGTAGAGCTATTGATCCAAGCCAGCCAGGGGCGTTGGATTATTCGCGAAATCACCTATCGGGATTTCGTAAGAAAGGAATCGAAGATTTGGTAACGGGAGTCGCGAAATCACGATACGCGATATCCCGACGGCTACAAGTACAGTGTGGGGCCACAGGAGTTGGTGGTGGATAGGTAGCACACTGTATCATGGTTTGGGAAACGTAAAGTCCCGAAACATTGGACATCAGGATTCGCAATCCCGCGAAGTCTGAAATCCTAACGAGCTGACGGGACCGTTGAAAAGTCAAAGCCACGAGCTCATCGGAGTTTCAGCATATCGGGACTCGGGAGTCGGAGAACCGAGTTGCTCGACACCACGAGTGTCGAGATCCCAATAGAGAAAGTCCTGACAAAGGAATGGAAGGGTCAGCATTGACTCATATCAGGTCTCGGAGATTCGAGAGTCCTATGCTCTATCACTGACCTCGCAAGGTTGTGAAGTCCGATTCCTCGATAAGTAAAGAGAGGGGGAGTCGCGCAAAGAGATATGTGGGTGCAGATTTCCCGATAGGGAAATAGAAGGACTGGTTAGTGTTCTTTGGGCCGAGGAAAGAGAAGATCCTGTGAGCAGACGTGCCTGCGGGTGTGACACTGCATCAGTTTGGTATCAGAGCTTCAGATTCTTGTCTGTATATTTTAGGCAAGGAAGGCATAAGAGGTAAGGAGTACTCTGATACACAACGTCAAGTGGTATAAGAGCTAAGACATATTGTTCTTTTCTTTCTGTAGCAGAGAAGAGGAGAATTCTCCATGCCACCAAGGAGAGATAGGCAGTCACCTGATCCAGAGGATAGGGAAGTGCAGAGAAGAAGAGGCAGGCAGATAACTGATCCATCCATAGAGAGACAGATGAGAGACCTCCAAGCGAGACTCGAGGACATGGACACAGCACAAAGACACACAGCTAGTGCAGGGGATCTGAGTGATTCTGATAGTGAAATAGAGGTTGAATGAGAGGAGGAAGTTACAACCGGAGATGCATCAAATGAGCGTTTGATCAAAGCTATTGCCAGGATGGGTGCAAGAGAGAAGATGTACATTCCAATTTATGAGGGAAACTTGGATGCAGAGGAGCTACTATATTGGATTAGAGCTCTGGATACTTACTTTGACTACGAAGATGTCGAAGAGGACAAGAAAGTCAAGCATGTTGTTACAGACTTAAAAGGACATGTAGCATTGTGGTGGGATGAACTACAAGCTGACAGGCGCTGCAAGGGAAAGCATAAGATCAAGAGCTAGGATAGGATGATCGCAAAGATGAAGGCGAAATTAATCCCCAGGGATTATCAAATTACTCTGTTCAGGAGAATGCAGAACCTGAGATAGAAGATGATGACAGTGAAAGAATACACTGAGGAATTCTATCGACTGAACATCAAGGCAGGTCATCGAGAGAGTGATGATGAAAAAGTTTCTAGATACATGAATGGCCTGAGATATGATATCTAGGATGAGATGAGCATGGTAACCATCCAAATGGTGGAATATGCTTATCAGATGGCTCTGAAAGCTGAAGAGAAGTTGAGACGAAAACAGAGTCAGAGGGGCTGAGGCAGAAGTCAGCCCAGAGGCAAAGCAGTTGCCCAAGATAAATACCAGAAGCCCAAGGAGGAATGGAAGAAACCTCAGACTCGTGCAGAGAGAGGTGGAACCTCACAGCAGGGGCCATATGTTGAACAGAGAGGGCAACATAATGAACAGAGAGGAGATTATGCTGACAACAACACTTTTCCTCATACTAGAGGTAGAGGAAGAGGAAGAGGTGGAGTAATCACATGCTTCACATGCGAAAAGAATGGTCACAAGTCTTACGAGTGTCCAGAGAAAAAGAAGGACATTAGAGAAGCTCACATCACTGAAGCACAGAGGCGAGATGTTGAGGCTGAAGACGCTGAAGGCGGAAGATCGCTCATGATGCAAAAATTCCTTTTGACACCCGAAAAGGAGGTGGAAAGTTTAGTCCAAAGGACCAGACTCTTTAGGACTGCTTGCAAGACCAAGGACAGGGTATGAAAGGTCATTGTAGACAGTGGTAGCATGGATAATCTCATATCTATGGATATGGTAGAGAAGCTGGAGCTGGAAATGACTGATCATCCAAGCCCATACAGAGTTTCGTGGCTACAGAAAGGACACCAGGTAACTGTTACTAAACAATTCTTGGTTGAATTCAAGATAGGTGGATATAATGATAAGATCTTATGTGATGTTATTCCCATGGATGTTTTTCATCTATTGTTGGGTAGACCATGGCAATATGACAGAAATGTGATTCATGATGGGAGAATGAACACATACACCCTAGAGAAAAATGGGAGGACACACATGTTGCTTCTGATAAAGGACAAGGAGGTGAAGCCAGAAATAAGCAACATAGTACTTCTCATGAGTGGAAAGGAACTTCTTACCAAGTTTAAGAAGAAGGAGGATCCACAATTCTTTGTGGTCAAGAAGCCGCAGATTGTTCTGACTAGTACAAGAGTGGATTATTTATCAGATGAATTTCATGAACTGCTCGAAGAGTTCACTGACATTATAGTGGACGAAATACCTCATTCATTGCCACCAGTCAAGAGTGTGAGTCATCATATTGATCTCATACCAGGAGCCAATTTTCCAAATAAATCCGCATACAGATTGACGCCACAGGAGAATGAGGAGGTTAAAAGGCAAGTCCAAGAGTTGTTGGATAAAGGGTTAGTCAGGGAAAGCTTGAGTCCTTGTGTTGTTCCAACAGTACTCAGTCCGAAGAAAGACGGAGGCTGGAGGATGTGTACTGACTCGAGGGCGATCAATAAGATAACCATCAGGTACAGGTTTCCATTGCCAAGAATGGATGATATGATGGATTGCTTGAGTGGAGCAAGGTACTTTTCAAATATTGATTTGAAAAGCGGATATCACCAGATTCGCATGAGAGAAGGTGATGAATGGAAGACAACATTCAAAACAATCGAGGGTTTGTATGAATGGCCTGTTATGTTGTTTGGCTTAACAAATGCTCCAAGTACCTTTATGAGGTTGATGAACGAAGTCTTGAGGGAGTTCATCGGGAAATTTTTCATCGTATACTTGGATCACATACTGGTTTATAGTAAATCGGTGGCAAAGCACTTGAAGCATTTGGCTACAGTGATGTAGAAACTATAGCAGGAGAAGTTGTTGATTAATATGAAGAAGTCCTCATTCATGAAGACAAAACTCATTTATTTTGGATTTGTTATTTCTGCAAATGAGTTGAGGATGGATCCAGATAAGGTGGAAGTGATCAAGAATTGGCCATCACCGAGGAATGTATTCGAGGTGAGAAGTTTTCATGGTTTGGCTAGTTTCTACCGAAAATTCATCAGGAATTTCAGTGGAATTAGCGCAGAGATGATGGATACAGTGAAGAAGAGGCATAAGTCTTTTCACTGGACAGAAGAAGCTAAAAAGAGTTTCAATCTGTTGAAAAGGAAGATCACGGAACAACCAGTTTTGGTGTTGCCGGATTTCCAGAAAACATTTCAGGTGAAATGTGATGCAAGCGGATTTGCAATCGCGGTAGTCTTGAGTCAAGAAGACAGGCCAATAGCATATTTCATCGAGAAGCTGAATGAAGCGAAATTGAAATACTCCACGTATGATAAGGATTTTTATGCTATCATACAGGCATTAAAGAAATGGAGGCATTACTTGATACCCAAAGAATTTGTATTGTACAGTGACAATCATGCACTACAGTTTGTGACTCAACAGGATAAGTTGAATCAGAAACATGTAAAATGGGTTGAGTATATGCAGAATTTCACATTTGTGATTAAACATATTTCTGGTACTGCTAACAAAGTTGTTGATGCTTTGAGCAGGAAGTGTTTGTTGTTGCAGGAGTTCAGAGTCCGCACTTTAGGTTTTGATGATATCAAGAATATGTACGCAGATGATCCAGATTTTTAGGAAGCGTATGAAGCAGCTGAGAATCCAGTTCTCAGAGACAGAAGCCCATGGATAGAATACATGATCCAGGAAGGATTGTTGTTCAGAGGCAATCAACTGTGTATTCCGAAATGCTCCATGAGGGAGAATCTGTTGAAGGAGAAACACAATGGTGGATTGGCAGGACATTTCGGTCATGACAAAACATTCGCGAAATTGAATGAGTCATATTTTTGGCTGGGAATGCGAGCAGATGTCAAACAATTTGTAGATAGATGCAGAATTTTCCAGCATTCGAAGGGAAGAAAGTGGAATGCGGGTTTTTATCAACCATTGCCCATACCATAAAGGCTGTGGGATGTGATAAGCATGGATTTTGTATTGGGGTTGCCAAGGAGACAAAGAGGTGTTGATTCAATATTTGTGGTAGTGGATAGGTTTTCCAAGATGGCACACTTCATCCCATGTCAAAAGACCAATGATGCAACTCACATTGCAAATCTGTTCTTCAAAGAGGTCATTCAACTTCATGGGTTGCCGAAAAGTATAGTTTCAGACAGAGACACGAAATTCATAGGGCATTTTTGGAGGACCTTATGGAAGAAGCTGGGGACTAATTTGATGTTTAGTTCATCTTATCATCCTCAGACAGATGGACAGACGGAAGTGGTCAATAGAAGTCTGGGAGACTTGTTGAGAAGCTTGGTGACAGAGCATCACAGCAGTTGGGACAATATATTACCACAGGCTGAATTTGCCTACAATGACTCAATGAATCGGAGCACAGGCGAGAGTCCATTTCAAGTTGTTTATGGCATGCAACTGAGGGGAATTTTTGAACTAAGATATTCAGGATAGACTTCTACTAGGATTGCTAGTGCAGAGGAATTCCCTGAGGCGATGAAGGAACTTCACAGCCAGGTGAAGGAGCGGTTGCAGAATTCAAGTCAGGAATACAAGCACAGAGCAGATCAACATCGGAGACAACTTCAATTTGAGGTTGGTGATCTGGTTCTGGCACATTTGAGGAAAGAAAGGTTCCCAAGAGGAGCATACAATAAGATGAAGATGAAGAAAATTGGGCCATGCAAGGTCTTGAGAAAATTTGGGGACAATGATTATGAGATTGAACTACCCGATGGGATCGGAATTTCTTCGATATTCAATGTCTTAGATTTGTACCCATATAGAGATGGATAAGAAGAGACTGGAGATGAGCAGCTAGCGATCCAGTGGATGAAGCAAATTCCAGTTGCAGAGAAGCCACAAATGGAATGCATACTGGACAAGAGAGTGAGTAAGAGGACCAAGAGAAAATAATATTTTGGGCATCTGGTCAAGTGGAAGAACCATCCAGTTGAAGATGCCAGCTGGGAGACTGAAGATGAGATACAAAAGCATGGACAGACCGTGCAGGAGCTCATGGACAAGAGGCCATGAAAGTTTTCAAGTGAGGGAGTATGATGTAGGAGCATCGCCAACACATCAAGCGAGCTAGCGCGGAAGCGGAGGACAGTTGGACAAGCCAGCACAAATTTTGAAAACACTTTGGAATTGTTGCGCGAATCTTAAATGAGCCATTAAGATGAGGCGCACTTGTATATTGTAAATGGACCTTGAGCAGATATCTCTCGTCCTTAGTAGGTAGACGACATTTAAAATAGTTAATGTAAAGTAGATAGAATTTAATTCTAGACTAGACAGTTGTAGAGCGCAAGAGGGAAACGGGATATAGACACCCTCATTGTGCATTGTAACATTATTCAAAAGCATTTGGAGCAAGAAGAAGTAGAGAGCTGTGTGAAAACACCCATGTACAGACATTTGAATTAATAGAAAGATTTGATTCAAATTCATGGTTTGTGTTGTTCTCTATGTATTGGTGTTGAATGATAAGCTCATGAACGTTTGCTTCCTGTTATACATTTTCTTTTATATGCTGTGTATGTGATTTCATGTATGAATTGAAGTCTGAGAGGGAGATGGAATGAGTTTCAATTGTTTCTCTATTTGAGCCAGAGAATTCCTGCAAGGAGTGCAGTTGAAGTGTCTGCAAGGAGTGCGTTGACAGAGGGTTCAGATAGAGATAGTTTTTTTTCTCATTCATCCAGAAGTGCAGTTGGGCCCAGGAGTCGTACAAGGAGTGTGCAGGCTGGGTAAAAGTCTCAGGGTTGCGAACCTGAGTGAAGCATTTGATAGACTACTGTTGCAGGTGTGCGTAGAGTCAAGTGACTTCAACACTTCGATGTTGTTGAAGGTTTGCTGCAAGGAGTGCGTGCAAGAGTTTTCTTGAAGGACTTGAGGTCGTGGGGAAAATATCAGGAGGGATAGGACCTTCGAATTTGTTGAAGGACAGTGTAGAAAATTTGTGCCTTGAAGGCTGGAAAGAAGCGTCGCAAGTTTGCACGCAGGTGGATAAGTTTTGTGGAAGAACACTTAGTCATTTCATGGATTGCATAAGGAAGAACGAACGGTCGATATCTTCCAGGGAAAATCAGTGAATCACCATGAGCCGTTGGATCTCGCAGGGGTGAAAGGGGATACTGCAGATATTCCCATACTGTTTAAAGCTCAGAAGTGGCAGAGCCATTGATCCAAGCCATCCAGAGGCGTTGGATTATTCGCGAAATCGCCTATCGGGATTTTGTAAGAAAGGAATCGAAGATTTGGTAAAGGGAGTCGTGAAATCGCGATAAGCGATATCCCGATGGCTACAAGTACAGTTTGGGGCCACAGGAGTTGGTGATGGATAGGTAGCACACTGTATCGGGGTTCGGGAAACATAAAGTCCTGAAACATTGGACATCAGGATTCACGATCCCGCGAAGTCCGAAATCCCGACGAGGTGACGGGACCATTGAAAAGTCAAAGCCGCGAGCTCATCGGAGTTTCGGCATATCGGGACTCGGGAGTCGACGAACCGAGTTGCTCGACACCACGAGTGTTGAGATCCTGATAGAGAAAGTCCCGACAAAGGAACGGAAGGGTCAGCGTTGACTCATATCGGGTCTCGGAGATTCGAGAGTCCTACGCTCGATCACTAACCTTGCAAGGCTGTGAAGTCTGATTCCCTGATAAGTAAAGAGAGGGGGAGTCGCGCAAAGAGATCTGTGGGTGCAGATTTGTCGATAGGGAAATAGAAGGACCGTTTAGTGTTCTTCGGGCCGAGGAAAGATAAGATCCTGTGAGTAGGCGTGCCTGCAGGTGTGACACTGCATCACATGGTCTACATAGGTGTCATGTCATTGTCCATAATACCTGATAGGGTTGCCTTAAGTATTTGAATCGTTGTCAGTGGAATACAGGGTCATTGTCCGCAACCAAATCTACCCAAAAGCACGAAGCTGACTGTGGAGGTGTGTGGTCATTGTCGGGTCACAAACTCAGTCCACTAACATTCCAAGAAACACAGCCTAGTCATGGCTACGTTGTCTGGAATTAGCCAAAAAAGATGGTTGTGGAATTAAGGTGGGTTAATAATGTTTGTCCAACCATGTAGTACAAGGATCGCAGCCAAAACAAAATCATGTAAAGCATAGTCAAGATTAGGATAGAAACACAGTTCGTCCTACAGTAACCACGCAATCATGGCCAAGGTAAAACACAATCATTTAATTGCGTAAAATTGCAGTGCTTCAAGTAAAAACGCACAGGTATCCATGATAACCTTCGTTGGGAAATGAGAAATATCAATTCGTCGGGTGTCTCATAAGAAACGCAGGTATAATTTTAGTAATGGTTGTCCCTCTAAAATTGAAAACGCTTAACTTCTATCTTAACTCGTTCTCTGAAAAAATTGAATTAGCTTCTGAAATATTTTAAACTCAACTGAATGACAAAACTGCTTCTAAATAATAAATCCTTCTTAAAAAGTTAAAACGTTTTTTAGCAGTGAAATCATGAGTACGATGATAATGCAAAGTGTAAATATAAGTTATACACGAAATGAGATAAATGCTCGGAGAAATAGGATTTCATTGTCTTAATAAATGTATAATTAATTTCCTAACAATTCTAGAATATGATATCACCGTGTAAAGTTACTGGAATATAGAATCGTTGTATAACATTACAGGCATATAAAATCATTGTATAACATTATTGGCATATGATATCGCTACAATATAATTAATTTCCATAACCTTAATGGAATATGATATCGATAACTTTGTCAACGCAGTCTAGTATATAAAATCCGTTGTTAGTAAAGAATTTACAGTCATAGGGTACGCATAAAATTGCTAACATTAGACATTGAACTCGCAGTGTGAACAGCTTTATAAAACGCTCATGTATACGAATCGTTGACCACGATGCAAATCACAGTCACCATGCAGATTACAGTCAATATGTAAATCACAGTAAAAAAATGTAAATCGCAGTCAGATGTAAAGGGATTTACGGAAAAAAGTGGATGAAGTCGCAGAGCCATATATCCAGTAATGAAAATGCATTCAACATATAAAAACATAGAGAAAATATCCAGCAATGAAACATAGTCAAGAATGTAAAAAAATATAGATTGGGCCTTCAACTCAGAGGTTATCAATCAAGGAAAAATAGGGATAATCCTTCACAGAGACACAAGGGTTTTCAGATTTTAGGCAATAAGACGCAGAGGTACTCAATCGCTAGAAGGCGCAATGACCACCAATCAACCAAGAACAATCACAGGGGCATACAGATGGGCAGAAGCATCCTTCGCTCATCATCCACACAAAGAAAATAAGGGCGTTAGGATCTATAGGTCTATTAACACCGAAGTGACGACTGTCAATCTGTCTCCTGATAGACTTCTCAGGTGAGGACTAATGAGCTAGGGACGAAGGAAAAATACGATGCGCAAACTCATCACAAATCAATAAAACCATAGCATGGTCACAACATGCATGGAATCGAAAGCCAAGGGAGTCAATCAACAGCGAGCTTAAGGCTATGGGGGAAATTCAGTTATCAACTAAAATGCTAAGTCAATCATTTTCTTTACCCAATTAAAATACATAACTAAAAGCGTAAAGTATACTAATAATATACCATGCAGAACTAAAGGAAGTGTATCGTAGCCCAAGTCACCCTCTCTGAGTTTTTGTCCCATGTGCTCCATGTAGCTCCTTCTTGCCCACTGATGAGACTTCATCGGTACCTACCAGCCAACACTAGGGGTACTCTTCTTCCCCCTTATCCCTCTGATCCAAAAAGGGGCCACGCACAATAACCAGCGAATCAACTAGCTCCCATCTCACCTCGCAAGGCCGAGCTACCACTCCTCACCAATATGGGTATCCCAACTCCCACAAGCTAAGTTAGTCAAGTCTAAAATTATAATACGTAACGTTATGCATCACAGAAGAGATCCATCATCCTTCTCCTCCCTCCATTATATATATTTTTTAAGTCCTTTACTTTCCCAAATTCCCATTTAATTTATTTTTCAACAATTTAATTCATAAAATCCTCCACGTAAATGTGTCAGCCATCCCCTTCATTGATGTAGTGTCCCCAAGGCCGAGCCCCATTGTAAACCATGTTCTGAAAGGAATTGTAATTATGTTTTATAGGCAGGTGAGCCAAGTTTTTTATAAGCTGGAGGCTTATGTGTTTGTTAGGCCAGGGAGCCTGAGTGTTGAAGGCCAGGAGCCTGTTGTTGTATATGTAATCACGCAGAACAATTAATAAAATATAAACACTGCCATGTGCAGACTGACCACGATGAATGAGTGAAGGGGGACTAAGAATCCATAGAGTGGGAAAGGAATTAGGGGTTGGAAGGTGGGAAAATGGGCTAGGTGTTGAGCCTAGGGGCTAAGCCTAGGGGGGCTTAAGCCTCGGAATAATATTTTAATACTATCCCAAAAGACATGTGCATTTTATGTTTTATACTAAGTTTCTGGAAAGGGGAGAACATGCAAGGGAGATGCGTGTTGGTGGAACACATGCATTTTCATGGGTGACAAGTGTCAACCCTGACGCATGAGAATAAAATGGCTAGGGTGAGCCGTGAGAAAGGGTTCCTCCCCCATTCTACCCGAACGTCTGACCGCGTACGGAGCCTTGGATAATACTACCAACCTGACTCATGCAAAGAACCTTTGTGCATCCCTATGATTCCAAAGTGTGAGTCTATTATGTGTTTCCAAATTGAGAAATCAAAAGTGTCTCATCCCTTCTAAGCCTGGTGATACTGTTGCACCTGTCTGGAGCTGCCCTGAGGTGTTCGTGTCTAGATTTCCGTGGATTTTGGTGGATGTGTATTGTTGATCCTGTGTGGCTTGTTGGCTAGTTTGTACAACACTCTCTCCAGGTGAGAGAGGTGGTTGAATATTGGAAGAACGGGTTGTTGGACCCATGAGCGACTCCCTCCAGGTGAGAGAGTGCGCAGAGGAAGGAGAGAACTCCTGGAAGGAACCCTGTAGCTGCCACAGAGCCTGGAGACTTCCGATCCGACCTGTTCCTGTAAACTAAGGCAAGGGATATTAGCAGCTGAAGGACTGTCCAGGTGACAGATAAGGTGTATACTCCTGGGGTGGAACAAGCATGTGGGGAATGAGGGTCTGTGGGCAGTGAGCGTGGGAGGTTCCTTGGAGAGAATCCCTTCCTTGTGGTTGTGTGTTGTTTTCCCTGTAGCCTCAGTCTAGCCTAGGATTCCTTGTCTTGGGGTGGAGCTTAGTCCCATCTCGGGGGTGACCCACTACTGATCTGATGAGCAGTGTGGTCTAAGGATGGGAGGTTTGTGGAAGGCCTGCACTTGGTTGGTGGATTCTACCACTGTTAAAAGATAAGTATCTGATTATGTTTTAATCGTGTTTTTGCATGACTCTACTGCATATGTTATCATGATTTCCAATGTGTATATGAATTAGTATGAACCCTATCGATTGTTAATTATGACAGTAACTCATATGAATACTCTATGTAGAATGTGTTTATTTATTTGAATGCATGTGGATTATATAATACCTGTATGAGTTAGGTACCAAGTGGTGTTATAGTCTTCTTTTAATAGCGTTTAAACCTTAGTAGCAGAAATGGTGCGCTACAGTTTGGTATCAGAGCCAAGGTTTCGACACTGAGCCTAGATGGGCCAGTGGAGCGGTCTTTGGACTGAGAATGCGAGGGGAAATTAGGTCTGGAAGGCCAATTTTGGACCCTAGTTTGCTCCAAAGTGTTAAGGAGTTACTTGACGAGTTTTTAAAGCTCACGAGGTATAGCGGCGTTATGAAACCGCTGCCAGTGTGGTATAAGTCCACAAGGAGAGAGGACTCCACACCGGAAGTGTAGGAGCTTTAGGATCTGTTCGGGAGGGAAGGTGAACCCTCGTGACCGTCAGATATGGAAAGTGTGCACGGGGTTTAAAGCTCTTTCGAATTGCACAAGAGTGCGGAAATCGCGATTCGCGAAATCCCGAAATAGATCTAAACCGTCCAAATGACGGAGGCCACGTGTCGTGAGATTTCCCATTTTGGGAATCGGGAATCGCGAGATCGGGAGTCCTGATGACAAGAGATTGGGATTTTCCATGGTGGAAATCCTGAAATATATCTGAACCATCTGAATGATGGAGGCCACATGTCGTGAGATTACCCATTTCGAGAAATCGAGAATCGCGGAATCGGGAATCCTGATGACGAGGGCTCGGGATTTTTCATGGTGAAAACCCTAGGATAGATATGAACCGTACAATGGATGGAGGTTACATGTCGAGAGATTAACTGCCTTGGGAAACCAAGGATCGAGATTTTGGGAATCCCGTGATGGAGAGTTCGGACTCTCGTGATGGTAAACCCGATGAACAGACGAGAGTCTTTCGGAGGATCTCAGGGTCTGTGACGACCGTTAGATGTGAGGAAGAGATGTCGGCTTTAAGCTAGGGCACGAATGTGCATTAAGGTAAGAAATGAGCATATCTGGATGGCCAAAGTCCACCCACCTAGATATACGACTGAGGGTTCAATCCGGAGCCCCCTTGTTGTTCTACCTTTAGCGGTGGGGGGGGGGTCTGGAATCAGATGTGAAACTCTCGAACGGTTGAGATTAATTCACCTTGATCAACAGTGCTCAGGTGAATTCCGGACCCCCCTTTCCATTATGCCTTTAATGGGGGGGAGGGTTTCGGAATAGTGTGGCGTGTAAAGTGGGGCCCCCTCCTGTCCTATCGACTATCGTGTCGCATTCCCCCTCTACCACCTGTACTCCACTTAACCGTACAACGGGGCCTATTCTCATTGGTTGTTCTCTAGCCCTGTTGGGATTTGTCCCTATTGGTTGGATGCTAGCCCTGTCAGGGTTCGGCGGTTGCAGAGCAGAACGAGAGCTTAGAAAACTTATTTGAATCGAAATGTCTTTTGTTTTTTTCGTATTGTCTTATAAATGTTGAGGATTGTTCCTGAGGGTTTAATGGCCTAAAAAACTTCGAATTTAATTGCATAGTTCGTGTGCAGAGTTCAACGGAGCTCAGGACTCTAGTTAACCAACACCAAGTATGGAGTGGGAAAAGGTGCAGATTACCCCCGAAACAGAAGACGAACAAGAAGGAAAGGATGTCAACCTGGGAGTCGAAGGATTGAACTCCAATGGGCATGGAAAAGAGAAGGATAAGGAAGGACACATAATGAAAATCATTGAAGTATTACAAAGAGAGGCCAAGGCTCACCGAGATGATAGTCGAAAGCTCATGAAAGTCAGGGATCGGCAGGGTGAATTAAACTTAAATTTTTTGAAGAGCCTGGAAAGAATAGAGAGGAAACTCAAGAAGGGAAGAGACTCAAGTACGAAGGAGAGTCATAGAACCCATGCGAGAAGAAGTAGGTCGAGGAGTGGTAGCCGACATCTTAGTCGCTCCCAAAGAAATTCTGACAGGAAGACACACAGTAGTTCAAGCCTGTCCCCTACCAGAAAACATCAAAAATCTGGAAAGGAGGAATTGAAAGGGGAGATGAACAAGATTAAGCCTCCAACATTCTATGGAGAACATAAGAAGGAGGAAGATGTCGAGACATGGTTGCTTGGCATGAAGAAATACTTCCAATTGCAGAATTATTCTGCCCATGCAGAAGGAAGAATTGCAATGTACCAACTAAAAGGAAAAGCATCCATGTGGTGGGATCAGTTTGTACAGGTGCAGCACATCATAGAGAAAGAGGTCACTTGGAATGAATTTAAGAGGTATTTCGAGAAGAAATACCTAACTAAAAGATACTATGACAGAAAGATGAAGGATTTATTCGAACTCAAGCTAGGAAGCATGACTATGGATGAGTATGAACGAAGTTTCCTAGAACTACCGAAGTATGTTCCATTCATCAAAGATGAGGCTGTCAAGATTCAGAGATATCTAAGTGGACTGCCACCTTCCATGAGTGACAAGATTCAATACGATGATCCTAAGACCATGGAAGAAACAATAAGAAGGGTGAAATGCTTGTATGAATAGCAAGTAGAAAGGCCTACCCATCGGAAGGCTTGGAATGATCAGAGGAAGTTTAAGAAGGAACAAAGGTAGAAGGGAAACATGCCTCCCTTTTTCAGAAATAGTCCTTGTGGACAGTCATCTTTTAGAGAGCCCAGGAAAGTTGAAGGGAGTGAGCAGATGCCAAGACCGCCACCTATGGAGTGTTGGGGCTATAAAGGGAATCATAGGTATAGAGACTGTCCCCACAGAAAATACAAAGTAAGAACTGTCCATATTGTTCAGCAAGCTAAAACAGTGGAGGATATGGGCAGAAGAATGTCAAGGATCTACGCAGCCCTGGACAACAAGAAAGCAAAATTTCAATCGCACATGATTGAAGTGGAAGGTACGATCAACAACCGACCACTTGTTATTTTAATTGATTCAGGGGCTATCCATAGTTATGTAGATCCTAGAGTGGTGGAAAGTTTTCATCTAATGAGAAGCAAACATGAGAAGTCTCGGTTAGTGAAGTTGGCCACAGGGACCAAGAGGAAGGTCATTGAATTGGTTAAGTCATGTTCAGTGGACATGAAAGGAATGAGCACTAAGGTTGAATTGAACATTTTTCTTTTAGTCTCATATGATTTCTTAATTGGGATGGACTGGTTGGACCAGCACCATGCCCTTCTGGATTTCCATAACAAGAGGTTTACATGCCTGAACAAGGAGGGAAATCAGGTAACAGTCCAAGGAATTCCCAGAGTCGTGGTTGTGGGGGAAATATTAGCCATGCAGATGAAGAAATGTTACTGGAAAGGCTGTCAATTATTTGCAGCTCGGGAAGAAGAAGCATCCCAAGATGAAGTCTCGAATCTGGTGGACCACGAAGTACTCAAAGAATTCAAGGACATATTTCATGAGGTACCTGGACTACCTCTGAAGAGGGACATTGAATTTTCTATAAATTTGATGCCTGGAGCAGCTCCAGTTTCGAAGGCTCCTTATAGAATGAGTATGCCAGAGTTGAAAGAGTTGAAATTGCAGCTCAGAGAGCTACTAAAGAAAGGTTACATTCCTCCCAGTGTGTCACCTTGGGGAGCCATGGTCCTATTCGTGAAGAAGAAAGATGGGACGTTGAGGCTGTGCATTGACTTTCGATAGTTGAATAAGGTCACTGT
Organism: Picea engelmannii; assembly: GCA_009831015.1. Taxonomy (NCBI): domain Eukaryota; kingdom Viridiplantae; phylum Streptophyta; class Pinopsida; order Pinales; family Pinaceae; genus Picea; species Picea engelmannii. The sequence continues at coordinate 467,505 of ML796842.1, forward strand.
CAAGAACAAGTATCCTCTGCCAAGGATTGATGATCTTTTTGATTAGTTGAAGGATGCGAAATTATTTTCAAAAATAGATCTCCGATCAAGATATCACCAAGTGAGAATAAAGGATGAGGACATTAGCAAGACCGCCTTTAGAACAAGGTATGGTCATTATAAATTCACAGTGGTGTCGTTTGGACTGTCCAACGTGCCTATTGTTTTCATGTGCTTAATGAATGGAGTGTTCAGATATTATTTGGACAAGTTTGTCATAGTCTTCCTGGATGATATCTTGGTGTATTCCAAGACAGAGGAAGAACATGAACAACACCTAAGAATGGTGCTGCAGGTGTTGAGAGAACACCAGTTGTACGCAAAACTAAGCAAGTGCTCATTTTACCAAAGGCAGATCCATTACTTGGGACACATTATATTTGAAGAAGGGATCATTGTGGATCCTGAAAAGGTACATGCCATTCGAGAATGGCCAGTGCCAAGGAATGTGGTAGAAGTTAGATCTTTTATGGGTCTGGCGGGCTACTATAAGAGGTTTATAGTCAGATTCTCAAGGATAGCTCATTCTATCACTTCCTTGCAAAGGAAGGAGAAGAAGTTCCAGTGGACCGAATAATGTGAGAGCAGCTTCCAGTGATTGAAGCAGCTACTAACCAGTGCTCCAATCCTAAATATTGCAGATCCAGATAAGGATTACGTAGTGTGCACAGATGCATGTAAGGAGGGGTTGGGAGGAGTTCTCAGCCAAGAGGGATTTCTAGTTTGTTATGAATCCCGAAAGTTTAAGGAACATGAGAAGAATTATGCCACTCACGATTTAGAGCTGGCAACAATCATCCACGCCTTGAGGAAATGGAGACATTACCTCATGGGCAAGAGATTCGAGTTGAGAACAGACCATAACGTTCTGAAATATTTATTTGATCAACTGACCTTAAATGCCAGGCAAATCAGATGGTTGGAGTTTCTGTGTGAATATGATTTCGATATCAAGCATATCAAAGGGAAAGAAAATAAGGTGGTTGATGCACTCAGCAGAAAAGTGCACGTATTACATGCTACAGCCATTAGCATGTACCAGACTCAGACGAAAGATAGAATTTTGGAAGCTGCAAATACTGATTTGTAGTACCAAGGTCTTGTAGAAAAGCTACAACAGTGTGAAGAACCACAGACCAAGGAAGGTTACACCTTGGGAGCTGATGGTTTACGTCTATATAAAAACAGAGTGTATGTACCCAATGTTCGAGAATTGAAGCTGGCAATTCTAAAGGAGATGCATAACGTGTCTTATGCTGGACATCCTGGTTATCATAAGACTATGGAAGCAGTCAAAGGCCATTATTTTTGGCCATGTTTGAAGAAAGAAATCGCTAAATACATCACCAGATGTATGGAGTGCGAAAAGGTTAAGGCTGAGCACAGGCACCCAACAGGGTTGTTGCATCCTTTACCCATTCCTGAGTGGAAATGGGACGTGGTAACAATGGATTTTAATTAGCTATGAATTAGGGTTTCATTTAGCTGACCTAGTTATCTTATTTATTGTCCTGCATATACACTATTAATGACAAAGATCAGCTAGCTCTCTAAATTGACAATTAGTCCTGTTGATCAATCTTAATCTAGATTCGAAACGTTGATGACAAACTGACACCAACTGTGGATTTTCCGGAAAATGAATTTGAAATGGATTTTATCACCGGACTACCTAGAACAAGCAAGCAGCATGATTCAATCATGGTGGTGGTGGACAAGCTTACTGAAGATGCCCATTTTATTCCACTGAAAACCACCCACAGGGCAGCTGATGTTGCTGATATCTTTTTAAAAGAAGTTGCACGCTTGCATGGAATTCCTAAGACAATTGTGTCTGATAGGGACCCAAAATTCACTTTGAATTTCTGGAAGGGACTGTTCCAAGGATTCAGAACGAATCTGAACTTTAGTACAGTGTATCATCCCGAGTCTGATGGACATACAGAGAGAGTGAACAGAGTAATTGAAGAGATGCTGAGAATGTATGTGATGGATAAACCATCAAGGTGGGAAGACTACCTGCATTTGGTAGAATTCGCCTACAATAATGGGTATCATGCATCATTGAAGATGAGCCCATTCGAAGTGCTTTATGGGAGAAGGTGCAACACTCCAGTGAGCTGGGATAATCCAGCTGACAGAGTAGTAGTTGGGCCTGAGCTACTCAAAGAGATGGAAGATCAAATAATAAAAATTAAATGAAATCTAAAAGTTGCCCAGGATAGACAAAAAAGTTACGCTGATAGTAACAGAACCCATAGAGAATTCAAAGTGGGTGACCATGTTTTCCTGAAAGTGAAAACTAACAGGAGTTCCCTAAAGCTGGGAAGTTGCGCCAAGTTGGCAGCAAGATTTTGTGGGCCATTTGAGATCCTGGAAAGGATTGGGTCGGTTGCATACATGCTTACATTACCTGCATCTATGACTATACATAATGTGTTTCATGTTTCACTTCTTAAGAAATATGTACCTAATGATAATCATGTTATCGATTGGAATGTGATTCAGGTGGAACCAGAAGGTGTCCTACAAGTGCATCATGTACACATATTGGACAGGAAAAGCAAACAGCTCCGGAATCGAGTCATAGATATTGTAAAGGTCCAATGGACCTAGTACGGTCCTGAGGACGTGACATGGGAGAATGCAGATGTTATGCGGGAAGAGTACCCGCATCTTTTTTAAAAAAATTGAAAAACTTGCAGATGTTGTGTAAAGTTGCACTGAGGACAGTGAAAAAATAAGGGGAGGGGGATTGTAGTGTCCCCAAGGACTGGCCCCGTTGTAAACCATGTTCTGAAAGGAATTGTAATTATGTTTTATAGGCTGGTGAGCCAAGTTTTTTATAAGTTGGAGGCTTATGTGTTTTTTAGGCTAGGGAGCCTGAGTGTTGAAGGCCAGGAGCCTGTTGTTGTATATGTAATCACACAGAACAATTAATAAAATATAAACACCACCATGTGCAGACCGACCACGATGAATGAGTGATGGGGGACTAAGCATCCATAGAGTGGGCAAGGAATTAGGGGCTAGAAGGTGGGAAAAGGGTCTAGGTGTTGAGCCTAGGGGCTAAGCCTAGGGGGCTTAAGCCTGGGAATAATATTTTAATACTATCCCAAAAGACATGTGCATTTTATGTTTTATCCTAAGTTTCTGGCAAGGGGAGAACATGCAAGGGAGATGCGTGTTGGTGGAACACATGTAGTTTCATGGGTGACAAGTGTCAACCCTGACGCATGCGAATAAAATGGCCAAGGTGAGCCGTGAGAAAGGGTTCCTCCCCCATTCTACCCGATCCTATGACCGCGTACGGAGCCCTAGATAATACTACCAACCCGACTCCTGCATAGAACCTTTGTGCATCCCTATGATTCCAGAGTGTGAGTCTATTCCGTGTTGCCAAATTGAGAAATCAGAAGTGTCTCGTCCCTTCTAAGCCTGGTGATACTGTTGCACCTGTCTGGAGCTGCCCTGGGGTGTTCGTGTCTAGATTTATGTGGATTGTGGTGGATGTGTATTGTTGATCATGTGTGGCTTGTTGGCCAGTTTGTACAACACTCTCTCCAGGTGAGAGAGGTGGTTGAATATTGGAAGAACAGGTTGCTGGACCTGTGAGTGACTCCCTCCAGGTGAGAGAGGTGGTTGAATATTGGAAGAACAGGTTGCTGGACCTGTGAGTGACTCCCTCCAGGTGAGAGAGTGCGCAGAGGAAGGAGAGAACTCCTGGAAGGAACCCTGTAGCTACCACAGAGCCCAGAGAATTCTAGTCCAGCCTGTTCCTGTAACCCAAGGCAAGGGATATTAGCAGCCGAAGGACTGTCCAGGTGACAGAGAAGGTGTATACTCCTGGGGTGGAACATGCATGTGGGGAATGAGGGTCTGTGGGCAGTGAGTGTGGGAGGTTCCTTGGAGAGAATCCCTTCCTTGTGGTTGTGTGTTGTTTTCCCTGTAACCTCAGTCTAGCCTAGGATTCCTTGTCTTGGGGTGGAGCTTATTCCCAGCTTGGGGGTGACCCACTATCGAGCTGATGAGCAGTGTGGTTTAAGACTGGGAGGTTCATGGAAGGCCTGCACTTGGTTGGTGGATTCTACCACTGTTAAAAGATAAGTATCTGATTATGTTTTAATCATGTTTTTTCATGACTCTACTGCATATGTTATCATGATTTCCGCTGTGTATATGAATTAGTATGAACGCTATCGATTGTTAATTATGACAGTAACTCATATGAATACTCTGTGTAGAATGTGTTTATTTATGTGAATGCATGTGGATTATATAATAGCTATATGAGTTAGGTACCAAGTGGTGTTATAGTCTTCTTTTAATAGCATTTAAACCTTAGTAGCAGAAAAGGTGCGCTACAATTGCACCATAAATTAATTTCATTAATTAATTAATTACTCCTATTTCCCTCACCCACCTAAAAGCATTCCTAGAATCGTTCCTAGGTGTCCTCAAATTCCCTTACACATTTTAATGATTCTGCCCCTTACTAAATTACTAGTTGAGTTTAATTTAGAAAGTTCTTAAATGCTAGAGACCTTACTAAGTTAGTCTTTTCTCTTTTTCCCTTGTGTTTCCCCTTTCTTTTTATGTTTCCTCTTTTTCCTAGTTTCCTAATTCTTTTAAATTCCCTCTTTCCCTTTTTATTTAAAACTCAAATTGGCAGGTGTAGAAAATTGACCCTTTTTCCCCTTTTCCCTTTTAATAAATAAATTTTGATTAGCATAAGTGATAAAACAATTATTTCCCCCTTTTTAAATTTTATCCCCCAAAAGATTTTTATGAATTAAAAGAATTACTTACCCCCTTCTTGACACATGATTAAAGATGATTATCATTATTATTTATTTATTTTTATTTTTGTTTTTACATAAATATTTTTCTTTTACCGCAAGTTTCACCTAGACCTAGATTTTAATTTTTGAGGTTGGGTGACATTTTATTAGGGAAATTGTTTTAAATTTTTCTTATCACGTTATTTTTCCTAAGGCCATATAGGTTCATCCATTTATTAATTAACAACGTGATGTTCCCTTCAGGACGCACTAGGTGCTCTCAAGGGTGCCACTCGCCTCCTTTTGTTTCCCTTGCACGACGTGCCCTTTAGGACGCACTACATGCTCCAAGGGTGTCACTCGCCTCGTTTTGTTTCCCTTGCGCAACATGCCCTTCAGGACACACTACGTGCTCCAAGGGTGCCACTTGCCTCTTGACTGAATTGGTAGACATCAAAAACCCCTGGAGTCAATACTCCGCCAGGTGATCTTATGGGAGACTAAGGGCCTCTAAGGAATAAGGCCCCTGCCTTATTGTGTGCCCCTTAGAATCATCATGAGCGATTGTCGCATTCTGCCCTCACGGCATCGTGGGTCTTCTCAAACTAGGTACTCGTTAACCTATAGTTTGAGCCACGATGAGAGTTCTAGTAGGCTACGACATGGTTGTTGTCCACACCTCTCCTTCAATGTCTCTGGTAGTCGTGTGTGACCCCTCTACTCCACATGTGAGTCTGGTCAGCAATCTGTCATCAACCTGCATCATCAACGAATCATGTCAAAAATAAAATCAATCATTGTAACATCTAATCATATGTGCATATGTCATATCAACAATAATAAAAACCCAATAGTCCAATCCCTGACTCGATCTGGAGTCCAAGGGTTTCATCAATGCCTCTGCATCCTCGAGGTCCAGAATCCTGCACACTCAGAAGCATCGAGTCAATAGATCCTGTCTATAAAAATACATCAAAATAACATGTCATCATATCCATCATGCCTCATAATCATGATCAAATTCCCAATAGTAATATAATCCAGATCACTTGCAAGAAAGTGTCCTCAAAGAATGAGTTCACTCAGTGCATGTAATAGCACAATGTTACAGAAAACCATGAAACTTCTCTTTATAATTCTTTGTCAGCACCAACCTATTGTTACACATATTTGTAGGCACCAACCTACTGTTACAAATATTTGTAGGAACCAACCTACTGTTACAAATATTTGTAGTCACCAACCTACTAGAGACACTAATCCCCATTGGTACAAATCCTAGTAGGAACCAACATACTCTTACATATCTTCATAGACACCAATCTACTAGAGACACCAATCCCCACTGCTAAGAACCAACTTATCAAGAGGCACCAATGTCTTTGTTTGAGTGACACCTACCTACTCTTAGATATCTTTGTAGACACCAATCTACTGGAGACATCAATCCCCACTGCTAAGCACCAACTTATAAAGAGACACCAATAACTTTGTGTGAGTTGCACCAAACTTCACCAAGTTTGTTTGCTACTTATGCCTTCACCAGGTCTTCTTGTTGCTTCTGAATTCACCAGGTCTACTCATTGCTTCTCCCTTCACCATGTCTTCTCACTACTTTTTCCTTTACCAGATCTAACCAAAATTTGAATTTCCAAATGGTAATTTTCCAAAATCTTGTTGTTTTGGCCCTCTTCCCAAGAACGAACTTGTACATCATGCCATGTATCACACACACACTTTCTCTCAATGCTTTCTCTTTTTATACTTTTTCATAACCCTTCATAAAGGGATATGTCCCTTACTTAAATAATTAATTCCCAATACCATGGGAAAATACCCCAAATCCATGGGTTTGAAACCACCATTTCCCTTTTTACGTTTTATATATATCAATCTTGGAAATGATTTTTGTAATGTAATGTCATAATATGATATTAATGACATCAATAAAAATAATTCCAACAATCTCCCCCTTTGTCATTTATGGAAATCTTGCAATGAAACACATAGTCCACCATGCATAAAAAGAATTATCTCCTTTTATACAACTCTCCCCCTATCTAAAATTCCCCCCTTTGACATCAATGGAAAATATATGCTTCCCCTAATCTTGTGCTTCTCCTTACACACTTAGTGATGATATGGATATTACTCCCAATTTTTGTGCTTCATCTCATTGAGGATATATACATTATTTGAGGTTCTATATACATTTGTCACTAATCTTCCCGAACCTTTCTTCCTTATTTCACAGCCTTGAGAATCAAATGAGAGAGTGTTTCCTTGATCACACATTTGTCTAATACTGAGAATATTATGTTCCAAATCTTCAACATACAAGAGATTCTCTATTATCCTTGTGGTAATATTATCTCCAAATGTTACATTGCCTTTGTTTAATTCCTTCAAAATGTGAAACTTGTTCTTGTCCCTTGTCATGTGGCTTCAGCATCATGTTGTGTTGGTTCTACCACTTGGGTGAGTAGAAAACCAACCACTTAGATACCTTGTCAAGTCAGCCAAGTACCACACTAAAATGTTAGTTGGTTAGTGGACCAACAAGTAAAGTAAACAAGAAATAAAAATGAAATGATAACAAAACTAAAACATGCATAAATTGAAACACAAAACTAAAAACTGGAGCAATATATAGTAACCAAAAGATAAAATTTTGTTAATAATACCTTAGACAAATGCATGGAACTTGTGAGTTCCCCTCTTCCTCCTTGGGAGGGTCCTACTAGTCCCCAACATAAAAATCCTTCTCCTCTTACAATGATATGATGATGATGAATAATTTCCACCAACTTCTCAAGAGGTGAGAAGATTGGTCCTTGCTATGGGTGTTGGAAAGCTTCTATGAGAATAGTGGACTCTCAAAGAGAAATTTCAACAACATAAAAATACATATGAACTCTTGATTTAGTGCACGCCCCAAGCCTGTATTTATAGGATTCATTTAATATTTTTCAAGAATAGTTTGCAATGTGATTAGGGGTCCTTCATGTAGGTACCTCACCTATTATTTAAATGGACCCAAGGATATATTTAGACCTAGATTATATGGCCTCTCATTGTACACCCAAGCTAGAAGTGGGTAAGGCCTATCCAGAATCATAAATGTGTCATTCCCACATCAATGTGTGTATTTTCGATGACAGTCATGTAGTCTGCGCAATTAGCATGAATTTGATAATGTTAGCCCACGCTATTTGGCATATAAATGACTTTGGAAGAATGCACTAGAATTTAGGGAGCCATTTTGTATAATTTTGTGATTTTGCTGAAAGAAGCCTATTAATGTTGGAGGTATGTAGTTTGGTGCTTTTCACTAGTAATTTCTTAGGCCATCACTTGTATTGTTGGGAGTGATTTTTTGGGTGATAATAGATGCCCCCTAATGTGTGAGGTTAGGAGAATACGTATAGTCAAAATACATCATTGTTTATTTTTCTTGTGGTATCATAATTTAGAGGAGTTGGAGACAATGTAGATGAGAAATGTTAGGATGATCCGTTGGAGGGAGAGGGGAAAATCATTTGAACCAAATTTTCTCTAAAATAATAAATAAATTTGTACAAATGATGTGGGAATTCCCCATGCTTGTGTCATAAAACTAGAAGTATATAACTGTAACTGAATTATTTGATGAAGTGAGACCTATATCTCCCTCAATGACAACGATAACAACAAATGACGGTTCCGATGATGAAACTTGATTTGAATCGAGGAACAAAAAATTATGTTGAGTGTTTGTGCCTCAGAGGAATTGATGGCCTGTGAAATTCAGAGGTCTTTGGTTGGTACTGAGAATTTCAATGGTCTCATAGTAAGAGCCATTGTAACATGAAACTGTGTTAAGGTCGAATGTTATGGGGGACGACCGAATCAAGAAGAAAATTAGGATTATTTTTGTTCCATCCAAGACTCCTCATTTATAGTGTAATGAGAGCCAAGATACTGTTACCTTCCTGAAAACTAGAGCTCATTTCGATAGGTAGGAAGTTGCGAGTGCAAGAAGCTAAGGGATTTTTTAAATTAATTGATCAAAGATGGTATCAGGTATGAACTTGTAGTAAGGTGAATTGACCAGTAAAATGGATGAAGTTTAAAATGTATGAGACTCAAAAACTTCCCTTGGTTGGGATTTTAGTGAGGAATGGAACAAAACGTGAAATGTAATATGGTGTCAAGGGGACAACGTATATTAGGCTAAACTGTTTTGAGTTGATAAGGCTGCAAAGAGATAGGGGATGGGTCAAGACACAAATATCTGCGAAAATGGGGTCTAGGATACTCTGGGTTTGGAGACCGAGAGGATATTTTGTAGACATGATTGTGAATGTTAGATTCCCCAACCAAGGGATACATGGTTTTCTTTTCCAGTTAAAAAAAACCATCGACTATAATGGAAAAAACTTATGTACTTGATGGAAATCAAAAGGTACTTTATGCAATTACCAATTCGAGTTGACTATACACACACAAAAATGGGTGCCCTAGTGAAATATCGCTTGGCCTACTTGGGGTGAAAGTATTTGGAATTTAACTAATGGAGGGTGGGAGGCCCATGGGGAGGTTTTTGTATTAGGTAAATGGATGAAGGATGGATTTTCATATGGGCAATTGATTTTGGATAGGATGGAAGGATAATGGAAATGTGGCGGTGCATTAAACAGAAACAACAAAACATGATTTGAGATTCCATAAGGGGAAGGTTAGCAATATGATGAGAAGAAGCATGAAGTTCATTCTCGGAAGTGAAAAAATTATCTGGAATCCTGATCCTAGGGGATAAGAACAACATGAGTGTCAATTTTCCGAGGGAAAAATATATGTGAGACAACTCATGTAGGTGGGAATACTACCGGTCAATAATACCATAATGCAATAGACGTGAAGTTATTATGAAGTCAGATGTTTGTGAACCTAAAGGTATATGTCGGAGGGTGATATCGATTAATGTAATTGATCATGGAGGGACAAAATACATGATAGTTTGAAACATATAACTAAAGGGGCCATAGGATGGTAAATTTTTCATGGGCTATGAGTCTACTTATGAGTCCATTTGCACAATAACCAAATACCCCAAGTGAAAAATATATGATGATAAAGAACATATTACAATTATTTGATTAAATGATAGTGAGAAAGCGTACCTATTCTCGTGAGTGCAGTAAGGCCCCCCTAAGATAACTGTAGAACATGGAAAACATATTATACCAAGGTGTGATGAGAGTGCCAAGATCATGTTGTCGCAAATGGTTTGAAAAACGAAGCTCCTAAGCTCCTATACGGGTGATTGGAATTTTGGGAGGTGGGTGTATAAATGGGTGTGGGGCCCACTATGCCACCTAATTTGTACCGACATGGGCAAAGCTCTGGTGTGTTGTTTGGACACTTTTGAGAGATTTTGGGACACCACTAGCAATCAAATTTGAGTGGCGAGAGAGTCTAGTAAGAGACTGAATCCTCCTTCATGGTTTGAATTTTTTGTTTTGGCGATGGGAGCCATATGGTCATATTTATGTGCAAGATCATGGAACACACATATCATGGCTCACTAGAATGTGGCACTAGTGTTTTTTTATCTTGAATGGCACGACACGATAGGAAAAGGTACCCTATGGGGTAGTGAACACATTTTTGTATTGATCTGCACAGAGGATTTGGATTTGATTGTAGCTGGAGAATCCATCCATAAATGAAATGAATTCATGTCCAACAAAAGCGGTGATAACTTGATCGATGAAGGGGGTCGTAAAGTTCTCTTTGGGACAATATTAATTAAGTTCATGGAATTTAGTGCAGACCTCAATAGTACCTTACCTTTTGTTGATTGGGACAGGGTTAGAGACCTAGGAAGTGTACATGATGGGGTAAATGAACCCTGTAGAACGTAACTTATCAATTTAAGATTTGATATCCATTACTTTGGGAGGGTGGAATGGCCATTGCCTTTGACAAATAGGGGAAACATCAGGCCATTTGTCGATTTGATTTTCAACAATGGTTGGGCTGAGCCTTGGCATTTTCATATATTACTAGGAAAATATATCCTATAACTCTTGAAAGAGGGATTTGTATCTGACCTCTTTGGGGGAGTATACAACAACAAGTGTGATCTCTTCGACAATGTCAAGTTTGAATGATATGTCTATTTTTATTGTAGGGAATATGTTGGCCACGTTCCCTTATTTAAAAGCGTAAGGAGTGAGGATTGGGTTTTTGAACCAGTCCACATGCCCTAGAGGAACGAAGTCTTTGCTTTTGATCGCACATACATGGGTTTCAATGTTAGGCTAAAAGGATTCATGTGATAAGAAAAATGATCTATGACGCATTGAATCCTAGGGATAGTCGGATGATATCAAATCCTATAATATATCTTCATCTGAATGGAAGATGTGAGAAAATATTGAATCGTCATAGGTATGAACATGCAGGTGCGACATGATGGCACCAATTTTTTTACCCAAGTTGTGTATGATATTGGTGTTTATAGAAGATGTGGATGTTGAAACTTCGCATGAGGGTGATGTTTGCAAGGATTCATCACAATCTTCCACTAAAATGGTTGGTTCGACGGGAGGAGGGTGGGACCCTTCGTTATACAAAATGTACCAAATATCCATACATGTGTGTGGGTCGTGTTCATTGAGTGGAGGAATAATATCATGTGAAGGACTTGTTGGAGAACCAGGTGGATTTCAAGGTAATTCCTTTGACCTCCATTATATATGTACTGTAGGTGGGACCATAGGTAATAATTCTTTCACTAAAGAAGGTATGATGGGATTACCCTGAGAGGGAAGTGTGGTTAGGTTTTGGGAAATATATGTTTGAAGGGATGTTCGAACATTTTAAGGGATAGTCATGCAACAAACCTTTTATTCAACAATGAGAGGGAACATGTGCACAAAATGATCCATCTAGTCGCATAGCACACATGGGAATCTCATTTATTCATTTACTAATATGGATATATAAAAGATGTCAGTAGTTTTAACATTAATGGAAGGTTCCTGAGAGATCTCTAGAAAATATTCTTTTCACACTACTGCTAATTTTTCCCAGAATTGAGGTAATGTTGGGAAATTATGTGTGTAATGGCCATATTCTTAGCATATGGATCATGCAAAGTTGGTATGTATAATTTTCTTGCGTGAGGGAGAAGGCTATGTAGTAGTGGTAGTGGTCGAAGGTATTGGCGTAGGGAGCAATGGTGTTATATGTGGGAGTTGGATTATATTATGTAACTCAGATAGTGTTGGGAAGATATTGGTAGGGTGTCCAAGTGTTGCACAAAACATGCATGCTAGTTGGAATCAGGTTTGAGGCAAGGCCCCATTATTTATCTTCTTTCGCCCATTGTTTGTATCTTTTCCCCCAACTTTGTGATCAGTTCGAGGAGTTGGTGTTTGAACCATGGATTGCATGGGAAAATCCTTCGACTGTGGTGGGATATATGGGATCGATACCATAGAAAGTGGGTCAAGATATCAAACAGGTAGTGTGATCACCATGTTAGGTAATGTGGGGGTAGTTGTGACCTAATAGGAAGACACTCTAGGTGGTAGGTAGAAGAAAGGGATTTGAGTTATGGTCTAAGGGACCATTTTCCAAACTAGTATCTAGCTAGTCAAAGGGGTTTCTATGGAGGAGACTGAAATATGGATGTCTCAGGGGTAGGTTGAGGTGTGGGTTATTTTGAAGGTTCATCACTTGATTCGAAACCATCTAAGGACACTATACAAACTTGGGTGGAATCTTTGGGAGGGAGGAGAGGTGGATTTCCTTGGTAAGCCCCCATAAGTGATGGGTTTCTAAAGATTCCTAGTCCAATGTCTATGATTGGCAAGATATATGAACTAACCTATATGAGTGGTAGTATATTATCTATGTTACCCAAATAATTGGGTTCATAATGTGTTAATTGATTGATAGTGACAACCTTCCCATTGTGAGGAAATAACATGGTGCATAATACAAATGAAACTACAAATTTCATGGCATACATGTAATTGTGTCTGAAAAGGATGTTGTAATCCAATGTAGCATCAATTACTTTGATATTAATCATAATCATATTTCCTCCTATTTTGACAAGAACATTTTGGTAGAGGCCTTCTAGTTGTGATGGAGTTGCCAAACTATTGTGTTGGTTCTGCCACTTCGGTGAGAAAAAAAAGAACAATTTAGATACCTTTGAAGCGAACAAAGTACCAAAGTAAAATGTTAGTTGGTTAGTGGGATGAAAAGTAAAGTAAACAAGAAATATAAAGGAATTGATAACAAAACTAAAGCATGCATAAATTGAAACACAAAACTAAAAATTGGAGCAAGAGATAGTCACAAACAGATAAGATTTTGTTAATAACACCTTAGAGAAATGCAGGGAACTTGTGAGTTCCCCTCTTAAAGAAGCATATCTGAGAGGCATTGATGTTTACAGTTAGAAAAATACTAAGATCCTTAATATCTCTTCTATTTACATCAACTTAAACTTACCACTTTTATGATCTTACAAATCTGAACTCCATTGCATTTATTTCCTCACCATCAAGAAATTTGTAATGGTTGAATGCTCCTTTTAGGAGTTGTAGGGTTTCCTTGGATAGGTTGTCAACTATTGTGTTTAATTTCTTATATATGTGCTAGAAGGAGAGCCAATCAAAATGACTTGACTGATGCTTCTAATCATCTAATAAAGGAGTCAAACTTACAATTGTTATGGTCACTCTTGAGAAGGCCCAGTTTATTGTCGGTTTGGAGTCTTCAAAAGACTATAGCTTCTTGACTCCTTTCTCTTGTGCAATAAAAAATAGCATCCTTAAAGAAATTATCTTAGATTTTTTATTGGATCCTCACCCAAGAGTATACCAGATATGAATGTAGTGAGTTTGGGAAAGGTGGAGGATAAATTCTACTCCGCACATTGGAGGGTGCCCTTGGCTGGCACCATCGAAGAATCCCCATGCAATCCCCTGATCGATTTCTGGCATTATTGGATACCGAAATTTTTTCCCCTTTTTTTGAATTGAAATTCATTTAACATGTTAACTACCTACGATCCTACATTTTTGGGGGGAATCGCTTGTCTTGAAATATAACACAATTGTAAGCCCATCATAATGAGTTCACAAAAATGCACATAAGGTGTTCTAAATGATTCAATCTATGATCTGCTATCCAATTTTTTAGGTTGGCATCAAGACTCTTATGTGCCCATCTAAAAGATAAGTTAATGTCCTTCAGTACTAGCAAAATCACATGAATAGAGAAATCACATTCAAAGATTAGGTGAGAGGCCAACTCTTTCACCTTCATACACAATGTGCAATAGTTGGGGCCAATCCACCTATGCCTCATCCCAATATCCCATGTGAGGATTTTTTTGGTGATTTCTAGCCACATTATGATTTTAGTTTTCAAAGGAGCATGAAGTTTCCATATCTTGCCCCACCACCAACAGGGGTCGCCCAAAACACTAGCTTCTGCCACAACATTGTATCCAAGGCTATGAAGTTACCAGTCCCAACATTCTTAGACAAACATCACGTGTCCTCCTCCACTTCTCTCAAATGGACATAGATGTTGGCAAGGATTCCAATGAAACACATCCATTCTTATACAAGTGCACCCATCAACCCTATCTCCTCAGTGTCTTTCCATCCTTTTCTACCTTTGAGTTTAGGGGATTGTGATTGTGCATCTGCCAAAAACAAAATCTTGGCTTCATGGAGAACATTGATTAAAGAGTAGTAAAAAATATATAGGCTAAATATTAAATTTATTTCCAAGTAAATTAGGTTTAAAGGTAAAGTAAATTTAATTTAAAGATACTATTATAATTCAAATTTTTATATATAGATTAAATGTAAATATTGTAATAGTAAAAAATGTATAGGTTAAATATTTATAAGACAAAACAAAGGTTATATGATCATTAAATCCAACAAAATTACCTACGATAATTTTGTATATGACAATAATATCTTGGAGAAAGTGTTTTCGTACAAGTATCTTGGAATTGATATTTATCACAAGCTCAATTGGAACTATAGCATTGAGAAAAGGATAAATGGAGAGTGCAAAGATTATTATGGGCTTGCAAATAATTGTAAGTTAGCAAACCTTTGGCTATGGGATACGAAAAATATTCTCTTCAAGACTCTTGTCACTCATGTTATCTTATATGGATGTGAATTTTGGGGATGAAATTTCTCTCGAGAATCCTGGAGAAAGATAGAGAGGATCCAAAAGAATTTTATAACTTTTAATCTCAAAATTAAAAGAAATACACCCTATCCTATCCTCCTTATTGAAGTGAGTCTTTCCCCCATTGAGAGAACATCTATGATTAGGTACATAATGTACAGGAACAAGATAAAAATCATGGATACCAAGAGGCTCCCATGTAACGTCCACAACCACCCAGGTTGGGTCTCGTCACACAATCTCAACTTTTGTCGCTCTAATACCACAATGTAACACCCCCACCCACCCAAGTTGGGCCATGTCAAACAATCTCAACTCATGTCACTTTGAAACCAATATGTCATATCCCCATTACCAAACTGCTTCTGATACCAATTTGTAACATCGTCCACATTACTACTGAAAAAATGCTAACTTGAAATACATTGCATGGATTCTACACTAAACACTAGTTTGTGCAGTATCACTTGAAGTAACACACTCAACCTCAAACTAAATCATGCTACACAAATTTTAACAAAAGAAGTAACAGAATGCAATTGCGCACAAGAAAACTGCACACACAATGCTACTGCGCGTGCAACCATTTTGACGTCACACACCAATTTTGTCCTCCTTTTGCGCGCAGACTGCTTCCCTGTGCACACAAGTAAATACAACCTTTGGTGCACACAAAGTATTCTCTGCACGCATGGCCATTCAAACCTCTTCTTGAAGACTCATAACCAAAATCATAAAATTAAGTTAACATGAAAACTAACAATAATGGTCATACTTTTGCACAACTACAATTGTTGAATATCCACACCACACTTACAAGTGCAAGCAACAATATATAGAATAACAACAATTACTTATATACAACAACATACATGAATTAAACCCATGCTAAACATAGATAATTAAGCACACAGTAAATGAGACAAGAACATAAAAACAATTATCTTCTATGAATAGTCACCAATTGCATGTAGAACTCAGATGTTCCTCCCAACCATAGACTCTGTTGCTCATAATATTTTAGAAACAAGTCACCCCCGAGCAAGGGCTTAACTCCACCAGGGAAAAAGGGTTCCTAATTCTAGGATAAGGTCTGATACTCAACAAAATTTTGCAGTCCAAGGTGCTTCTTGTTGCAACTAGCCTACAATCTCTCATTCCCCACACACCTATCACACACAAGGAAGTGTGCCCCTTCTCTACTCAACATTCCCTCGGCTGCCCCACTTCCCTTCCAGGGTTCATAGCAACAGGATGATCAG
Source organism: Picea engelmannii (assembly GCA_009831015.1). NCBI lineage: Eukaryota > Viridiplantae > Streptophyta > Pinopsida > Pinales > Pinaceae > Picea > Picea engelmannii. Next base: position 483,811 of record ML796842.1, read on the forward strand.
GAAGTCTTCGATCCCTACAACTAATTTCCATCTCACCAGGGACCAATTCCTAGCAAAATTCTCACCCGAAGGGAATGCTCATGGGCCTGAAATTCTACCTCTTCAACAAAAAATCTCTCACCTAGAGAGACTACTCATGGGCCTGACAACCCGCCTCTTCGACAACAAAACTCTAGTTACAATACAGAAAAATCCCTTACAAGTTTTTCTCTTAAAATAAGGTAATAGTTGTCCCTATCAAATGGTTCGACCCCTTTCTGCACCCAAGAATGAATGAAATCCCAAAACAAGTTACCTCTCCTGAAATACACTAAGGCCAACAATATATATTGCATGCCTTAAAATTGATACTTCTCACCTTCAGAAGTAGCTTTAACCACTTGGTGACCCATTCCCTTCCCTCAGGAAATTAGGATAAATAAATATCCCTAACTTACACTTTTCTAGAAATATTAATAAAATATTCCTGAGGACCTAAGTCCCCCCCTTTTCCCTTTTCTAGTGGAGTTATCCCCCCATCTCTTTTCATCTGATCTGTTTATGTGCAGTGATGTAATAATATTAATAACTTGAGTATGGTTACTTTTACATGGATAGGCACATTGGCCTATCTGCGTCCCGACTCACCAACCTCATAATCACGTAAGTTCTCCGGCCTCAATACACACACACACACACACACACACACAACTCGGCTCAGTGCACACTCCTAGGTCATCCCCGTGCACTTACCCAAGTACATGCAACCTGTGAAATGTGTGCACCATTTATTTGATAACAATTCTCGTGCACTACGCAGGTGTGTGCAACACCAAAACTTAGTGCCAACGACTCACCAACCTACATGTACATTACATTTACAATTGGTACAAATGGATCACTAGCCTATATGTATAATTACAAAGGGTTCGAATTAGGGACATTACATCCTAAATTATCATCATCATTAAATTTATTTCCTAAATAAAGTAAATTAGGTTTAAAAATCAACTTAGTATAATAAATATGAAAACAAACATCTCAATCTAAGCAATTCAAAATATATATATATATATATATATATATATATATATATATATATATATATATATATAATGATCACACTTATTTATAATTCATTATATTCAATGGGTTCTTGGATTCAAATTTTGAAAAGATGTGAAGAAACACTTATATTTTTGAATTTTAAATATTAAGTAATGTTTAAAATATTCAAATGTAAAAAATATTAATATGATACATGTTATTTGATAAAATAAATTTAATAATTAATCATAGTCATTCATATTAAAATTAATGTAATATTAATATAATACATGTTATTTGATAAAATAAATTTAATAATTAAATAAATAATCATAGTTAGTATTAATATCAATGTAATATTGTCCCTGAGGTGTAGGACAGTCGGTGACGGAGTGTGTTGTTAAGCCACTCCGTGTTGAAAAGTCACCAGTTTGAAACTTGCAGGGACAAAAAATCCAACCATGTTAAGGGTTGGTGTGGCTCAGGCCGGGTGCGATCGACGGGATTTTGATGGCTAAGATGCCCCTGAGTCACGGTTTCTCAAGCCAAAGGTTAATCCCGATGCCAAGAAGGTCCGGACCAATTAACAAACAAACAAAAAATATATATATCAATGTAATATTAATATGAATTTTCTTATCATATTTATATTAGATAGGAAAATTCAACATATTCTCTCTGCGGTTTTGAACGGGAATAATATCTCTCTGTGGTTTTGAACGGAAATAATATTTCTGCATGGTTTTGAACGGGAATACTACTCTGTGGTTTTGAAATTAATATTTCTCTGCAGTTTGGAATGGGCATACTAGATCTCTACGGTTTTGAAATTATATCTCTGCGGTTTTGACCAGGAATAATACTTCTCTCTTATTTTTTTTTATTTGTTTTTCTAAGATTATATATCTAGGGTTTCCAATGCCAATAATACTTTTTTATTTTTAAGGAGATATTTTATATCTAAGATTATATATCTAGGGTTTTGAAAAGGAATACTACTTCTTTGTTTATTTATTTTTTAGGAGATATTTTATTTCTAAGATTATATATCTAGGGTTTTGAATGAGAATAATCTCTGCATCTTTTACCTTTTTTACCCAGAAAAATATCTGTAGTTTCTCTGGACTTCTCTGTCGTCTTCAGAAATTATTTTTTGGCTTCTTCAAAGGGTTGAGCATTTGGACATCTGAAATGAGGTGAGTCACTTTTTACTTTGATTCAATTTTAATCTTACGTAAAGAGATTTAAATATATTTTGTTTATTATTTTATTTTAAGTTTCAGAAGTAAAAGTTGATTTGAGAGATAAATTCAATCCATAATAATAATTGTTACATCTTTTTTCTCTTCTTTTCAATATGAGCATTGTACCACCTATTCCAAAAACTCACCCTAACAAGGGGAGGCCCCCCAAAATCACCCTAGAGATCCTTTATGATTATATGGAATCAATAGAAAAAAAAAAGAGAAGAGAGAGATGCCAAAATCCAAATAGAGTTAGAAACATTAGAAAAAAGGAGTGAAGAAAGAGACGTAAAACTCAAAATAGAGCTAGAGGCAATGATTGAGAAAAAAATTAAAGATACCATTCAAACTCAAATAGAGGATAGATTCTTAGGGTTCAAGAGTGAATTGCAGACAATGAAGGATAGAATTCAAGAAATGGAAAACATAAACAATCAACCCAAGAAGGAGAGGTTGAAGAAAATCACAACTTGAGAGATAGGATTAAAGAGCTAGAAGAAAAACTAACCAACAATTTGACCCTCGGTAATATGGAAAACAAATTGGATATCAAACCCATCAAAGAGGAAATGAATAAGCTAATTGAATTGGACCATGAGCATAACAAAATCGCCTTGAACCTCATTATTTTTAGTATAAAAGAACAACAAGAGGAGGATACACTAACAATAGTAAAAGAAGAATTAAAAAATAAATCACAAATTGATACAACTTACCTCATAGAAGCAAAGAGGCTAGGAAAAATAATTGATCACAAAGATAGGTTGATCCATGTCAAAGTTAGTTGTAATGACCATAAATATAGCATACTTAGTAAATATATGAGCTTAAAAGGGTCGGCAATATTTATAAATGAAGACCTCATTCCCGAAGACCAAGCTGAATTTAGGAAGGAAGTTCAAAAGGTAAAAGAAGCCAGGAAAGAAGGAAAATGCGCAATACTTAGAAATCAAAAAGTTATTGTTAGGCATAGAGACCAGAAGGATAATAATAAATAGGAATTTCGGACACTTGGGATCCTTTTTTGGAATTGTCGTGGCTTTTCATGGCACAAAGATCCTATGATAAGTTTGATCCCGAGTGGTATTGATATTATCTATCTAGCTGAAACTTGGGAGCATGAGGAGTCTAAGGTCCCTAACATTTAAGGATTTGTCTTGTGGTCAGCATGGAACAAAAAATCCCACCATAGAGGGATAGGAGGCATAGCTTGTTATATTAGAAAAAGCATTCTCCTCGCATTCAACTTCATAAGATTGACCCTCTTAATCAATACATTTGGATAGAAATTTCAGACACCAATGCTAAGAATATGTATATAGAAATTTGTTATTTTGCACCTATTAATTCTTCTTTTTATAAGAAAAATAATCTAGATAAAAATTGTCCCTATAATAATTTAGAACAAGATATTTATAATTTGAAAAATGAAGGTAATATCCTCCTGCTAGAAGACTTTAATGCTAGGACTGCAACAAAACGAGATACTCTTTTAAGTGATGACTCCAACCATAATCCTTTATGGCTAGATGAGGACCTATTTTTATCTAATATCTACAAAAGAATCTCCGAAGACCTAATTGAGAATTTGTTTGGTACTAAGTTGGTCAAGCTCTGCAACTCTCAAGACCTAATAATTTGCAATGGAGTAATGAAGTTGCCAAACTCCAACCAAATGACCTGTATTCATGGGCTAGGTAGTAGTGTTGTAGATTATGTGATATATAATATCCCCATTCCAACCAAATAACAACTTTTGACCTTTTAAATGACCATGAGTCTGACTCTAATCATAAACCTTTAACCCTAACTCTAAAATATTCCATGCATAGGAGCACCATTGAAGAGAATTCTGATAATCAAAGGAATTTGCACTTTGACAAAAGTAAAGTTGACATTTTCTTAAAGGATTTAAATAGTAAATTAAAACTCCTAACTTATAAGGACAACATTGAAGAACTCT
>ML796842.1:494503-530934 GCA_009831015.1 Picea engelmannii
ATATCTCACAGTGATAGTGTGACAGTGGTTCCATCATTCTACTTCTACTTCAGGGTGGCAGGACGGGGCAAGGACAGGTGGTTGTAGCCACCTTCTGGTTGTAGACGGAGAACATTGGGGGTTGTAGCCTCCTTCTAGTTGTAGCCATAGATTTGGGGAGTTGGAGCTTCCCTCAAGTTGTAGCCTGAGAAACTAGGGGGTTGGAGCCTCCTTCCAGTTGTAGCTGGAAAACAAAGGAATTTGGTGCTTCCAATGAATGTAATTCTTCAAGACATATAAAAAAAAGTATTCTGTGGTTTTCTCCTGATTTGGGTTTCCACGTAAAACACTGGTGTACTGTGTATGTGTGTGATTGTTTATTTATTACTTCTCATTATTGGATAATAATTCTACATTGATATAACATTTGAAGAAAAAGGATTATAATTACGTTATTACTGATTCACCCCCCCTCTCAGTAATCCAATAGGTTTTCCCTATGTCATAGCTCTCTGATATACCAGTGGGGTCCAACAATAGTAATCAACCCAATATCTTAGGGCTCTAACTAAGGAGGCTTGACCATACCCTTGGTCGTACTACCTAATTACCCAGGTACATGAGAGCAGTATTCTTGACTGTTGTTCTTGATGCCACTATAACATTCATGTGGTTGATTGACTGATCTACAACTGGTTTCAAGAGACCTATGGGACTCCCTATATACCCAAGCTCACATGGGAGTGAATGTCCCTGTACATGTGTTATCTAATGTGGTACTACTCGAAGGGGTACCAACATTGGTTACAAAGGTTTCCAACCAGGTGAAACACTGTGTTCTGAGTAACCACATGAAATTCTCTATATTTCCTGCGTGTAGTCTTCCCAAACCACAATTTTACCCATTGAATGTCAAATCATTGTGCTTTAAAGAAAATGATAGTACATATCTCTAGCCTAAAAAAAAATATGTAAAAATCTGCAAAGGAAAGAGCATTGATACCACGTGTAAGGTACCAAAAGATAATATGCAGAGCATAAATTTTTTTTATCACAATTGTTAGTAGAAAGAGAAAAATAGATAGCACAATGGAACAATTGATCCAAAATATGACACCTTTATTATATTGATAGGAAATTTCACTTGTGTTTTGAGGAGGAAACCTCCAACATATCAGAGTTCAAGTACAAAATAATTCTCAAGACAAAAGTTTTCCATGCTTTCTACCCATATTTATACTATTTCTATCTTCTAGAGAACATTCTAGAGGGAGAAATTTCTAGAGGAGAAACCTTCTAGTAAGTATTCTTACATTAGACATGTTCACATTATTACATAGGCCTTATTTACTAATGTTATCCTTTATTACATATAAAAACATATTATTCTATCTACTTGAGAGGTAAGGGAGGTTAGGACCTAAAATGTTTTGTATCGAGGATGGATCTTGTCAGGATCATGTAAGTACTTCCCAAGGGGTGTTGGATTTTCCGAAGTGGGATGAAGTTAATCGATTTCACGGTACCCTTACACCCTTGTGTTTTTTGGACAATGAGCATATGGAAGTTTATAGATATAGTGTGGAGGCTTTTCCAATGGAATTCTATGTTTCTATTCCTAGGGTCTGTGACTCTATAACTAAGTTGGGAGGTGTGGGGTTTATTAGGGAGAAACTTGATCGGAGTCTCCAGCAATGGGGACTCCTAACAATATCTATCTTGGGCCCAAAAATGAGAAAGTGTAAGGTGGTGAGAAGTAAAGGTGGTGGAGTCTCACTGGTGGTTGGACATGTGTAATACCCTTGTTTCCCCTAGCTTGTAATTAATAATTAATTATGATCACCAAGATATGGCATGGGAATAGTGTAAATGTATTATTATTTGAATTTCCAATAACTGACTGTGGGTGTAAAACCTTGAAGTATTGTCCATGATATCACTAGGGGACAGAAATGGGAAAACTATAAGAGAGGGCTCATTATGTAAAATGACCCTGAATTTCCCCTTGTTGGGAATGATAAACCCCCTTCGTATCCCAAGGAGAAGAATCAATAAATGAAGGAAGGACTGGTGGTTGACTACTCAACCACCCCCATGAATGGAAGCATGGTCCGACTGAATACATTTAGCCTGAAGTACCATAGGGTTTGGCAGACCAGGATGACCATAGCTTCCTTCTGACAAAAGGAACATGATAGGTTGAGGACCATCCTAGGAAAGGATATAGATAAAATGGAGACAAGAGAAGACACAGGAGGAAGAGGCACATGTGTGAGGCTCTATAGAGAGATGTAGATACATCAGACAACATATAGACAATAGAGGATAACACACGAGGCTCTTCAGTTGAGAAGAATATCTCTGAGAATCTTACAGGAGAACACAACCCAAGTAAGAGACTGCAAGCTTGATGCTGAGGAGGCATGTGATAAACCTCCTAGAGACCATGACATAGAAATAGCCTCTCAGAAACTGTGAAAGTTACCTAGTGATATCATGGTTTGGCACGGGGGTGGCAAGATTGCTAAGAGTAAATGCCTCTTAACCTATGGTTGGGTGGAAAGGCACACATCCACATTCCGTTTGTTGTCTATAATCTGAAACAAATAAATATTATCATACTTTGTTTATATATATATATATATATATATATTGGATGCAATGATGAATGTTTGTGTTTATGGTTAATTCCTTCAGTATTTGAACAGTTATTAGAAATGCTCTTTGGCTTCTGTAAAATTTTATATTTATATGATCTTTGAGTTTTCTTAGTCTAACTACTAGAGATTCATGGGATGTGAATCTAAAGGAGAATCAAGGTAGGATTGAATGAAATGTCTATGTCCTGTTGATCCTTTGAATTCACCTTAGCGGGAATGTCAATTTCATATATGTGGGAGAAGGGGTGTTTTCCCTTCAGACTATTCACCCATATTACTAAGGGCTCACGCCCATATTCTTAACCCCTTTACTGCAAAAAGGGATTTTCACTTAGCCCCTAAGTTTTCCCAAAGGACCCATGTGACCAGGGCCTAGAAACCATGCACTAGTTCGAAAGGAGATAGTTATTTCGACTTCGGGACTTATGATTCCACAATCCTCGAAAATAGCTAAAGGTTGAAATCGCAAATTGATGAGGGTCATCGATTTGGGGATTCAGCATGAGTCTCTCTCAGCTATTAGATCGGACGTAGGAAGGGAAGTGTTAAGCACTTCAACAAAGCACTACTTTGGGAGAATAGGAATGGTCTAGCATCGAAAATCCCGAATGTCAAAGTCATGGAGTTAATCTGGACCATTGGAACTAGAGGGACACATGTCCACACATCCACGATTATCCGGAATTCTGAATATTCGGCGATGTAGAGATGCACAAGTTTCCCTTGAAGGTTTGCAAGCTAGAATAAATCTTGGTCGTAGATGCTAGTTACGCATGGCGATAGATCCGGCGTGGTCCAGAAAGAAATACGAGAGATATACGTTGAACTCTCGAATGTCGAACTGTCAAAGTGACGAGGACCATTGGATTAAAGGGTACATGAAAAGAGATCCCATGGTCCACAGAGTTCGTACTTCAGAATAATTTGGCCAACGGTTTTCAAGGAGTGAAAACCGTCGAAGTTGTGAATGCCGAAATATATCTTGTTCGTTGATAGGAAGAGGACGTGTGGCTCCAAATCCAAGAGTCTGGAGACTTATCTCTTCGAGGGATTTGCATTGAGAGGATTCGGTAAGCTCTAAAGCTAGAGCCGCGAAGTAATGAAAAACATAGATCTATGTATCTACGTGGAATCTTACATACCATTAGATTAAAGAACTGATCACTTATCAGTCTATGATGATGTGGCTTGATGACATCAGTCGATGTGACATGAACTGCATTACCCATGCCACATGTCATCCAGTACTTTTGGATGACACACATACCCATTGTGCATGTTAGAGAATGACCCATGTCACCCCGTATCAAGGACACGTGTCACCCTTTGACCCTCGCTGCGTGTCAAATCATAGTTCGTGTCCTCCTGGCCAGCGTGGTTGGTGACATAATTAAGACTCCGAGAGTTTAGATAACTTCTACGTTCGAAATATTTTCGTCTTGGTACAATATGGGAACATTCAACACAAATCGTCGATTCGTCGAAGGGCCAAAGCCACGTGGAAATATTTTGGTAGATTTGAGTGTAGGTTGATAAAGGAAGGTCCAACAACGATCACCGATCATCGAATGTTGATGGAACACTGATGATCTCCGATTGTAGAAATGTCAAAACATAGGATGTTCAATGCTAAATGTCGAACGTTGATCGTCAAAGGGCTAAGGCCACGTGGCGAGATTTCGGGACTTCGAGGATTTGGAAAAAAGAGTGTTTCATGTCGAACGCCAAAGCCCCTTTTTAACCATAGATCTCGTCGGAGGATGTGAACCATTGATCCCCTCTATTGTTCAACGAACGCGGGCTCTTAGCTCCTGGTTTTCAGCTTGAGGTCACGAGGAAGACCCTGATAATTGGTTCAAGTGCACAGTGAGAGATGTAAGTATCAGGGGAGATGATTAAGAGGGTTTTTCTTAAGTAAGGGACTGAAAATGCGCTAGGGAAAGAGAAAAATTGATGCCCCATCCCTAGAAAGGGTATTTAGGGATTGGGTGTCTTACAAATTGGCATCAAAGCATGGAAACAACACTTGGCCTACTTGGGCTCATGCGTGATTCATAGATAAATTTTATTAGAGGACATTAAGAGATAACACCCTATTTTACCCATTCCTAAGAGGCTTATTAAACCCCTGTTGAAGAGAGGAATGAAACCTCCTATTTTTAATAGATTTTTTGGAAATCTTCATTGTATGTTGCTAATGTTTCCAAATAAATAAGTTGACTTCACTGTGAAATTGTATGTGTTGTTGTACAGACATAAGATTGGGTTATCGAGGCTAACATGAGTCTGTTGTGAATATTAATGCCAAAAATAAATCATCTGCATAAGTTCCTTGAGAAGAAGGATGTAGATTTAAAATTTAGTTGGAATTTTACCCAACGACAGTGAATCATGCTAGTCTGTGGTAGAGGAAGCATGTCATTTTCTTTTTGGAAATGATAAGTCGATCCTACAAGAGTGGGATTATGTCGATGGCCACTAATAGCAATACTTGGATGTGAATGGATTCAAAGGATCTGTAGCAGTGATTATTTCTTTAATGGAGGATTAATTATGGTATATGTGTATACTCCCTCATGATCATATGAATGAGTCCGGTGACCATTCTATAAAAAGGGAGAGCATGCGCAGCTCTCAGGTTTTGAAGAGAGCTGAGAAACAATTTTATTTATGGGTACATGGATTGTTGAGCAGGGTTTTTCTAATCAAGACGATAAATAGAGCTGTAGATATACAGAGTGATTGAGTGAGAAATCATAATAGCCTCCCTTGTTTGGTGGATAGGAAAATAGTCTTCTAAAATTCTTGTGTGAGGAGGAGAGTGACCTCTATCCCTGACCGTTGTTGAACAAAAGGAATAATTCTACGTATAATGGTTAATAATTTTTATGACCTAAAGATACTCTAGAGTTCTGAACTAGAATACTTAGTAAGTAACATAATTCAAAATTGTATCTGGGCTTTAAGGGAATAGTCCAAATATTATTAGACATTAAAATCTATTGTAAATAAGGTAAAGTGGTTAATTAAATGTTGATCATGAGTGTGGTAAAGGAAGTGTTGGGGCACTTCTAGAAGGACAATGGGTCATATTGACATCCAAAGGTGGATGGTAACCATATGGAAATAGCTTGGTATACTCAGATAGCTATAAGAGGGAGTTTAGAAAAAGATTCCCTTGTAGGAATCTATTGACCAGGAAGGGTTTGAGGCATGAAAGAGAAGCTTCATAAGTTGTCGTGTTTCCTTGGGGATCTATTGGATTTTCCCATATAATAATTTTGGGCTTCTGAGTCATCTTAGAACACTAGAGGCAAGGATATTGTCTTGTTGATTGTTTTCATATGGAAAGAGGGACATAGTTATGATTATGTCTGTTAAATTGACCATGTGGATATCCTGTGAATGACTGTAAGCTCCCAAATTAGAGGAATTCTTAGTGTTGAATATATCTATGGAACTTGTCCTAAAAAATGGCAGTAAAATCCTTGGGAGAAGGATCTGGAAGTTTGATGTGTCCATGTGCATGTATGACATGGAAAGGGTGCAAGCAATGAGCTTGCATGATGAACATATGGGATGTGTGTATATGATTGAGTGCATGGATTTAATGCTTTGTGAAGCTTCTTGATATGAATCCTGATAATAATAATAGTTAGGTATGAATGACATTAAGTGTGCAAGTGATGCACATGTATGATGTAAGCGTATAGGTATACTAAAGGCATGAGGTGACTGCCTAAATGAGTGAAATGAGAGGCAAGAATTACACTTGCCAAGATCGAATGACTACCATGGATGCACGGTTGACTCCATCCTCAAGAGCCATGAATTTTTTTTTTTGGATAATAGCTTAAGAGGAATGTGCTCCATTTCCCCAGGAAAGGCCAGTATAAATAGATGAAAGAGTAAACGAGCAAGGAGGCTCTATTGTCAGGATGAGAGGAAAATGATTATGCCTTTGAGGATCACATGCGAATGATTGTGAAAAATCATGAGTTGAGTAATGTTAAAGTAGATATGTATGTAGGCTGTGAAATATACCTATGATGGCTACACACATGCTTATGATTATGCATATGGTTAAGTGCATGATGCATGTAAGTTAACAAAACCATAATATGGGTAGATACATAATTCATATGCATGATAGGGATGCATGTTTATATTCCTTATGGAATATTTGGTAAACATATGAAGCTAACTCAAGGTTGAGGCCATCACAGATAGTGATGGATAGGTAATAAGGAATTTGCATGCTGAAGGAGTTTCTGGTGGAGGAACTATGTGAAGACTTTGTCAGGAGAACAAAGTCACAATCTTAATCACTGCTCAGAATTGAGTAGTGGACTGCAAACACACACACACACACACACACACACACACACACACACATATACAAGAATCCTGGATTACATTCTAACATGAAATGTATGAATGGAAAAATAACAAATGAATGTAGACCATTCTGATACATTAATGGTAATGTGCAACATGCACAGGTTCATGATTCCTTATGAACAAAAGTTTTGCTAGTAAAGAATTTTGATGTATCCTAAGGATTAGGGTGAGCCTAACCAAGGCTACTCAAGAAAGGAGCAGGAAGGTCACAATAAGAAGTCGATTGCATAAGCAAAGAAGGAGAAAAGAAAGAGGAACAATTTTCTCACCCTAAGAATGTTGAATTGTTTAACAGAGTTGTAGTTTGAAAAGAACAATTGTGGGAATGAGTACAGATGGAAAAAGAAATTAGAAAGATAAACAAGTGTGGGTCAATAGGATTGGGTGAGCCATATAAAGTAAAGGTAGTGAGGAGTTGGAAATGGGAAGAGCCCTAACTCCTTTCTTGTTGTATATTATGTTTTCTTTGGGATGAGGAAGTTGGTATGATGATGAAAGTAAATGTTTTGACACCATAATGATGATAGTTGTATGACTGTGGAAACAATTGAGAGTTCCTTGTGTTTCACTCATGGAATCATTAAGGATAATGCAATGAAGTACATAAATATATGCTAGGGAATATCTGAAAATGTTTTATTGATTGAATGGGATGATACAAGCATTTTTATTTTACATGACGACTAATACATTTATGATATATGGCATGTGTAGAAAGGAATTAGAGTTGTTGAGGAAAAAAATTGCCAATGATAGACAACCTCAAGCAGAGGATGACTATGAGAAGGTTGTCATTACAATATTTTTGAAGGGACTTTAAAAGTCCCCATAGAGCACCATTGATGAGGTGATATTCGAGAGGGTGCTAGTAGCCAAAGAAAGTATATAAAAAAATGTCCATGCCTATGTGGCATAAGGTATGAAGGAATTGGATAGGAAATCCTTCTGAAAATATTACATTACCTCAAAGATATGTGAATAGAATTTGAGTGGAAATTGTATTCCATTTATACCCAAGTAGGGTGTGATTCAGGAAAGGAACCTGAATAATAGAGAGAGTAAGTCTATTCTAGCCAAGGATGAGTTATAATCCTTGTAAGAAAATTGCAGGAGTAAAAAGTACCATGAGTATGATAACCAATCTAGGGATATTGGGAATAAATGTGTTCATAGTTAGCACACTGCAGGGAAGTGCTTCGAGGAAATGCATGTTTAGATAAAGGACGGGCAATGGACTTTCCATTGAGGAAGGATGGTCTTCCAATATTTCTACTTACATTGTATAGGTGTTAGAGAGAAGAAACTTTGGGTGGCCATGAGTGTTGACACCCTGGTTACTAATGAAGGAAGAATTCTTGGGTGCATTTGAGAGAGAGACATATAGATTCATATGTGCTGATTTGGGATCATGACCAGCTTGTAGTATGAATTACAGTACTGCTTCAATAATGAACGAGAATGAATAATTCCTATGGTGAAAAGGGTGGTTAATCCCCAACAAACCATGGAAACTTGTTTGTCATAAAGTATGGCAAAATCAAAACCAATGCAAGGTTGCAGTGGGTGTGATTGTGGCCATGAATATTGACACATTGATTAACGACATTTGATATTTAAATTGCATTTGAGAAATTTAGTATGTTGACAGGATTCTTACCTAATAATAATATTTCCTTTTTTCTTTATACCATGAATAGATGAAAATGACTTGGACCGTTAGTATGCATCGTTTGAAAATATAATGTGCATGGAAGCTAACAATTTTTTTAGTTGAGGAATGTTGAAGTTGCAGGAGGAAAATAGGGTCTTGGATATGGTAGTGTTGTAATCCCATAAGGAACACCAATTTCTCATTGAGATAAAATGATATGGGAAGGAAATTCCCATACTTGTGAATCCAATTCTTGTGTAGAACAGATCTGAAAATAAATGGGGAATGTAAAAATCTGTGGGTAACATATTTGCAAGAAAATTCTGAATTTGAAATTGATGATAATTTCTCATAATTTTGTATACCTGTGATACAGGTGAGATGAAAATATTTGTATAGGGAGGATAGATGAAGGTTTTCAAGCCAAAAAGTGTGAAAGAAGCTACTATTGAGACATGAGGACCCTGTGGTAAGCCATGATCTCCCTAGAACATGTTGTGTTTTGGAAACACAAGCCAGAGGGACGCCTCGACAGAGAAAGTCTGAGGGATACCTTGACTGTAAGGATCAATGAAATATATGAAATTATTCTTGTGTGAGAAATCCTTGGCAAGGAAAGACGGATCACCCGATGAACTGTACAGTAGAGAAGGGGATGCCTAAGCCCGGGCCTGGAAGGTGAGTGACCACAAGGAAGAGGAGACTTTGATAATTCTTATAAACTATTGATTGGGATCATGCACACAATGGGTATGTCCAGGAAAGATAGTGAGACAAGAAAATCAGACAACCATGTGGATACGAATCCACGAACTGCACATATGAGTATTGTGCTAAGTTATGAAATTCTTTTAAATTTTATGCAACAGTAAAATGCTTACGCATGAAAGCTATGATTAATATGCTTGTTGTCTAGGATTTTTTAAGATAGGTGACGAAGGCCAAGAGTCGGAAAAGGGAATGACCAAGAAAGAGGGTCAAGAATTTTGAAGCAACTAAATGAGAAAGGCATGACCGATGTTACTAAGAAAGAACACCTAGGACAATGTTCCTTTTTAAGGGGGAGAAGATTGTAATACCCATGTTTCCCCTAGCTTATAATTAATCCAGTTGTTGGGAATGATAAACCCCCTCTGGATCCCAAGGAGAGGAATCAATTATTGAATGAAGGACTGGTGGTTCAATACTCAACCACCCCCATGAATGGAAGCATGGTCTTATAGAATAATGTTAGCCCAAAGTACAACAGGGTCTGACAAACTAGGCTGACGTGAGTGTTCTTCTAACAAAAGGAATAGGATAGGTCGAGGACCATCCTAGGAAAGGATATAGAAAAAATGGAGACAAGAGAAGACACAAGAGGAAAAGGCACACGCGTGAGTATTTTTAGAGAGAAGGAGAGACATCAGGCGACATACAGAGAAGAGAGGAGAACACGCGAGGATCTCTAGCTGAGAAGAATATCTATGAGAATCTTACAGGAGAACACGACTCAAGTAAGAGATTGTGATATTGATGTTGAGGAGGCATTTGATAAACCTAATAGACACCATGACAGAGAAAGAGCCTCTTAGAAACTATGAAAGTTCCCTAGTGATATCATGGTTTGGCATGGGGGTGGCCAGAGTGCTAATAGTGAATGACTCTAAACCTATGGTTGGGTGGAAAGGTGCATACCCACAGTGAGTTCATTAGCTATAATCTGAAATAGATAAGTATTATCATACTCTGTGTATATAGATATATTGGATGCAATGATGAATGTCTATGTTTATGGTTAAGTCCTTCAGTATTTGAATAGTTATTAGAAATGATATTTGTCTTATGTAAACTATTATATTTATATGATCTTTGAGATATCTTAGTCTAACTGCTAGAGATTCATGGGATGTGAATCCGCAGGAGAATCATGGTAGGATTGACTGAAATGTCTAAGTCTTGCCGATCCTTTGAATTCACCTTAGTGGGAATGTCAAGTTCATCTCTGTGGGAAAAGGGCCATTTTTCCTTCAGACTATTCACCCATATTACCAAGGGCTCATGCTCATGTTCTTAACTGCTTTGCTACAAAAAGGGATTTGTGCTTAGCTCCTAAGTTTTCCCAAAGGACCCATGTGACTAGGGCCTAGGAACCATGCGCTAGTCTGTAAGGATATATATTTTTCACCTTCAGGACTTATGATTCCACAATCCTCAAAAATATTTGAAGGACGAAGTCACGAGTCTACGAGGTTCGTCGATCTAGGGATTCAGCATGAGTCTCTCTCAGCCATTATATCAAGCATAAGAAGGGAAATATTAAGCTCTTTGATGAAGCACTACTTCGAGAGAATAAGAATGGTCTAGTGCCGAAACTCTCGAATGTCAGAGTCACAGAGTTAATATAGACCATTGGAACTGGAGGGACATGTGTCCATAGATCCATGGTTATCCAGAAATCCAGGTATTCGACAATGTAGAGATGCACGAGTTTCCCCTGAAGGTCTACAAGACAAATTAAATCCTAGTCATAGATGTTAGTTACGCATGGAGATAGATCCAATGTGGTTCGAAAGGAAATTCAGGAGATATACATCAAACTCCCAAATTTTGAAATGCGGAAGTGAAGAGGACCATTGGATGAACAGGTACATGGCAAGAGATCCCATGGTCTGGAGACTTCGTACTCCAAAAGAATTTGGTGAAGGGTTTTCAAGGAGTGAAAATCACTGAAATCGCAAATGTCGAAATAGATCTTGACCATTGATAGGAAGAGGATGCGTAGTGCCAGATCTAAGAGTTTGGAGACTTAACTCTTCAGGGGATTTGCATCGTGAGAATTCGGTAAGCTCTGAAGCCAGAGCCGAGAAGTAATGAGAACTGTAGATATATGGATATATGTGGAATCTTTCGGACCGTTAGATTAAAGGACTAAGAAGTTATCAGTCTATGACGATGTGGCTTGATGATGTCATTCGATGTGATGTGGAGCAAATTACGCATGCCACATGTCACCTAGTTTTGGATGATTCACATACCCATTGTTCATGTCAGAGAATGACATGTGTCACCCTTTGTCGCTCATCGCGTGTCAACTCCTAGTTTGTGCCCACCTAGCCAACATGGATGGTGACGTAATCTAGACTCAGGGAGTTTGGATAACTTCCACGTTCGAAATATTTTGGGCATGGTACAATATGGGAACGTTCAACATAAATCACCGATCGTCGAAGAGCCAAATCCACGTGGCAATATTTCGAGATATTTGAGTGTAGGTTGATAAAATAATGTCAATCGATGATCATTGATCACCAAATGTCAATGGACCAACGATGACCCTCGAATAATGAAATTATGAAACATAAGACGTTCAATGCTAATCGTCGAAGGGCTAAGGCCACATGGCTAGATTTCGAGACTTCGGGGATTGGGAAAAAGGAGTGTTTCATGTCGAATGTCAAAACCCCTTTTTAACCATAGATCTCAACGTAGGATGTGAAGCATTGATTCCCTCCGTTGTTCGGAGAACTGAGAATTTTACAACACTTTTGGAACTCTCGAAGCCTGGGAACTTTCAAAGTGCTAAAACCTTTGCTAACGCAGGCTCTTAGCTCCCTTCTTTCAGCTCGAGGTCACGAGGAGGACCCCACTAACGGGTTCAAGCACACAGTGAGAGATGTAAGTCTTAGGGGATCTTATTAAGAGGGTTTTACTTAAGTAAGGGACCAAAAATGCACCAGGGAAAGAAAAACATTGATGCGCCATCCCTACAAAGGGTATTTAGGGGTTGGGTGTGTTACAAGATGACCTTCATGTGGATCAGATATTAGATTTGTAAGGGAAGACTCTAGTTAGTATGTTCCTTAGTAGGAGGTTTGGCATGGAATATATCAATAGATGGGTAAATGATTTTTGGTATCCTACCCTAGGATATGGACCCACCTTTCATATTTTTCAAGGGGTTGCTTAGGGTTTATTTTTCTCTCTGTGGTGGATGTTAATGTAGTTTTAAAGGGGTCTTGGTTCCTAGAAAAATACTTACTATCCTTGAATCCTTGGACTCCATTGTTCAATATTAAGTATAAATTAATATTGGATAATTGGAAACACTATAGTTTGGATGAAACTACTGAACTTGTCGATGGAGTTCTAGTATGAGCAGGCAGTTAGAGCTATTGGGAATTTTCTAGGTAAAAGAATTCTTGGGGATGATAGTTTTTTTACGATTGTGACTTGTTTTATAGTTAGGGTTCTAGTGAATATTGATTTTATTAAAGGTATCTTATAATATCTAGATTTGTTCTAGGAGGGGAAGAGGCGCACCCAAATATTAGACTATTTGAATATTCCCTTTTGTTGCACATGGTGTCATGAACTTGGTCATATGTTTAAATATTGTGATAAGTAGTTGGTTGAGAAAGTTTGGAGGAAGAAGGATGAGACTATAATGGAGTTGAGGGGAGAATATCCTTCTTTATAGACTCTCACTTTTATGACAAGGAATCTCATAGTTGAATCTGGAACTGGTCCTAACTAGAATATGGGTACGGATCAGGTGGCAAACCCTCCATGAGCTCCAGGGAATATTGTCATAGAGGACCTCTCAATTCCTATTATTTAAGGCTTGAGGCCATGATTTTTCTATCCTTTGAGAAGTGGGGAGGTGTTGTCAGTAGTTGGTGCATACACCTTATCCACAATCAGTCATATTAATTTGAAGGTTTCCATACATGGACATGAGATGGATATGTAGTATTATAAGTTAAATTCTAATTTTTCCTTCTTGCCTAATTCTGAAATTAGGGAAGGTATGGGGGACAATTATAGGGTTCATGGTGGTCTATAGATACCTGATTGGAATAATAATGAAAAAAATGAAAATTCCTTGGTACATCTTGAGTCACAAACATAACCTATTTCCCTAGTTCTCCCACTAGAATCTATGGATCTTTCAAAGGATTTTGACCCCTCTTTCCTTGTTTTTCATACTTCTAGGGTGGGGGCTTTGGCCAATATAACTTCCTCTCAGTCTAGGGGTGGTGTCCATTATCAATTGCATCCCTGAAAGGGGTCCTCGTCCCTAGATCCTCCCAATTTTGGAGGGTTGGGATGTGACTCTCTGAAAGAGCTAAGGCCTACTTCAGTGTAAGGGAAATATTCCCTAAAACGAGCTCAGGAAAATGTTATTGAGGAGATTGACCAATGCCATCAAAAAATCATAACTAGGTCCTTTAGAGCAGCCCATGACCCATATTTTGTTCCTCCATGAATATTATCTCAATCAATATTCTAGGGTTGGGGGCACAAGCCAAGAAATTGGCCCTAAAAAGGATGTTTGTTACACATTATTTTGGTCACTCTGATGATGAACCCATAGGCATGTGTTCAAGCTTCCAAGAAAATCTTTCACATGATAAAAATGGTTGAGTTCTTCCCCTACAAGGAACATTTTTAGAATGACACCACTGGATGACAGTGGTACACAATGCGGAAATCAAGGATTTCCGCAGGTTGCTCTATGCCTGGCCTGCGGGATTTTTGCATGTTGTTATATAGGCAGGGTGCGGCGGTGCTTGAAGTTGAGAAAAGGAAGAAGTTTCATGAAGTTTATAGAAGGAGAATATCCTATAATGTGAGGTGGCCTCCGCATGGTTGTGATCTTACTGGGGTTTCTAATTTGGTGGGATCATTCTCATCCTAGTAACCACTTCATCTTCTCCTATATAATAATAAATTTCTCATGGAAAAGGTTAAGAAAGGTCAAGCAAGATTGAGAAAAGAATAGGTTGAAGACTATGTGAAGAAGCTTGATACAATTGATGCTTGAGGCCTCCATTTGTCCATGAAACTTTGTGGATTATCTTCATGCAAATTTGGAGCAAGTGTATGTGTGTATTGGAACAAAGGACCACCAAAAGGGAACTTGCAACATCAAGGCAGTCTGTTTGTATCTTCCACTTCTATTTAATATCATACAGCAGCATGTTTCTTTCCCATAAAATCATTAGTGTTTTATTACATGACTCGTTGATCACATGTTTAGGTTTCCATTGAATCTATAATTGTTTCTTTCACTTTGGTTGGTTTGTGTCATTGCAGATCTGATCTCACAAGAACACCGGAGTGAAGCAGGGACTACAGAGATATAGGGAAGTAATATATAAAGGTATTTCATTTGTTCCTTCTTTGGTGAGAAATTCAATGGTAGCAACCTAGGGAAAGCGTCATGTCCTGTCTAGTTTTGTTCTAGATCCAGGTGGATCTAGGGAGATTAGTTTATGTCTGCATTCACCAATTTATCCAATAACAAAATTGGTGACTCCACGGGGGATATGAATTGATTGTGGTTTTTTGTTGGCCATTTTCTCTTTACCTATTTGTTTTATTTGAAATCAGTCTTTGAGTTTGTGGGAGATCCATTCAGACTCTCTGGATTTAAAAATTCACTTAGATCCTTTTCCGTTCTCTCATAATTTCTTGATTTACAAACACCTTCACACTGTACCTTATACATAGCCTGCGGAAACCTCCAATTTCCGCACCTTGGTTGTTTTCTTGAGTGCGGGATTTTCACACCCTATCCATTTCTAGCCTACAAAAACCATTAATTTCCGCCCTGTGATATGCTATCAACCTACGACGGTGTCTGTGAATTTTTTTGAGTTGGGTCTTAGCCTTTGTTGATGCCCAGCTTTTTCTTTAACCAACTAGAAAGGATTTTTAATGCCAACATATGACTTGTTTCTGAACTCTTGACTTGTTGTTGATTGGTTTTCAGAGATCGAACACATCTCTTAGTCATTTTCCAGTTTTCATTTTTTATTTTTAAACAACAAGGCTATAATCTCTAAGCTTGTATCTGAGTGCTTGTTTGATTAAAAATCTTGGATTGGATTTGCAATTTTGGATTGATTATGTATTCTGGATTTCTTGATGACTGAGAATTTGTCTCTTCATTTGCATTTGAGGAAATACTTTCTCGTCATTTTTTATTTTTTGTCTTCATTGAAAGTTCGATTTGGGTGCTTGTTGAAGGTATATATTTTCTTGGATTTCTTGTCTTTCTCTGCCATGCCCTTGGTTTGGTCTCAGAAAGGAAAAATTTGTAGTTATCCATTCGTTTGAATAAACATAAATAAGAAAATTTATTGCATTTAAGAGAAGAGAACATTGAAGAACTTCATTGTTTATTGGTTGTTTGGAATTGTGTTCATTTAAAGAAAAAGGAAATATATTTCGTAGTTTGCATTATTCCAGAAACACCTTCTCCCTGTCGTAGATAGAATTCATTGAACGAAAATTTGCATCATTCATTTCTATTTGCATATTATTGGGTCAAGGTCATACACAAAATCGGTTTCATTCCCATCTCCCTCTTGAGTAACGACAGCCTTTAAAAATATTATGAAAATCTAAAATTTAACTAGTAATTTTTTCTAGGGCTCTTTTACACCAACATTAACCAGGCTGGAGCTTTGGAATAGGCAGTGAGACACACTCTCCAATGCACGAAAAACAAAATAGAATCTTGTGATAGGAAGTGTAAAATTACATTTGCAATATTTTTTCCTGGGATGCCCTTCTCACACAAGGGTCAAATTTGAGGTCGCATTGATATTAGCAGAGTTACTCACCCTGCTTTGTTGATCTTAGTGTAGATATTGCATGTATTATGGGGGTTGCTTGAAGGTATACCCACAATGATGATTGGAAGCCTCTCAAGTTTTTTTCAGGCTGGATACCCTGCCCTTGCACGTGGATTGGACTGTCGACTGTCTCCCTAGGCATCATTGTTGTTTTTGGTAGCCTTAGTTGCCTATCTTCTTAGGGTCTTACACAAGGTGACTATGGAGGAGAAAGTCTTCATGGTACCTAGAATCAACGTTGGCCAGACTCACTTGGGCTCCTTGGAGGGTATACCCACGATTATGTGTGGGAGCTTGCACCAGGGTGTAAGTCTGTTAAGCAGGTCATCAACGTAACGTTTCCACCCTCGCTCAGCCCGTTCTTGTCTTGACTTCACAACGTTGGATTTCATCACCAACTAGTGACTTCGGAACAAGAAGGTTTTTTTTTCTTGGTTTTGATTCCTATATTCTACTAGCGAGTGTTGTTTGTTTACATAGTTGGCCATAGATGTTTTCCGTAAAATTTTCGGTTGGGCCAACATTGACCCTATACATCATTCACATAGGAGGAAAGGACTACCTCCAGAAGATCCAGAAGTTTCCCAACCCTTGCTCCCTAATCCACCAGAGGACTCTCCTCAACAAGGTGATATCCAGGACCACATACCATCACAAGTCGAGAGAACTAACTCTTTGGAAAGTTTTTGAATCGTTTATGATTCTTTGGATTCTTTCTGCTTACCTCCTGGATAGGAGAGACATATTCTCCGACTCAACTCGTTTGGAGAACTTGTTGTTGACACTTATAGAATACCAACTGAATTCCTTGCTGGGATTGAAAACAAGGATCCTTTTTGGACCACTGACATATCTCGGATTCCAACTTCTAGATGAAACCCTCCCGGCTCAGAAGAAGACTCTGAGATACCTGTCATTTCTGAACCACCTAAAACATCTACTATATTTACGATACCTTTAGATCATTTTAAAATTACAACCTGTTATTTATTCGTTGGTTTAGAGGCTAGTCCTATCTAAACTATCTCTCTTCAGCAGGCCCATTCCACGATGGTCCCAAACACTACGATTATCCCCACTGGGAGCACAATGGCTAGCCAACCTCCTATTGGTACACCGTGTTCGTCTAGAAAAATACCATCACTCCCTCTTGGGTATAATTCCTTGAATGATTCTATCCCCATTCCTACCCAAGTTCCATCCGGAACTTCTACAGTCTTTACTCCTCCTGGGTATAATGTTTCTTCCAATTCTATTTCAACACCATCCCAATTCCTCTCTGGAGGGTCTAATCCACCTTTTATAGGAGGATTCAAACCTAGTGGCTCTACTACCTTTGGAATTTCTACTCTGTTATTCACTTTTTGTTATCAGATTCCTATTAGGGGACAATATAACCTAGGGGGGAAAACTCAATTTGGAGGACAAACCCAAATTGGGGAATCATCCTCACCTGGAGGACAATCCCTACACGGAGAATATAATCCACAGTATGGATAGAACATCCCTGGATCACTAGCCCAACATTGGAATCTTCTTATTTAAGGTAATCCACAATCGTCTGGGGGGAAACAACCTCAGGTTAGCTCTTTTATACCCCCTAGTTTGGGCCAGTCATACATCAGTTCTTCCAATTCCATTTGGGGTTTGAACGTTCAACCTAGTGTCCCTCCCCAAGGGACTATCCCCAATCAGTACAACCCTGTGGCCTACCTACCTCTGCACACACGCCTAAATTTGTTAGGACCTTTGCCTCACATACAAACTACTTATGGTCCTTCTATTCTATCGACCAGAATCTCTCCTCAAAGTTACTAGTATCCTCCCGTGAATCGACAATTACCTTTTTTAGCCACCTTGGATCTACCTAATTTTTCTAGAATCTTGAATGATCCTATCCTGCATTATCCCCACTGGCCCGTGATACCATCCAAATTACCATCCGACATCCCAAAGTTTGACGGTAAATCAGGAGAGGATTTGAACAAACATGTCATGAGTTTCCACCTTTGGTGTTCATCCAACTCTTTTATGGATTCTATTCAATTACGACTCTTCCAACAAACTCTCACGGGTTCAGCTACAAAGTGGTATATAGAACTACCTCGAGGTTTCTTCACTGACTTTAATACCCTAGCCATGGCTTTCCTTACACACTACCAATTATCGATCTGTTATGAAACAGGAACTGAGATCTTAAGTTCCTTCAAACAAACTAAATCCACTCACATCTCTGATCACATTCATGA
This sequence comes from Picea engelmannii, assembly GCA_009831015.1. Lineage (NCBI taxonomy): Eukaryota > Viridiplantae > Streptophyta > Pinopsida > Pinales > Pinaceae > Picea > Picea engelmannii. Next base: position 513,069 of record ML796842.1, read on the forward strand.
GTGGAGACGAACACGACGTTTGATCAAACTCGATCTTCTCGATCAGTTATTGGCGGAGTGGTTCATGAAATCATTCATGAATAAGATCTCTCATGATATTTCCATGGGTGGCATTGTCACCGAAGAAAAGGCTATCAGTTGCGCTCAATACCTCGACCTCATTTATTTATAGATGGGTACTCTTTATGACTTACTCCCTGATGCACCTCGCCCTTCTACCACCGCTACTTCAACTACCCTTGTTGCTTCTCATGCGGCTAATGGTGTAATTGGCACTTTCCATGCTCAACCTCAAAATACGCAAGCCTCTCCCACCAACCCCAAGTCCAATGCTTATAATGTTCAAAATGCTCTGTCACCTACTCCTCCCACTGACAAAACCATTTAGGTTAACTCTATTCAATCTACCCCTACCGGAAAGAATAAATCTAAAAAGGGGAAGGGTAAGAATAAGGAGGACAAAAATAACCCATAGTCTGAGAAAATCAAAACCCAACCTATTGATGATAAGGATAAGTGAAAACCCTGATACCCTTTCCTTATCTATGGTGACGATCACTATATGAAAGATTGTCTACGATGGGTCGAGGTTACTAAGTTCCTCAAAGGGACCGTGAAACCTCCCACACCTGTCGTTTTGTCTCAACCTTTCCCTTCTCAACAGCAGGCCCAACTGGTCATCAATGACCAATCCTCTCCCTCCAGTACTTCTTATGCACTCATGCGTACTGGTGATTCCAGAAAGAATGACGTTACACTAACCACTCGAGCTAAAGAGTATTCTTCCTCAAAGAAAAAGGTTGACGATATACCCCCTTCGTTGGTTCAACAACCTCCTTCAACTTCACCTTCCAACAATTGTCATCATCTCGAAATACCAAGTCTCGATATAGTTCTTCGCCCTCCCCCAAAGGGTGTTGTTCGAAAGTCCACCTTCAACCCTCTTGCACGTGTAGCTAAGAACTACAGTATTGTAGAAGATCTTGTGCAAGCACCTTCTACGATGGCATCTCTTGAATTCCTTCAAAGTTTCCCTGCTCAACGGAAGGCACTGCTAAAGGCTATCGGTGAAATTTATCCTACATATACAAATTTGATAATTTTTTACCTTGAAGATCACATTCTGAGACTCCCCCCTCAACTAGCATTCCAAATACAAGTTGTTGTCTCCGACAAGAACATCTGTAGGGTTGTTATTGATGAGGGTGACTCCATGTGTGTAATGTCTGTTTCCTATTGGAAAGCCATCGGATCTCCTCCTCTTACTGAATCCCATAACATACTTAAAGCCTTCAATGGATCTGTATTTAAACTCTATGGTGTACTTCCATCGTTGTCTATTACGTTGGAAGGAAAATCGGTCAATGTTGAAGTTGATGTATTTGATGCACCTCTTGACTGTAACCTCTTACCTGGTCGTAGTTGGATTGACGTGATTCACGCCGTTGTGTCTACCCTTTTCCACATTTTATTTTTTCCGCATCAGAGAAAGGTCACCACTATCGACCAACTAGTATTTTTCAACTTTGACACCCGTACTAGCAATGTCCCTTTTATCACGAAGACACCTCTTGGGTATGAGAATGTTGGTGTGGGCCTACTTAAATATTCCACTCTGATGGACACATTTCCGATCCCACCTCTCGATGTTCCACCTCCTTTGGTTGCCTCGATCAACATGATTTCCACCTCAGTTCGCCAAACTCACCCATCTTCTGACCCGTGGATCATACCCGAACCTAGTGATTATCCTTGCTACAGCAATCAAATTCCTTTAAGTCTGGTTGAATCTGTCTATCAAGCCATTCAATCGACAACCCCATCCACCCCCTCGCTTGGTGATTCGTCTCCTCACCCGTTCCACGTCGTTTTTCCCACAGACGAGATGATTATGTCGGTTATGTCGATGGAAAATACCCCTTGGGATGATGGACATCATCGTTCCATTCTCTTCCTCGAACAACACACCATCTTGAGTTACCAAGGGATCTCGACTCCATCAACCGTTGATGTCATTTCCTCTATTCCCAAGACATCAATCCACATGTTATATGAAGGGAACTTAAGTAAATTCTACTTTTTCCTTCTTACCTAATTCTCAACTCAGGGAAGGTACAAGGGAAAATTCTTGGGTTCTTGGTGGTTTGTCGAGATATAATTAAAATAATAATGAGAAGACCAAAAATTCCTTGGTATTTCTTGAGTCATAAACACAACTTATTTCCTCTGTCCTCCCACTAGAATCTACGAATATTTTAAAGGATTATGACCCCTCTTTCCGTGTTCATCATACTTCTAGGATGGGGCCTTTGGCCGATACATATTCCTCTCAATTTAAGGGTGGTGGTCATTGTTAGTTGCATCCCTACAAGGGTTCCTCATCCATATATTCTCCCTAGTTTGGAGGGTTGCGATGTGACTCTCTGAAAGAGATAGGGCCTACTTTGATGGGAAGTAAATTTTCCCTAAAATGGGCTCAATAAAAATGCCATTAAGGAGATTAAATAACGACATAAAAAACTCATAACAAGGGCCCTTAGAGTAGGCCATTGTTGTGAGAATTATAAACCTATGGATAGGTTAAGATCCCCTTAGCCTTGTTTTCTTTAGCTAAGACTTAATAGAGCAAGTGGTCACTAACATCCCTTGCTCTTGTCTATTCACACATGAAAAAGAGAAGAAGGAAAAGGAGATAAGAGTGCACCTTTTTTCAAAAAAAATCCTCATTGCTCCTTGTTTCTCCAGCATTGGATCTAGTCCTAGATTGAACATGATCTCTCTGCACTTATAAATGACTATCTTCCTCTTCTACTACTTACACAAAGTTATATGAAAGTAAATCTAACGAAATGAAACAAGCATAAAAATTCATATGTAAACTAAATGAGATAGAAGTGTGGGAATGGGGCAAGCCTGTATTCAAGAGAAACAAAGGACAATACCTAAAACCACTTTATGTTGAGCAAGCTTCCTCCAATGCTCCTCCTATCCATACCCTTTTGTGCACTGCTAGAATGATATTGAACTATCTCTGAATGTCATAAGAACAAAAGTTTGATACTCTTCATAACACTCTCCTTTACCCTTGAGTGCCCTCCTTATATAGAAAATGAAGGCTCAAACACCATGGTTTATTTTAGGAGTATGGTTGAGGATATGTATCAACTAATTAGGATATCCATCCTAGGATCAAGTAGATAGATAGGAATAGAATCCCTTTGACCCAAACAAACTCCAACCTTTTGGAACCTTCTCTCCAAAAAAGGTTGAATTGGTTGTAACCAAACTAACACTCCCAAAAGTCTTATCACAAAGAATCACTAATGCTCCCCCACAGTTAATAAGGGAGTTTCACCAAGGGACTGACACTCCCTATGTATGGGCAGGGGGCGTCAGTCATAAAAAATGGTCAAAACTCAAGGTAAAAAGTATTTTTTGACCTTCAAATGATGAGTTTACTTCACCAATTTGTCTAGGGAACATAACCAACACTTTCTCATGATGATAGAGTGTATTTTAGCCTCCATATGACAGGTTTTATCCCCTAATTTTTCTAGGCAACATGACCAACACTTCCACATGATGATAGAGTTGTGACATTCAACTACGACACTTAGTAGAATATAAGTGTGAAACTTATGAATGTGGAAAATCGACACCTACATAACTAATACATAAGTGAAACACTTAGTAGAATGAGATACATAAGTGCACCACTTAGTATTGTGGAAATTTGGTGTGTAACAGATGCCACCTAAAGGGTGAGGTCAGAAGAGAAATGGATGGTCGAAACACTTTACAAACCAATGTGAGAAAGGGGAGTTGGAATAGGAGAGTTGGATGGAAGATACAAACAAACATCAAAAAAAATATATATGAATCATCCTGAGGTAGGAATAGACATGCTTGAACACGATCTCCTTGCACTTAGATAGGATGATCTTCCTCTTCTACTACTTGCAAAAAGTTAGATGAAAGTAAATCTAAAGAAATGAAACACGCATAAACATTCATATGTAAACCAAATGAGACAGAAGTATGGGAATAGGCCAATATTGTATTCATGAGAAACAAAGGACAATACTTACAATCACTTGATGTTGAGAAATCTTCCTCCAATGCTCCTCCTATCCAACCCCTTTTGCGCATTACCAGAATGCTACTAAACTATCTCTGAATGTCAGAAGAACAGAGGTTCAATACTCTTCAGAACTCTCTCATTTACCCTTGAGTGGCCTCCTTATATAGAAAATCAAGGCTCAAACACCATGGATTATTTTAGGAGTAATGTTGAGGATATGGTTCAAATAATTAGGATATTCAGCCTAGGATCAAGTAGATAGATAGGACTCGAATCCCTTTGACCCAAACAAACTCCAACCTCATCGAACCTTCCCTCCAAAAAAGGTGGAATTGGTTGTAACCAAAATAACGCTCACAAAAGTCTTAGCAAAAAGCATAAATAATGGTCCCCCATAGTTAAGAAAGGAGTGTCACCAAGGTACTGGCACTCCCTATGTATGGGCAAGGGGGTATCAGCCATAAAAAATGGTCAAAAACTCAAGGTAAAAAGTGGTTTTTCAACCTTCAAATGATGATTTTTCTTCACCAATTTGTCTAGGGAACATAACCAACACTTCCTCATGATGATATAGTGCATTTAAGCCTTCATATGATGGGGTTTTTCCCCCAATTTGTCTAGGGAACAATTTTTCTAGAAGGGATGGGGTTTACAAAATATTGGATATATTTGTGGTTAATAATATAGTGTTGCAAAATGTTCCAAAATACAGGTCCCAGATATGCTCGAGCAGGTGCTTTGAACCATTTCCTTATATTTTTTTATCTTGAACATGATGACCCCAGACTGGGTAACCCTTTTAAGTTTATTTTAGGTTTGATATAGGAGGAGTATTTCATATGAATGGTTAAAGATAATTGGAAACTTTTTGACCCTTCCTTGGATTCTTCTTCTTATGATCGGTTCATTAAGGATTTAAAATATATTAAGGAGAAAGTGGAAACCTAGGCATGGGAGAGATACATATCCAGAGATGAACAACTTGTGGAAGTGGAAAAGGAGGTGGAGGATATAGTAGTTGGATTTGACTTTGGTTCTTTTGGAGAGGACCCACTAGTTAGGTTAAAACAACTCGAGGTAAAGTAATCAAAATTACTTTTGGATAAATACATGGATTGGCGAATTAAAAGTAGGGATACATGGTTAGAGTTGGGGGATAAAAATACCAAGTTATTTCACTCCTTTTCAAACCATAGAAGGAACATTATACAATATGGGAATATAGGTATCAAGGTGGCACAAAGGTTAGAGGATTTAAGGACTTGGCAGACCTAGGGGTCAAACATTTTAATGGGATTTATAAGGAACCAAAGAGGGAAAATTTGGCACAGATTTTAAAACTAATTTCCTATTTCTATAGAATGGTTAATGAGGATATTAATGAGGAACTTTTCAATCATGTGACTAAGGAGAAATTGATTTCAATCTTACAGTCTTTTAAGAAGGACATGAGTCTTGGACCTGATGGGTGGTCGATGGAGTTTTATTATGAGTTATTTGATATGCTCGGTATGGAAATGTTGAGAGTGGTGGAGGAGGTAAGAACATCTAGTAGTATGGTGGGAAGACTAAATGAAACTTTTATAGCCTTGATTCCTAAGAAGGATTATCTTCATTCTTTTAATGGGTTTACAACTATCTCTCTTTTTAATTGCCTATATAAGATTATAGAAAAAGTGATTGCAACAATATTGAAGCCTATACTTTCCGAGTTCATTTCAACTAAAATGTTTGGCTTTATGAAGAGGAGACAAATCCATGAGTTCATTGGTATAGATCAGGAAGTTTTACACACTATTAATCTCTCTCTCTCACCTGCAGTAGTAATTAGAATTGACTTATCAAAGGCATATGACAAAGTTTCTTGGTTGTATCTTAGGTTATTGATTATTCATCTTGGCTTCTCTTTGCCTTTAGTCAAGTGCATTATGTGTTATATCACTACTTCTTCCTTTGCAATCTTGACCAATGGAGCTCCCACCAGTTTCTTCAAGCCTACTAGGGCACTCAGGTAGGGTTTCCCCTTGTCTCCATATATTTTTCTTCTCATGGTAAAAGTGTTGAGCACACACTTATATGGGGGGGGGGTTGAATCAATACAAGAAAAAAATTTAATTTTTCAAAAATTCGGCAACCATAAGATAAAAGTCACATGTGAGAACATGTGAGAACATGGAACACAAGATTCACATGGAAACCTTTTCAGGAGAAAATGTGATGACCCCTTCGTTGGGACTTCAAGCGAAGCAGAAGGTGCAATTTTGTTTTTTAAAACAGGATGACAACAACAATTACAGATAAATAATGCATCCGATGGCAAGCACCATGCCCGTAGAATAGGAAACAGACAACTATGACTACACACACTAGCACAAGAGAAATTGGGTGAAGCATGCATAAAAAAACAAGGAGAAATGACTACCTACCCGACACAAACATGACCACGCCTACAAGCTAAGGGACAACATCCCCATTTAGACACAATGGCCTTGATGGCTAGTTAACTAGAACCTCGATGGTGCGCAACTAAACACAAGAAATAATTCAACCCAAATGCCATCAGCATACCTACAACGATCACAACACTCACATGGAAGGAACAAACTCCGGTCACGCTATCATTCACCTCTATCCAATAGGGCGCGCCATGATTCCCTCATTAGGACTCATGACATCCCTGGGTGATAGGTGCAGTGATACCCTGGTGCTACCTAACCTATATGGACCAAGGACTCCAAATGAAACCAACTCGCTAGGAGCCAAGTTACTGACAAGAGTAACTACGACACCCCCAAGCAACAGATCGACAAGATGCAAGATAATCCTTGAATTAAATTGCGCGAAAGATTGGAGGAGACTAAGACCAACCTCCCCTTCCAGCTCAACCTAAGGTGCAAGGTGCATAATCGCCAAGGTGAGGTTATACATTAGTTTTAATTGATAAAACTACAATTCCCTCAACCAATAAGCTTGCGCTAGATAACCCACTATTACACCAATGGCCAAAATGTCTAACAACCCTATTAATTCAACACTTATCTCCTAAAAGAAAAATTTTAAAACTGTTATATCATTTGGTATTACCAAAATTTATTATTATTTTTGAGAAAAACTACTTTTATTTTCCTATTATATCACTTCACCTTAAGGGATATTATTTGATGTACCTAAATAAATGTGTTGGACAAGGTAGCTAAGTGTGTGGTTAAACATCTATTAAAGATTCTACTTAGAAGAAGGTACAAGTGAAGTTTATTCACCCTTGAATAAGAAAAAAAAAATGTTTCGAAAAATTAAACACTGAAACAATGGAATCATGAATTCGCTGCCCAGGAATACATTAGGTGACTGTCAAGAAGTTACATGGCATGCGCTCTACACAGGTGTCATGTCGTTGTCCATAATACCTGACAGAGTTGCCTTAAGTATTTGAATCGTTGGCAGTGGGAGAGAGGGTCGTTGTCCGCAACCAAATCTACCCAAAGGCACGGAGCTGACTGTGGAGGTGCATGGTCATTTTCAGATCACAAACTCATTAACATTCCAAGAAGCGTAGCCTATTCATGGCTACGTTGTCCGGAATTAGCCACAACAGACGGTTGTGGAACTAAGGCAGGTTAACAATGTTTTTCCAACCATGTAATACAAGGATCGCAGCCTAGGTAGTGTAAAACATAGTCAAGCTCAGGATAGAAATGCAGTCCATCCTAGGGTAACCACGCAATCATGGCCAAGGTAAAACGCAATAATTTAATTGCGTAAAATTGCAGTCCTTCAAGTAAAAATGCACAGGTATCCCTGATAACCTTCGCTGGGAAATGAGAAATATCAATTCGTCGGGTGTCTCACAAGAAACGTAGGTATCGTTTTAGTAATGGTGGCCCCTTTTAAATTGAAAATGATTAACCTCTATCTTAACTCGTTCTCTGAAAAAATTGAATTAGCTTCTGAAATATTCCAAACTCAACTGAATGATAAAACTGCTTCTAAATAATAAATCCTTCCTAAAAAGTTAAAACGTTTCTGAGCAGTGAAATCGTGGGTACGGTGATAATGCAAAGTGTAAATATAAGTTATACACAGAATGAGATAACTACTCGGCGAAATAGGATTTCATTGTCTTAATAAATGTATAATTAATTTCCTAACAATTCTGGAATATGATATCACCGTGTAAAGTTACTGGAATATAGAATCGTTGTATAACATTACAGGCATATAAAATCATTGTATAAGAATATTGGCGTATGATATTGCTACGATATAATTAATTTCCATAACCTTTCTAGAATATGATATCGATAACTCTATCAACGCAGTCTAGTATATAAAATCCGTTATTAGTAAAGAATTTACAGTCACAGGGTACGCATAAAATTGCTACCATTAGACATTAAACTCGTAGTGTGAACAACTTTCTAAAACGCTCATGTATAAGAATCGTTGACCACAATGCAAATCACAGTCACCATGCAGATTGCATTCAATATGTAAATCACAGTAACCAAATGTAAATTGCAGTCAGATGTAAAGGGATTCATGGAAAAAAGGAAATGAAGTCGCAGAACCATATATCCAGTAATGAAAATGCATTCAACATATAAAAATGTAGATAAAATATCCAGCAATGAAACGCAGTCAAGAATGTAAAAACACAGAGATTGGGCCTTCAACTCAGAGGTTATCAATCAAGGAAAAATAGGGATAATCCTTCACGGAGACACAAGGGTTTTCAGATTTTAGGCAATAAGACGCAGAGGTACTCAATCGTCAGAAGGCGCAATGACCACCAATCAACCAAGAACAATCACAGGGACAAACGGATGGGCAGAAGCATCCTTCGCTCATCATCCACGCACAGAAAAGAAGGGCATTAGGATCTATAGGTCTATTAACACTGAAGTGACGACCATCGATCTGGATCCTGGTCGATTGCTTAGGAGAGGACTGATGAGCTAGGGACGAAGGCGAAATACGATGGACAAACTCATCACAAATCAATAAAACCATAGCATGGTCACAACATGCAGTGAATCGAAAGCCAAGGGAGTTAATCCAAAACGAGCTTAAGGCTATGGGGGAAATTTAGTTATCAATTAAAATGCTAATTCAATCATTTTCTTTACCCAATTAAAATACAGAACTAAAAGCATAAAGTATACTAATAATATACCATGAATAAATAAAGGAAACGTACCATAGCCCAAGTCGTCCGCTCTGAGTTTTTGTCTCGCGTGCTCTGTGTAGCTCCTACTTGCCGACCAATTAGACTTCATCGGTACCTCCCAGCCAACACTAGGGGTACTCTTCTTCCCCCTTATCCATACGATCCACAAAGGGGCCACGCACACTAACCAGAGAATAAGCTAGCTCCCAGCTTGCCTCGCAAGGCCGAGCTACCACTCCTCACCAAGATGGGTATCCCAACTCCCACAAGCTAAGTCAGTCAAGTCTAAAATTCTGCAGCATAACGTTACGCATCACAAAAGAGATCCATCACCCTTCTCCTCCCTCCATTATATAGATTTTCGAAGTCCTTTACTTTCCCAAATTCCCATTTAATTTATTTTTCAACAATTAAATTCATAAAATCCTCCCCGTCATTTCACCATAAATTAATTTCATTAATTAATTAATTACTCCTATTTCCTTCACCCACCTAAAAGCATTCCTAGAATCATTCCTAGGTGCCCTCAAATTCCCTTACACCTTTTAATGATTCCCCCCCTTACTAAATTACTAGTTGATTTTAATTTAGAAAGTTCTTAAATGCTAGATACCTTACTAAGTTAGTCTTTTCGCTTTTTCCCTTGTGTTTCCCCTTTCTTTTTATGTTTTCACTTTTTCCTAGTTTCTTAATTCTTTTTAATTCCCTCTTTCCCTTTTTATTTAAAACTCAAATTGGCAGGTGTAGAAAATTAACCCTTTTTCCCCTTTTCCTTTTTAATAAATAAAATTTCATTAGCATAAGTGATAAAACAATCATTTCCCCCTTTTTAAATTTTATCCCCCAAAAGATTTTTATAAATTAAAAGAATCACTTACCCCCTTCTCGACACATGATTAAAGATGATTATCATTATTATTTAATTATTTTTATTTTTATTTTTACATAAATATTTTTCTTTTACCGCAAGTTTCACCTAGACCTAGATTTTAATTTTCGAGGTTGGGTGACATTTTATTAGGGAAATTGTTTTAAATTTTTCTTGTCATGATATTCGTCCTAAGGCCATATAGTTTCATCCATTTATTAATTAACAACGTGATGTTCAATTCAGGATGCACTAGGTTCTCTCAAGGGTGCCACTCGCCTCCTTTTGTTTCCCTTGCATGGCGTGTCCTTCAGGACACACCACGTGCTCCAAGGGTGTCACTCGCCTCGTTTTGTTTCCCTTGCACGACGTTCCCTTCAGGACACACTATGTGCTCCAAGGGTGCCACTCACCTCTTGACTGACTTGGTAGACATCAAAAACCCCTGGATTCAATACTCCACCAGGTGATCTTGTGGAAGACTAAGGGCCTCTAAGGAATAGGGCCCCTGCCTTATTGCACACCCCTTAGAATCATCGTGAGCGACTGTCATAGTCTGCCCTCATGGCATCGTGGGTCTTCTCGAACTAGGAAGTCGTTAACCTATAGTTCGAGCCATGATGAGAGTGCTAGTAGGATACGGCAGGGCCGTTGTCCACACCTCTCCCTCAACATCTCTAGTAGTTGTGTGTGACCCCTCTACTCCACATGTGAGTCTGGTCAGCAAGCTATCGTCAACCTGCATCATCAACGAATCATGTCAAAAATAAAATCAATCATCGTAACATATAATCAGATGTGCATATGTCATATCAACAATAATAAAAACCCAATAGTCCAATCCCTGACTCGATACAGAGTCCAAGGGTTTCATCGATGCCTTTGCATCCTCGAAGTCCAGAATCCTGCACACTTAGGAGAACCGAGTCAATAGCACCTGTCTATAACAATACATCAAAATAACATGTCATCATATCCATAATGCCTCATAATCATGATCAAATTCCCAATAGTAATATAATCTGGATCACTTGTAAGCAAGTGTCCTCAAAGAATGAGTTCGCTCAGTGAGCGTAAGAGAAGGATGTTACAGAAAACCATGAAACTTCTCTTTATAATTATTTGTAGGCACCAACCTAGTGTTACAAATATTTGTAGGAACCAAACTACTGTTACAAATATTTGTAGGAATCAACCTACTGTTACAAATATTTGTAGTCAAAAACCTACTAGAGACACTAATACCCATTGGTACAAGTCCTAGTAGGAACCAACATACTCTTACATATATTCATAGACACCAATCACCACTTCTAAGCACCAACTTATCAAGAGACACCAATCTCTTTGTTTGAGTGACACCTACCTACTCTTACATATCTTTGTAGACACCAATCTACTGGAGACATCAATCCCCACCTCTAAGCACCAACTTATAGAGAGACACCAATAACTTTGTGTGAGTTGCACCAACCTTCACCAAGTTTGTTTGCTACTTATGCCTTCATCGAGTCTTCTTGTTGCTTCTGACTTCACCAGGTCTACTCATTGCTTCTCCCTTCACCATGTCTTCTCACTACTTTTTCCTTTACTAGATCTAACCAAAATTTGAATTTCCAAATGGTAACTTTCCAAAAGCTTGTTGTTTTGGGCCTCTTCCCAAGAACGAACTTGTACATCATGCCACATATCACACACACACTTTCTCTAAATGCTTTGTTTTTTTATAATTTTTCATAACCCTTCATAAAGGGATATGTCCCTTACTTAAATAATTAATTCCCAATACCATGGGAAAATACCCCAAATCCATGGGTTTGTAATGTAATTTCATAATATGATATTAATGACATCAATAAAAATAATTCCAACAATCTCCCCCTTTGTCATTTATGGAAATCTTGCAATGAAACACATAGTCCACCATGCATAAAAAGAATTATCTCATTTTATACAACTCTCCCCCTATCTACAATCCCCCCCTTTGACATCAATGGAAAATATATGCTCCCCCTAAGATTGTGCTTCTCCTTACGCACTTAGTGATGATATGGATATTACTCCCAATTTCTGTGCTTGATCTCATTGAGGATATATACATTATTTGAGGTTCTATATACATTTGTCACTAATCTTCCCGAACCTTTCTTCCTTATTTCACAGCCTTGAGAATCAAATGATAGAGTGTTTCCTTGATCACACATTTGTCTAATACTGAGAATATTATGTTCCAAATCTTCAACATACAAGAGATTCTCTATTTTGGTCTTTCCATTATCAATACTAAGATTTCCTTTTATAGTTATCCTTGTGGTAGTATTATCTCCAAATGTTACATTGCCTTTGTTTAATTCCTTCAAAGTGTGAAACTTGTTCTTGTACCTTGTCATGTAGCTTCAACATCATGTTGTGTTGGTTCTACCACTTGGGTGATCAGAAAAACAAGCACTTAGATACCTTGTCAAGCCATCGAAGTACTACACTAAAATGTTAGTTGGTTAGTGGGCCAACAAGTAAAGTAAACAAGAAATAAAAAGGAAATGGTAACAAAACTAAAACATGCATAAATTGCAACACAAAACTAAAAATTGGAGCAATATATAGTAACCAATAGATAATATTTTGTTAATAACACCTTAGACAAATGCATGGAACTTGTGAGTTCCCCTCTTCCTCCTTGGGAGGGTCCTACTAGTCCCCAATATAAAAATCCTTCTCCTCTTATAATGATATGACGATGATGAATAATTTCCACCAACTTCTCAAGAGGTGAGAAGATTGGTCCTTGCTATGGGTGTTGGAAATCTTCTATGAGAATAGTGGACTCTCAAAGAGAAATTTCAACAACATAAAAATACATATGAACTCTTGATTTAGTGCACGCCCCAAGCTTGTATTTATAGGATTCATTTAATATTTTTCAATAATAGTTTGCAATGTGATTAGGGGTCCTTCATGTAGGTACCTCACCTATTATTTAAGTGGCCCCAAGGATATATTTAGACCTAGATTATACGGCCTCTCATTGTACACCCAAGCTAGAAGTAGGTAAGGCCTAACCGAAATCATAAATGTGTCGTTCCCGCATTAGTGTGGGTATTTTCGATGACATTCATGTATTATGCGCAATTAGCATGAATTTGATAATGTTAGCCCGCGCTATTTGGCATAGAAATACCTTTGGAAGACTGCTCTAAAATTTAGGGAGCCATTTTGTATAGTTTTTTGATTTTGCTAAAAGAAGACTATTAATGTTGGAGGTATGTAGTTTGGTTTTTTTCACTAGTAATTTCTTAGGCCATCACTTGTATTGTTGTGAGTGATTTTTTGGGTGATAACAGATGCCCCCTAATGTGTGAGGTTAGGAGAATACATATAGTCAAAATACATCATTTTTTTTTTGTGTGTGTGGTATCATATCTTACAGGAGTTGGAGACAATGTAGATGAGAACTGTTAGGATGATCCATTGGAGGGAGAGGGGAAAATCATTTGAACCAAATTTTCTCTAAAATAATAAATATATTTGTACAAATCATGTGGCCATGCCCCATGCTTGTGTCATAAAACTAGAAGTATATAACTATAACTGAATTATTTGATGAAGTGAGACCTATATCTCCCTCAATGACAATGATAACAACAAATGACGGTTCTGATGATGAAACTTGATTTGAATCGAGGAACAAAAAATTATGTTGAGTGTTTGTGCCTCAGAGGAATTGATGGCATGTTAAATTCAGAGGTATTTGATTGGTACTGAGAATTTCAATGGTCTCATAGTAAGAGCCATTGTTACCATCCAAGACTCCTCATTTATAGTGTAATGAGAGCCAAGATATTGTTACCTTCCTGGAAACTAGATCTCATGTCGATAGGTAGGAAGTCGCGAGTGCAAGAAGCTAAGGGATTTTTTAAATCAACTGATCAAAGACGGTATCAAGTACTAACTTGTAGTATGGTGAATTGACCAGTAAAATGGATGAAGTTTAAAATGTATGAGACTCAAAAACTTCCCTTGGTTGGGATTTTAGTGAGGAATGGAACAAACCGTGAAATGTAATATGGTGTCAAGGGGACAACGTATATTAGGCTAAACTGTTTTGAGTTGATAAGGCTGCAAAGAGATGGGGGATGGGTCAAGACACAAATATCTGGGAAAATGGGGTCTGGGATACTTGGGGTTTGGAGAGTGAGAGGATATTTTGTAGACATGATTGTGAATGTTAGATTCACCAACCAAGGGATACATGGTTTTCTTTTCCAGTTAAAAAACACCATTGGCTATGATGGAAAAAACTTATGTACTTGATGGAAATCAAAAGGTACTTTATGTAATTACCAATTTGAGTTGACTATACACACACAAAGATGGGTGCCCCATTGAAATATGGCTTGGCCTACTTGGGGTGAAAGTATTTGGAATTTAACTAATGGAGGGTGGGAGGCCCATGGGGAGATTTTTGTATTAGGTAAATGGATGAAGGATGGATTTGCATATGGGAAATTTATTTTGGATAGGATGGAAGGCTAATGGAAATGTGGGGGTGCATTCAACAGAACCAACAAAACATGATTTGAGAGTCCATAAGGGGAAGGTTAGAAATATGATGAGAAGAAGCATGAAGTTCATTCTCGGAAGTGAAAAAATTATCTGGACTCCTGATCCTAGGGGATAAGAACAACATGAGTGTCAATTTTCCGAGGGAAAAATATATGTGAGACAACTCATGTAGGTGGGAATATTATCAGTCAACAATACCATAATGCAATAGATGTGAAGTTATTACGAAGCCAGGTGTTTGTGAACCTAAAGGTATATGTCGGAGGGTGATATTGATTAATGTAATTGATTAGGGAGGGACAAACTACATGCTAGTTTGAAACATATACTTAAAGGGGCCATAAGATGGTAAAATTTGCATGGGCTATGAGTCTACTTATGAGTCCATGTGCACAATAACCAAATACCCCAAGTGATAAATATATGATGATAAAGAACATATTACAATTATTTGATAAAATGATAGTGAGAAAGCGTACCTATTCCCGTGAGCGCAGTAAGGCCCCCCTAAGATAACTGTAGAACATGGAAAACATATTATACCAAGGTGTGATGAGAGTGCCAATATCATGTTGTCACAAACGGTTTGAAAAACAAAGCTCCTAATCTCCTATACAAGTGATTAGAATTTTGGGAGGTGGGTGTATAAATGGGCATGGGGCCCACTATGCCACCTAATTTGTACCTACATGGACAGAGCTCTAGTGTGTTGTTTGGACACTTTTGAGAGATTTTGGGAGACCACTAGCAATCAAATTTGAGTAGGGAGAGAGCCTAGTAAGAGACTGAATCCTCCTGCATGGTTTGAATTTTTTGTTTTGGGGATGGGAGCCATATGGTCATATTTATGTGCAAGATCATGGAACACACATATCATGGCTCACTAGAATGTGGCACCAGTGTTTTTTTATATTGAATGGCATGACACGATAGGCAAAGGTACCCCATGGGGTAGTGAACACAGTTTTGTGTTGATCTACGAGGAGGATTTGGATTTGATTGTAGCCGGAGAATCCATCCAGAAATGAAATGAATTCATGTCCAACAAAAGTGGTGATAACTTGATCGATGAAGGGGGTCAGAAAGTTGTCTTTGGGACAATATTGGTTAAGGTCATGGAAGTTAGTGTAGACCTCAATAGTACCCTACTTTTTGTTGACTGGGACAAGGTTACAGACCTAGGAAGTGTACGTGATGGGGTAAATGAACCTTGCAGAGCGTAACGTATCAATTTAAGATTTGATATCCATTACTTTGGGAGGGTGGAATGGCCATTTCCTTTGACAAATAGGGGAAACGTCAGGCCATGTGTCGATTCAATTTTCAACAATGGTTGGGCCTAGCCTTGGCATTTTCATATATTACTAGGAAAATATATCCTATAAATCTTGAAAGAGGGATTTGTAATATCTAACCTCTTTGGGGGAGCATGTAATAACAAGAGTGATCTCTTCGACAATGTCAAGTTTGAATGATATGTCTATTTTTATTGTAGGGGATATGTTGGCCATGTTCCCTTATTTAAAAGTGTAAGGGGTGAGGATTGGGTTTTTGGACCAGTCCACATGTCCTAGAGGAACAAAGTCTTTGGTTTCAATCTCACACACATGGGTTTCAATGTTAGGCTGAAAGGATTCATGTGATAAGAAAAAAGATCTATGATGAATTGAATCCTAGGGATAGTCGGGTGTTATCAAATCCTATAATATATCTTCATCTAATTGGAATATGTGAGAAAATACTGAATCATAAGAGGTATGAACATACTGTTGGACACACCTACCACACTTAGAGGGGGGGTGAATAAGTGTGGGGCTCTTTTTCCCAAAACTTCCCTCTTGCACAAAAACTCATCAATTAGCATTCAAAATTTATTCATTACCCATTGTTTTCATTTATAACCAGTTATATGTGAGCACATATCAGCAACATATATCAACAATATATCATCAACAAGTCATCACCACAATGAACACAAAGAACACAAGATGTATGTACAATTTTCTTTTTATTACGGACCACAATCCTTGGGGTTTATCAGCAACAACTGAATAGAGTACAACTCTACAAGAGCACAAGCTCTATATGCAATACTCAGCTTGAATTCTCAGCACCAACTGAGATGAGGCAACAATCCTCAACAGATATCAATTTGTACCATAAACAAGAGCATCAACCATGCACCAACTTGTGCCAAACAACCTGTAATCAACCTGTACCATAAACAAGTGCATCCAACCATGTACCAAGTATATACCAATAATTTGTCAACTACTCATCAAAAATGACTCATCAATATGCACCAACATCATCAACTATACACCTCATGTATGTACCAACTCAACAACTGCTTGTCTCAACCATGACTAGTTTTGGATTAGTCAACAACCCTAACTTGAAATAATCATAAATTTGTACCTATACTAAATAAAGATATGAAACTGATACAAAATTTTCTTCAATGTGTTTTATGTAATTCCTCCAAGTGTCACTACTTGGAACCTCTCAGAAAAGGAGTTATAGCAAAAATGGCATACCTTGTTGAATTCTGTCTTATTCTAGAGAGCGACCTTGTAGAGTGTTCCCCACACAAAATATTTGATGAATAGATATAAAAACTATTACAAAGAATACTAAAGACTTTAATCTAACCAACACAATTTGTCTCACTGAATTTGGATCTGTTATGAAGAAGTTATGACGTTTTTACTCGAAACACCTGATTTTGACTAGTTTCAGGACTAGCCACAAACCCTATTTTCCACGGAGTGTAACTTCCAAACTACAACGACCCACAAGCTGAATTTTTAACCACATATAATTGGATATGTTTTCTCGCTTTCGTAGAAATTTCATGATCTGAATCATTATAGAAAACAATTTATAGCGAAAATGGTGAGATGACCTGTAAATAACATACCTTAGAAAGCACCATCATAATAATTTATCCTTCCTTGCATTTCGGCCTTCTTTTCTTCACTTTCCTCATAATTTCGGCTTCAATATCCTTGGTTAGCTCAGTCACATATATATCTTCAATATCTTCAAGTTTTCCACACCAAAAATGCTCAAGAAGCTCTCACAAGAATCTCTCCATCAATACTCCAAAATATATTCCCACAAGAAGCTCTCCATTGATCCACAAAAAGGATGATCTACAAGAGACCATTTCTATCTTATTTATACT
>ML796842.1:581125-616336 GCA_009831015.1 Picea engelmannii
TCAAGGGAAAGGACTTACACAAACCCATTTATGAGAAGGAAATGATGGCAATACTACATGCATTGAAGAAATGGCATCCTTACCTAATAGGTAGGCACTTCAAGGTCAAAACAGATCATGATATTCTTAAATACTTATTGGAATGAAGACTATCTTCAGAAGAACAACACAAATGGGTAACCAAGATATTGGGCTATGATTTTGAAATCATCTATAAAAACGGGAAGAAAAATGTTGTGGCAAATGCACTCTCAAGGAAGGATGAATATGTTGAGGCCTTTCTCTGTGCTATCTCGATCATCCAACCCAATTGGATAATAGAAGCAAGGGATGAATGGAAGAATGACGAAAAAGTGTGGACTCTCATTCAAAGGTTGCAGTAGGATTCCAGTACATTATATGCATTTACATGGAAAAATGATTCATTATGGTACAAAGATTGCTTATATTTATGTAAGAACTCCCAACTCAAACAAAAGGTACTATTGGAATTGCACACCTCTCCAGTAGGAGGGCACTCAGGATTTTTAAAAACCTACCATAAGGTCAAGAAGGAATTTTTTTGGGATGGCCTTAAAAATGGTGTTCAAAGGTTTGTGGAAGAATGTTTGGTTTGCCAACAAAATAAGGTGGAAATAATTAAGACCCCAAGTCTTTTACAACCATTAGCCATCCCAAGTCAGCGCTGGGAGGAGGTTTCCATGGATTTCATCACAGGGTTACCGAAGTCTGAAGGAAAGAGTGTCATCATGGTGATTGTTGATAGACTGTCCAAGTATGCAAACTTGTGTGCACTCTCTCATACCTTCAAAGCTAGTACATTTTCCACCACATTCATGGAGATAGTTCAAAAGCTACATGGCAGCCCAAAGATTATTATAAGTGACAGAGATCCCATCTTCACTCGACATTTTTGGACATAATTATTTTCTTGTTTGGGTACTCAATTGGCTCATAGCTCATCCTATCATCCTCAATATGATGGAAAAACTGAGATAGTGAACAAATGTTTGGAAGGCTACCTTCGTTTCTTTGTCTCTGATAAAAAAACACAATGGTTCAAATGCTTACCCTTGGCAGAATGGTGGTATAACACTTCCTTTCATACTGCAACAAAAATGACACCATTTATGGCACTCTATATACCACCCTCCTTCCATCACTTCTTCTCTAAAATACAAATCTAAGGTTCAAGCAGTGGATGATCACATCGAGCATCAACAACAAGTTCTCCAAATATTAAAGGACAACCTGACCATGACACATAATCAAATGAAACAACAAGCAGATCAACATCGTAGTGAAATAAGTTTTGAAGTAGGGGATTGGGTGTTTTTAAGACTACAACCATACAAACAAATGTCCCTCAATCAAGCCAAGAAGGATAATAAATTATCATGAAAGTACTACGGCCCTTATAAGGTGTTGCAAAATATTGGTACTATGGCATACAAATTGGATTTGCCTGCATCTTCACAAGTACACCTAGTTTTCCATGTTTCATGCTTAAATAAGGTTATAGGTGACAAGATCCCAGTTCAAACTATATTGCCAGAACTTGACAAGAAAGGAAAAATCATATTGGTGCCTGAAGCCATCACTGACACAAGAATTTTCCAACTGAGGAATAGATCCATTTTAGAGTATCTCATTAAATGGAGGAAACTATCGGCTGAAGATTCCACTTGGGAAGATGAGTCTTTTATACATAAGCATCAAGAGTTACTCAAGCATTGTGGACAACAGTTGTCTTGAGGGGAGGGGAATGTTAAGACCTAAATAGTGGCTCATTACCCCTTAATTGGGGCATATTCTATTAGTAATGGTATTTTATTTATGTCGACTTTAGTCCATTAGTTGTAATTATACCTCCTAGTCTCCTATATATACCAAGGAGACATTTTCATTTTGAATCATATTGTAATTGAACATTTATGTGGGCATAAGGAGGTTGCCCCCTCAAAGAGGCTTATGATCTGAATTTATCTCTTTTTCAAGGCATTGAGTACTTATTCTGAGGTTTTTCTATGCTATATTGATATTTGGTTCCTAACAAGGTGCTAGAGCTCATTTATCACACTCACTCTCACAACTGCATAAGGACAAGTGGTGCACATGAATGGAGGAGAGATGCAAATGTTGTAGTAGTGACTTGGTATTTGGTTATGGTTGGTACTTTTTTCCTTGGTTATGGTTTGGACTCTTTGCTTGGTACGCTAGATTTGGAGAGAAGTATGCTACCTTGGTTGGATATTGGTTCTAGGGTTTGCTTCTGGAATTATTCTATCTATCAAGGTTAATGTGCTAAGGGGTGGCCTTTGTGCCTATGGCCGGGTGACAATATTGAGATATTTTCTACGGTGAAACAAGCACACCTATTATTTCTAATAGGATATGGGCCTACACTATCTTCAGACAGTCTAACCATTGGAAGGTAGATTGGGATGATTTGTTTAGTTGCAGTTGCAGTTGCATTCAAAGTTTTGTTGCAACTATGAAATCCTAACCCTCGTGTTGAGGCACCTTAAGTGAAGTGCTTGATCGAATGACTACCATGGATGCACGGTTGACTCCATCCTGAAGAGCCATGAAATTTCTATTTTGGATAATAGCTTAAGGGGAATGTGCTCCATTTCCCCAGGAAAGGCTAGTATAAATAGATGAAAGAGTAAATGAACAAGGAGTCTCTGTTGTCAGGATGAGAGGCAAATGTTTATGCCTTTGAGGATCACATGAGAATGATTGTGAAAAATCATGAGTTGAGTAATGTTAAAGTAGAGATGTATGTAGGTTGTGAAATATACCTATGATGGCTACACACATGCTTATGATTATGCATATGGTTAAGTGCATGATGCATGTAAGTTAACAAAACCATGATATGGGTAGATACATAATTCAGATGCATGACAGGGATGCATGCTTATATTCCTTATGGAATATTTGGTAAAAAAATGAAGCTAACTCAAGGTTGAGGCCATCACAGATAGTGTTGGATAGGTAATAAGGAAGTTGCATGCTGAAGGAGTTTCTGGTGGAGGAACTGTGTGAAGAATTTGCCAGGAGAACAAAGTCACAATGTTAATCACTACTCAGAATTGAGTAGTGGACTGCAAACACACACACACACACACACACACACACACACACACACACACACATTTACAAGAATCCTGGATTACATTCTAACATGAAATGTATGAGTGGAAAACTAACAAATGAACTTAGATCATTCTGCTAAATGAATGGTAATGTGCAACATGCACAGGTTCATGATTCCTTATGAAAAAAAGTTTTTCTAGTAAAGCATGTTGATGTATCCTAAGGATTAGGATGAGCCTAACCAAGGCTACTCAAGAAAGGAGCAGGAATATCACAATAAGAAGTAGATTGCACAAGCAAAGAAGGAGAACAAAAAGAGGAACAATTTTCTCAACCTAAGAATGTTGAATTGTTTAACAAAGTTGTAGGTTGAAAAGAACAGTTGTGGGAACAAGTATAGCTGGAAAAAGAAATTAGATAGATAAACAAGTTTGGGTGAATAGGCTTGGGTGAGCCATATAAAGTAAAGGCAATGAGGAGTTGGAAATGGGAAGAGCCCTAACTCCTTTCTTGTTGTATATTATGTTTTCTCTGGGACGAGGAAGCTGGTATGTTGATGAAAGTAAATGTTTTGAAACCATAATGATGATGGTTGTATGACTGTGGAAAAAATTGAGAGTTCCTTATGTTTCACTCATGGAATCATTAAGGATAATGCAATGAAGTACATAAAGATATGCTAGGGAATATCTGCAAATGTTTTATTGATTGAATGTGATGATACACGCATTTTTATTTTACATGATGACTAATACATTTATGATGTATGGCATATGTAGAAAGGAATTAGAGTTGTTGAGGAAGAAAATTGCCATTGATAGACAACCTCAAGCAGAGGATGACTATGAGAAGGTTGTCATTACAATATTTTTGAAGGGACTTTAAAAGTCCCCATAGAGCACCATTGATGAGGTGATATCCGAGAGGGTGCTAGTATCCAAAGAAAGTATAAAAAAAAATGTTCATACCTATGTGGCATAAGGTATGAAGGAATTGGATAGGAAATCCTTCTGAAAATATTACATTATATCAAAGATATGTGAACAGAATTTGAGTGGCAATTGTATGCTATTTATACCCAAGTAGGGTGTGATTCAGGAAAGGAACCTGAATAATAGGGAGAGTAAGTCTATTCCAAACAAGGATGATTTATAATCCTTGTAAGAAAATTGCAAGAGTAAAACGTACCATGAGTACGATAACCAATCTAGGGATATTGGTAATAAATGTGCTCATAGTTAGAATACTACAGGGAAGTGCTTCGAGGAAATGCATGTTTAGATAAAGGATAAACAATGGACTTTCCATTGAGGAAGGATGATCTTCCAATATTTCTACTTACATTGTATAGGTTTTAGAGAGAAGAAAATTTGGGTGGCCATGAGTGTTGACACCCTGGTTACTAATGAAGGAAGAATTATTGGGTGCATTTGAGAGAGAGACATATAGTTTAATATGTGTTGATTTGGGATCATGACCAACTTGTAGTATGAAGTATAGTCCTGCTTCAATAATGAACGAGAATGAATAATTCCTATGGTGAAAAGGGTGGTTAATCCCCAACAAACCATGGCAACGTGCTTGTCATAAAGTGTGGAAAACTTGAAACCAATGCAAGGTTTCATTAGGTGTGAATGTGGCCATGAATATTGACACATTGATTAACGACATTTGATATTTAAATTGCATTTGGAAAATTTAGTATGTTGACAGGATGCTTACCTAATAATAATATTTCATTTTTTCTTTATACCATGAATAGATGAAAATGACTTGGACCGTTAGTATGCATCGTTTGAAAATATAATGTGCATGGAAACTAACAATTTTTTTAGCTAAGGAATGTTGAAGTTGCAGGAGGAAAATAGGGTCTTGGATATGGTAGTGTTGTAAGCCCATAAGGAAGACCAATTTCCCATTGAGATAAAATTCTATGGGAAGGAAATTCCCATACTTGTGAATCCGGTTCTTGTGCGGAATATATCTGAAAATAAATGGGGAATGTAGAAATCTGTGGGTAACATATTTGCAAGAAAATTCTGAATTCGAAATTGATGATAATTTCTCATAATTTTGTATACTTGTGATACAGGTGAGATGAAAATATTTGTCTAGGGAGGATAGATGAAGGATTTCAAGCCAGAAAGTGTGAAAGAAGCTACTATTGAGACATGAGGACTCGGTGGTAAGCCACGATCTCCCAAGAACATGTTGTGTTGTGGCAACACAAGCCGGAGGGACGCCTCGACAGAGAAAGTCTGAGGGATGCCTTGACTATAAGGATCAATGAAATATCTGAAATTATTCTTGTGAAAGAAATCCTTAGCAAGGAAAGATGGATCACCCGACGAACCGTACAGTAGATAAGGGGATGCCTAAGCCTGGGTCTGGAAGGTGAGTGACCACAAGGAAGAGGAGACTTTGATAATTCTTATAAACTATTGATTGTAATCATTCACACAATGGGTATGTCCAGGAAAGAAAGTGAGCCAAGAAAATCAGACAACCATGTGGATACGAATCCACAAACTCCACATTTGAGTATTGTGCTAAGTTATGAAATGATAAACCCCCTCTGGATCCCAAAGAGAGGAATCAGTTAATGAATGAAGGACTAGTGGTTGAATACTCAACCACCCCCATGAATGGAAGCATGGTATTACTGAATAATGTCAGCCCAAAGTACCACAGGGTCTGGCAAACTAGGCTGACTTGAGTTTTCTTCTAACAAAAGGAACAGGATAGGTCGAGGACCATCCTGGGAAAGGATATATAAAAAATGGAGACAAGAGAAGACACGAGAGGAAGAGGCACACGTGTGAGGATTTTCAAAGAGAAGGAGAGACATCAGACGACATACATACAAGAGAGGAGAACACGTGAGGATCTCTCGCTAAGAAGAAGATCTATGAGAATCTTACAGGAGAACACGACTCAAGTAAGAGACTGTGAGCTTGATGTTGAGGAGGCATTTTGATAAACCTCTTAGAAACTGTGAAATTTCCCTAGTGATATCATGGTTTGGCATGGGGGTGGCCAGAGTGCTAAGAGTGAATGCCTATGAACCTATGGTTGGGTGGAAAGGCACATACCCATAGCCAGTTCATTAGCTATAATCTGAAATAGATAAGTATTATCATACTCTATGTATATAGATATATTGGATGCAATGATGAATGTCTATGTTTATGGTTAAGTCCTTCAATATTTGAACAATTATTAGAAATGATCTTTGGATTATGTAAACTATTATATTTATATGATCTTTGAGCTATCTCAGTCTAACTGCTAGAGAGTCATGGGATGTGAATCCACAGGAGAATCATGGTAGGATTGACTGAAATGTCTAAGTCCTACCGATCCTTTGAATTCACCTTAGTGGGAATTTCAAGTTCATCTCTGTGGGAAAAGGGGCATTTTCCTTCAGACTATTCACCCATATTACCGAGGGCTCGTGCTCGTGTTCTTAACCTCTTTGCTACAAAATGGATTTGTTCTTAGCTCCTAAGTTTTCCCAAAGGACCCATATGACTAGGGCCTAGGAACCATGCGCTAGTCTGTAAGGAGTTAGCTCTTTCGGCTTAAAGACTTATGATTCCACAATCCTTGAAAATATTCGAAGGCCGAAGTCGAGAATCTACGAGGTTCATCGATCTAGGGATTTAGCATGAGTCTCTCTCAGCCGTTAGATCGGGCGTACGAAGGTTAATATTAATCTCTTTGACGAAGCACTACTTTGGGACAATAGGAATGGTCTAGTGTCGAAACTCTCGAATGTCGGAGTCACAGAGTTAATCTAGACCATTGGAACTGGAGGGAAATGTGTCCATAGATCCATGGTTATCCGAAAATCCAGGTATTCGACAATGTAGAGGCGCACGACTTTCCCCCAAAGGTCTACAAGCCAAAGTAAATCATGGTCGTAGATGCTAGTTACGCGTGGTGATAGATCCAACGTGGTTCGAAAGGAAATTCAGGAGATATACATCGAACTCCCAAATTTTGAAATGTCGAAGTGAAGAGAACCATTGGATGAACGGGTACGTCGAAAGAGATCCCATGGTCTAGAGACTTCGTACTCCAAAAGAATTTGGCCAAGGGTTTTCAAGGAGTGAAAATCAATGAAATCACGAATGCCAAAATAGATCTCGACCGTTGATAGGAAGAGGACGCATGGCGCTAGATCCGAGATTTTGGAGACTTAGCTCTTCAGCGGATTTGCATCATGAGAACTCAGTAAGCTCCGAAGCCAGAGCCGAGAAGTAATGAGAACTGTAGATATATGGATATATGTGGAATATTTCGGACCGTTAGATTAAAGGAATGAGAAGTTATCAGTCTATGATGACGTGGCTTGATGATGTCATTCGATGTGATGTGGACTAAATTATGCGTGCCACATGTCACCTAGTTTTGGATGATTCACATACCCATTGTTCATGTCAGAGCATGGCACGTGTCACCCTATGTCCCTCATCACGTGTCAACTCCTAGTTCGTGCCCACCTGGCCAACATGGATGGTGACATAATGTGGACTCCAGGAGTTTGGATAACTTCCACATTTGAAATATTTTGGGCATGGTACAATATGGGAATGTTCAACATAAATCACCAATTCGCCGAAGGGCCAAAGCCATGTGGCGAGATTTCGAGATATTCAAGTGTAGGTTGATAAAAGAATGTCCAATGATGATCATTGATCGTTGAATGCCGATGGACCAAAGACAACCATCGACTGCTGAAATTATGAAACATAAGACATTCAACGCTAAACGTTAAACGTTGATCACCGAAGGGATAAGGCCATGTGGATAGATTTTGGGACTTCAAGGATTGGGAAAAAGGAGTGTTTCATGTCGAACGTCAAAACCAGTTTTTAACCATAGATCTCGACATAGGATGCGAAGTGTTGATCCCCTCCATTGTTCAAAGAACCGAGAATTTGACAACACTTTTGGAACTCTCGAAGCTTGGGAACTTTCAAAGTGTCGAAACCTTTGCTAACGCAGGCTCTTAGCTCCCTTTTTTCATCCCGGGGTCATGAGGAAGACCCCACTAACTGGTTCAAGCGTACAGTGAGAGATGTAAGTCTTAGGGGAGCTGGTTAAGAGGGTTTTACTTAAGTAAGGGATTGAAAATGGACCAAGGAAAGCGAAAAATCGATGTCCCATCCCTAGAAAGGGTAGTTAGAGGTTGGGTGTGTTACAAGATGACCTTCATGTGGATCAGTTATTAGATTTGTCAGGGAAGACTCTAGTTAGTATATTCCTTAGTAGGAGGTTTGGCATGGAATATATCAATATATGGGTAAATGAGTTTTAGTATCCTACGCTAGGATATGGACCCACCTTTCATATTTTTCAAGGGGTTGGTTAGGGTTCATTTTTCTCTCTGTGGTGGATGTTAATGTAGTTTTAAAGGGGTCTTGGTTCCTAGACAAATACTTACTATCCTTGAATCCTTGGACTCCATTAATTTAATATTAAGTATAAATTAATTGGAAGCACTATAGTTTGGATGAAACTACTGAACTTGTCGATGAATTTCTAGTATGAGCTAGCAGTTAGAACTATTGGGAATTTTCTAGGTAAAATAATTCTTGGGGATGATAGTTTTTTTATGATTGTGACTTGTTTTGTCATTAGGGTTCTAGTGAATATTGATTTTAGTAAAGGTCTCTTAGAATCTCTGGATTTGTTCTAGGAGGGGAAGAGACACACCCAAATATTAGACTATTTGAATATTCCCTTGTGTTTCACATGGTGTCATGAACTTGGTCATGTGTTTAAAGATTGTGATAAGTAGTTGGTTAAGAAAGTTTGGAGGAAGAAGGATGAGACTATAATGGAGTTGAGGGGAGAATATATTTCTTTATAGACTCCCACTTTTATGCCAAGGAATCTCGTAGTTGAGTCTGGAACCGATCCTAACTAGAATATGGGTACGGATCAGGTGGCAGACCCTCCATGAGCTCCATGGAATATTGTCATAGAGGACCCCTCAATTCCTATTACTGAAGGATTGAGGCCATGATTTTTCTATCCTTTGAGAAGTGGGGAGGTGTTGTCAGCAGTTGGTGCATACACCCCATCCACAATCAGTCATATTAATTTGAAGGTTTCCATACATGGACATGAGATGGATATGTACTCTTATAAGTTAAATACTAATTTTTCCTTCTTGCCTAATTATGAAATTAGGGAAGGTATGGGGAAAATTCTAGGGTTCATGGTGGTCTATCGATACCTGATTGGAATAATAATGAGAAGACTGAAAATTCCTTGGTACATCTTGAGTCACAAACATAGCCTATTTCCCTAGTTCTTCCACTAGAATCTATGGATCTTTCAAAGGATTTTGACCCCTCTTTCCTTGTTTTTCATACTTCTAGGGTTGGGCCTTTGGCCAATGCAACTTCCTCTCAGTCTAGGGGTGGTGGCCATTATCAATTGCATCCCTGAAAGGGGTCCTCGTCCCTAGATCCTCCCAATTTTGGAGGGTTGGAATGTGACTCTCTGAAAGAGCTAGGGCCTACTTTAGTGGAAGGGAAATATTCCCTAAAACGAGCTCAGGAAAATGCTATTGAGGAGATTAACCAATGCCATCAAAAAATCATAACTAGGTCCCTTAGAGAAGGCTATGACCCATGTTTTGTTCCTCCATGAATATTATCTCAATCAATATTCTAGGGTTGGGGGCACAAGCCAAGAAGTTGGCCCTAAAAAGGATGGTTGTTACACATTATTTTGGTCACTCTAATGATGAACCCATAGGCATGCGTTCAAGCTTCCAAAAAAATCTTTCACATGAGGAAAATGGTTGAGTTATTCCCCTACAAGGCACATTTTTAGAATGACGTCGCAGGATGATAGTGGTACACAGTGCAGAAATCAAGGATTTACGCAGGTTGCTCTATGCCTAGCCTGCGGGATTTCCGCATGTTGCTATACAGGCAGGGTGCGGTGGTGCTTGAAGCTGAGAAAAGGAAGAAGTTTCATGAATTTTCTAGAAGGAGAATCTTCTAGGATGTGAGGTGGCCTCCGTATGGTTGTGATCTTACTAGTTCTCCTGATTTGGTGGGATCATTCTCATCCTAGTAACCACTTCATATTCTCTTATATAATAATGGATTTCTCATGGAAAAGGTTAAGAAAGGTCAAGAAATATTGAGCAAAGAATAGGCTGAAGACTGTGTGAAGAATCATGATACAATTGATGCTTGAGGCCTCCATTTGTCCATGAAGCTTTGTGGATTATCTTCATGCAAATTCGGAGAAAGTGTATGTGTGTGTTGGAACAAAGGACCACCAAAAGGGAACTTGCAACATCAAGGCACTCTAGTTGTATCTTCCACTTCTATTTAATATAATATAGCGACATGTTTCTTTCCCATAAAATCATTAGTGTTTTATTGCATGACTCCTTGATCACATGTTTAGGTTTCCATTGAATCTATAATTGTTTCTTACTTTGGTTGGTTTGTGTCATTGTAGATCTGATCTCACAAGAGCACAGGAGCAAAGAAGGGACAACAGAGATATAGGGAAGCGATGTATAAAGGTATGTCATACGTTCCTTCTTTTGTGATAAATTCAATGGTAGAAACCTAGGGAAAGCGTCATGTCCTGTCTGGTTTTGTTCTAGATCCAGGTGGATCTAGGGAGATTAGTTTATGTCTGCATTCACCGATTAATCCAATAACAAAATTGGTGACTCCACTGGGGATATGAATTGATTGTGGTTTTTTGTTGGCCCTTCTCTCAGAATTTCTTGATTTACAAACACCTTCGCACTGTACCTTATACATAGCCTGCGGAAACCTCCAATTTCCACACCTTGGTTGTTTTCTTCAGTGTAGGATTTATGCACCCTATCCATTTCTGGCCTACGAAAACCATTAATTTCCACCCTATGATATGATGTCAGCCTGCGATGGTGTCTGTGAAATTTTTTGAGTTGGGTCTTAGCCTCTGTCGATGCCCAGTTTTTTCTTTAACCAACTAGAAAGGATTTTTAATGCCAACATATGACTTTTTTCTTAACTTTTGACATGTTGTTGATTGGTTTTTGGAGATTGAACACCTCTCTTAGTCATTTTCCAGTTTTCATTTTTTATTTTTAAACAACAAGGGTATAATCTCTAAGCTTGTATCTGAGTGCTTATTTGATTAAAAATCTTGGATTGGATTTGAAATTTTGGATTGATTACGTATTCTGGATTTCTTGATGACTGAGAAGTTGTCTCTTCATTTGCATTTGAGGAAATACTTTATCGTCATTTTTTTATTTTTTGTCTTCATTGAAAGTTCGATTTGGGTGCTTGTTGAAGGTATATATTTTCTTGGATTTCTTGTCTTTTCTCTGCCATGCCCTTGGTTTGGTCTCAGAAAGGAAAAATTTGAAGTTATCCATTCATTTGAATAAACATACATAAGAAAAATTATTGCATTTAAGAGAAGAGAACATTGAAGAACTTCATTGTTTATTGGTTATTTGGAATTGTGTTCATTTAAAGAAAAAGGAAATATATTTCGTAGTTTGCATTATTCTAGAAACACCTTCTCCCTGTCATAGATAGAATTCATTAAACGAAAATTTGCATCATTCATTTCTATTTTCATATTAATGGGTCAAGGTCATACACAACATCGGTTTCATTCCTGTCTCCCTCTTGAGTAACAACAGCCTTTAAAAATATTGTGAAAATCTAAAATTTAACTAGTAATTTTTTCTAGGGCTCTTTTACACCAACATTAGCCAGGCTAGAGCTTTGGAATAGGCAGTGAGACACACTCTCCAAAGCACGAAAAACACAATAGCATCTTGTGATAGGGAGTGTAAAATTCCATTTGCAACATTTTGTCCTGGGACGCCCTTCTCACACAAGGGTCAAACCTGAGGTCGCATTGAGATTAGCAGAGTTACTCACCCTGCTTTTTTGGTCTTGGTGTAGAGATTGTGCGTATTATGGGGGTTTCTTGAAGGTATACCCACAATGATGAGTGGAAGCCTCTCAAGTTTTTTTCAGGCTAGATACCCTGCCCTTGCACGTGGATCAGACTGTCGACTGTCTCCCTAGGCATCATTGTTGTTTTTGGTAGCCTTAGTTGCCTATCTTCTTAGGGTCTTACACAAGGTGACTGTGGAGGGGCAAGTCTTCACAATACTTGGAATCAACATTGGCCGGACTCACTCAAGCTCCTTGGAGGGTATACCCACGATTATGTGTGGGAGCTTGCACCAGGGTGTAAGTCCATTAAGCAGGTCGTCAATGTAACTTTTCCACCCTCGCCCAACCCCTTCTTGTCTTGACTTCGTGACGTTGGATTTCATCACAAACTAGTGACTTCGAAACAAGAAGGTTTTGTTTGCTTGGTTTTGATTCCTAGATTCTACTAGCGAGTGTTGTTTGT
The DNA here is from genome assembly GCA_009831015.1 of Picea engelmannii. NCBI lineage: Eukaryota > Viridiplantae > Streptophyta > Pinopsida > Pinales > Pinaceae > Picea > Picea engelmannii. The sequence goes on from ML796842.1 coordinate 593,642, forward strand.
TTACATAGTTGGCCATAGATGTTTTTCTTAAAATTTTCGGTTGGACCAACATTGACCCTCCACATCATTCACGTAGGATGCAAGGAATACCTCCAAAAGATCTAGAAGTTTCCCAACCCTTGCTCCCTAATCCACCAGAGGACTCTCCACAACAGAGTGATATCCAAGACCACATACCTTCACAAGTGGAGAGAATTGACTCTTTAGAAAGTTTTCAAATCGTTTTTGATTCTTTGGACGCTTTCCGCTTACCTCCTGGATACGAGAGATGTATTCTTCGACTCAACTCGTCCGGAGAACTTGTTGTTGAAACTTCTAGAATACGAACTAAATTACTTGCTGGCATTGAAAACGAGGATCCTTTTTGGACCACTGACATATCTCAGATTCTGACTTCTAGATGAAACCCTCCCGGCTTAGAAGAAGACGTTGAGATACCTGTTGTTTCTGAACCACTTGAAACATCTACTACATTTACGATACCTTTAGATCATTTTAACAGTACAACATGTTATTTCTTCATTGGTTTAGAGGTTGGTCCTAGGCCCATTCCATGATGGTCCCAAACACTATGATTATCCCCACCAGGAACACGGTGGCTAGCCAACCTCCTATTGGTACACCGCATTCATCTAGACAAATACCATCACTCCCTCTTGGGTATAATGCCTTGAATGCTTCTATCCCCATTCCTACCCAAGTTCCATCTGGAGCTTCTAGAGTCTTTACTCCTCTTGGGTATAATGTTGCTTCTGGTTCTATTCCGACACCATCTCAGTTCCTCTCTGGAGGGTCTAATCCACCTTTTATAGGAGGATTCAGACCCAGTGGCTCTACTACCTTTGGAATTTATACTCTGTTATTCACTTTTGGTTATCAAATGCCTATTGGGGAACAATATAACCCAGGGGGGTAAAATCAATTTGGAGGACAAGCCCAAATTGGGGAATCATCCTCACCTAGAAGACAATCCCTACACGGAGGATATAATCCACAGTATAATCCACAATGTGAATAAAACATCCCCGGATCACTAGCCCAACATTGGAATCTTCTTATTCAATGGAATCCACAATCGTCTGGGGGTAAACAACCTCAGGTTATCTCTTTTATATCCCCTAGTTCGGTCCAGTCATACCTCGATTCTTCCAATTCCATTTGGGATTTGAACATTCAACCTAGTGTCCCTTCCTAGGGGACCATCCCCAATCAGTACAACCTTGTGTCCTACCTGCCTCCGCACGCACGCATGAATCTGTTAAGACCTTCAACTCACATACAAACTACTTATGGTCCTACTCGTCTACCGACCAGACTCCCTCCCCAAATTTACTAGTATCCTCCTGTGAATAGACAATTACCTTTTTTAGCCACCTTGGATCTACCTAATTTGTCTAGAATATTGAATGATCCTATCTTGCATTCTCCCCACTGGCCCGTGATACCGACCAAATTACCATCTGAAATCCCAAAGTTTGACGGTAAATCATGAGAGGATTCAAACAACCATGTCATGACTTTCCACCTTTGGTGTTCATCCAACTCTTTGATGGATTCTATTCAGTTACGACTCTTCCAACAAACTCTCACGGGTTCGACTGCAAAGTGGTATATAGAACTACCTTGAGGTTTCTTCACTGACTCTAATACCCTAGCCATGGTTTTCCTTACACACTACCAATTACCGATCCATTATGAAATAGGAACCTAGATCCTAAGTTCCTTCAAACAAACTAAAGCCACTCACATCTCTGATCACATTCATGAGTGGAGACGAACACGACGTTTGATCAAACTTGATCTTCTCGATCAGTTATTGGAAAAGTGGTTCACAAAATCATTTGTGAATAAGATCTCTCGTGATATTTCCATGGGTGGCGTTGTCACCGAAGAATAGGCTATCAGTCGCGCTCAATACCTCGACCTTGTTTATTCACAGATGGGTACTCTTTACGACTTACTCCCTGATGCACCTCGCCCTTCTACCACTGCTACTTCAACTACCCCTATTTCTTCTCATGCGGCTAATGGTGTGATTGGCACTTTCCATGCTCAACCTCAAAATACACAAGCCTCTCTCACCAACCCCAAGTCCAATGCTTCTAATGTTCAAAATGCTCTGTCTCCTACTCCTCCCACTGACAAAACCACTGAGGTTTAAAACTCTATTCAATCTACCCCTGTCGGAAAGAATAAATCTAAAAAAGGGAAGGGTAAGAATAAGGAGGAAAAAAATAACCCACAGTCTGAGAAAACCAAAACCCAACCTGTTGATGATAAGGATAAGCGCAAACCCCGATACCCTTTCCTTATCTATGGTAGCGATCACTATATGAAATATTTTCCACGACGGGTCGAGGTTACTAAGTTCCTCCAAGGGACCGCGAAACCTCCCACACCCGCCATTTTGTCTCAACCTTTCCCTTCTCAACAACAAGCCCAACTGGTCATCCATGACCGGCCCTCTCCCTCCACTACTTCTTATGTACTCATGTGTACTGGTGATTCCAGAAAGAATGATGTTACACTAACCACTCGAGCCAAAGATTATTCTTCCTCAAAGGAGAAGGTTGACGATATACCACCTTTGTTGGTTCAACAACCTCCTTCAAATTCACCTTCCAACGGTCGTCTTCATCTCAAAAGACCGAGTCTCAATACAGTTCTTTGCCCTCCCCAAAAGAGTGTTGTTTGAAAGTCCGCCTTCAACCCTCATGCATGTGCTGCTCAGAACTACAATATTGTAGAAGATCCGGTGCAAGCACCTTCTATGATGTTGGCTCTCGAAGTCCTTCAAAGTTTCCCTGCTCAACGGAAGGCACTACTAAAGGATATCGGTGAAATTGATCCTACAGATACAAATTTGATAATTTTTTACCTCCAAGATCACATTCCAAGACTCCCCCCTCAACTATAATTCCAAATACAAGTTGTTTTCTACGACAAGAACATTTGTAGGATCGTTATTAATGAGGGTGACTCCACATGTGTAATGTTTGTTTCCTGTTGGAGAGCCATCGGATCTCCTCCTCTTACTGAATCCCATAACACGCTTAAATCCTTCAATGGCTCTGGCTTTAAACACTATGGTGTACTTCCTTCGTTGTCTACTACGTTGGAAGGAAAATCGATCAAAGTTGAAGTTGAGGTCTTTGATGCACCTCTCGATTGTAACCTCTTACTTGGTCGTAGTTGGATTGACGTGATGCGCGTCGTTGTGTCTACCCTTTTCCGCGTTTTACATTTTCCACATTAGGGAAAGTTCATCATTGTTGACTAGATAGCCTTTTCAACTCTGACACCCATACTAGCAACATCTCTTTTATCGCGAAGACACCTCCTGGGTATGAGAACATTGGTGTGGGCCTACTTAAATATTCCACTCTGATGGGCACATTCCTAAAACCACCTCCCAATGTTCCACCTGCTTTGGTTGCCTCAATCAACATGATTTCCACCTCGATTCGCCAAACTGACCCATCTTTCGACCCGTGGATCATACTCAAACCTGGTGATTATCCTCGCTACGACAACCAAATTCCTTTAAGTCTGGTTGAATCTACCTATCAAGCCATTCAATGGACAACCCCTTCCACCCCCTCTCTTGGTGATTCATCTCCTGACCCGTTCCACGTCATTTTTCCCATGAACAAGATGATTATGTCAGTTATGTCGATGGAAAATACCCCTTGGGATGATGGACACCATCGTTCCATTCTCTTCCTCGAACAACACACCATCGAGAGTTACCAATGGATCTTGACTCCATCGACCGTCGCTGTCATTTCCTCTGTTCCCGAGACATCACACCACGTGTTATATGAAGGGAAATTAAGTAATATTTTTCCCATCATCCCCCTCAACATATCCATTAAACCTGGAGTTGTTGAAAATTTCCACATTGGAGCTTCGTTCTCTACTGACAAGGTTGTCACCTATAAATCACTTTTCCAAGAGTTTCGTGACATCTTCACTTGGAGATATGAAGAAATGTCGATTATTGACCTTGATATTGTTGTACACGAAATTAATACATAACTGGGCGTTAGACCCGTCCGATGGAGACTTCGTCCGGTCCACCCCCATACAGAAGATGATATTAATCTTGAAGTTGAAAAACTTCTTAAAGATGACTTTATTTATCCTATGGATTTAACTGATTGGATATCCAATCTCATTCCAGTTAACAAGAAACAAGGTATGATCTATGTCTGCATCGATTATAGGGATATAAATCAATCTTGTCCTAAGGACAAATTTCCCACCCCCTTCGTTGACCAGATCGTCGACGATTACGCCGGGAGTGAAATCTTCTCTTTAATGGACGGTTTCTCTGGCTATAATCAAATCAACATCTTGCCCATGGATCAACACAAAATCGCTTTTATTTTTCCTTGGGGCGCCTTTTCCTACCAGAAACTACCCTTCGGTTTAAAGAACGTCGGTGTGAATTTTCAACGTGTTGTGTCTTATTCTTTTCATGATATTAATCACATCGTACAACCATATCTTGATGACCTACCGATGCATTCCATGCATCGTAGTGACCATCCAACACACCTCCAAGCCATTTTCCTTCATTGTCGGTTCTATCGTATACGCTTAAACCCACACAAATGTGTTTTCTGTGTGGAGTCCGGTCGACTTCTAGGTTTTATCGTGTCACGCCAAGGGATCAGGGTCGATCCTTTGAAGGTTGAGGTGATCCTCAATCTCCCTCCTCCTTCTTCACTTCGACAGCTTCAAAGTTTGAAAGGGAAGGAAAAATATTTACGTTGTTTCATCCCAAACTATGCTCAATTAACACTCAAATTTACTCGACTCCTAAATAAAGGTTCTGAGTTCGTATGGGATTCCATTGCCAACAAAGCTTTTGAAGCTTTGAAACTGACTTTAACCCGTACCCCATTACGTTTCCCACCCGATTATAGTCAAGATTACTTCCTTTATCTCACTTCTTCGGACTCTACCATCGCCATGGTTCTGGTCCAAGAAGATGATTCACATGACGAACATGTCATTTATTATTTGAGTCGAAGTCCCATGACTACCGAAGCCAAATATTTACATGTTGAAAAACTGGCCTTGCCAATTGTTCAATCTATCCAACGTTTTCGTCACTATATCTTACTATGCAAGACCACTGTAATTTCCGATTGCAACCCCATGCAACACATTCTTACACGCCAATTGCTAGGGGAAAAATACTCCAAATGGATAGTATTTCTCTAGGATTTTGACTTATAATTTGAACGTGCTAAGTCTAAGAAATATTTTGTGTTTGTCGAACTGATATGTGACCTTCCCTGCACTGAGACAGAGAATGTAGAAGAGGATTCTTTACCCGACGAATCCCTTTTTCTGATCAGTTCTGAGGACCTTTGGTATGGGGATATCATTATCTATCTCCAAACTTAGACTTTCCGACCCGATTTTTCTAGCACTAACCATCGTCACATACATTACCAAGCCCGTCAGTACATTATTCTCAGTGACATTCTTTATTGTCGTGGGGTTGAATCCGTTTTTCGACGATGTGTCACCTATGATGAAGCTGAGAAAGCTTTGAATGAATTCCACTTTGTATAATGTGGTGGTCACATGTCTGGGTATGATACTGCCCAGAATATCTTACGAGCAGGGTATTTTTGGTCTTCTTTATTTAAAGATTGTATTACCGTTGTCCAAAAATGCCATGCTTGCCAAACACCTTGTAGTTTCCGTTGGACCTTTTGCGAAATGGGACATTGATTTCATGACCTGTAACCCTCACTCGGCTGGGGGGCATGGATACATTATTGTATCCGTGGATTATTTCACCAAATGGGTCGAGGCGATGCCTACTTTCGATAATACCAAGAAAACTGCAGCCCTTTTCATATTTAATCATATTATTAGTCGATTCGGGATCCCACAAGATATCGTTACTAATCACGGTAGCCATTTTTGAAACTTTATGATGTTTGAACTTACCGACAAGTTGGGTCTTCAACATGAAAACTCAACCCCCTACTATCCATAGGCCAACAACCAAGTTAAAGCAATAAATAAAATCCTTATCACTATGCTTCGTCAGATAATAGGAATCCATAAGACCACCTGGCACACGATGTTGTTTTCAAAATTATGGCCCTATTGAATGTCTGTGAAGTCTGCTACAAGATTTATCCCCTTTCAACTAGTCTATGACATTGAAGCCATTCTCCTGATTGAATGTGAAATACCATCTTTGAAGCTACCCATCGAACTTCTCCCAAACACCTCTGTTGAAGAGGAATATCTATTGTATCTTATGAAATTAGATGAGACCCATCATTATGCCACCCTAGTTATTGAAACCTAGAAGAAGCACGTAAAATCCCAATATGACAAGCATATCAAGTCGTCTGTTTTCTCTGAGGGAGATCTAGTTCTCCTCTATGAAAAAGATCATGATTTGCTAGGAGTCGGAAAATTCGAAGCTATGTAGCATGGTCCATTTATCGTCAAATGAGTGTTAGATAAGGGAGCTTACGAGTTAGTAGATTATGATGGAATTCCTTTGAGTGAACCCAGAAATGGGATTTACTTGAAGAAGTACTATGCTTAGATTGTCTATGCATGAGTGCTTGTACATTTACTGTACCATACTCTTGTGTGTTACTTTTGTGTGTTTTTCATTATTTGGTTTCGACCCCCAACTGCTTACCTTGTGTTGTGCTTGGTTTCCAGATGTCGACGTCTTCTCTACCCTATATTGGCTTCGTCGATGGTGCTTTCCATAGTACTCAAAACCTAGCTTTTGTTGCTTGGGCAATCTATGCACCCACCAACGAACTTATCAGTTTACAAGGTGTTTGCCTTGGTCGTGCAACCAATAATATCATAGAATATAACACAGTCATTGAATTATTGATCAATGTTATCTCACTTTGGATTTGTCACTTCATTGTATGACTTGATTCACAACTAGTAGTACTCTAGTTAAGTGATGTCTACACTATCCGAAGTCCTACTTTGTTACAGGTATATCTACGAATTCGTCTCTTGGAACGTTATTTTGATTATATTGAATATCAACACATTCCTAGATGTCTAAATACATTAATTGATTCTCTAGCTAATTATGTGTTAGACAGACATTTGAGACATTTATAAATCCAATCAAACATTACACATTGTATATAAAAGAAAATTAAGTTGGTAGAAGCCTCATGTATATATATAATGAAAAAGTTTTACAAAACGTGTTTTCCATCCAAGGACCAAAATATCAAAATATAGAGCCCATGTCTCCTACAAAATAGAATCACAGATGTTTCTCAAAATAGTATCATGGATGTCGCTCACAATAGAACACCACTGCCCGTGCTACCCGACGAAGTAACCGACTAAGTGGGTCGGACACGCCTACAGTATGGCGTTGATAACGCTTCGGGACCTCTCCGATCAACATGTCGGGGATGTCTATCGTCAAGCCTTCTAAGTTCTTCTCCATCGCCTCATAGTCGTCGGCGTCCCACCCTGCTACCACACATGCCTCTCCTCACCTCTGAATCAGAGATGTGCCCGGAGGTCGATGCAGCCCTACATTTGCATAGTCAAAATTCTTTGATTAGTCTTTAGATCAAAAACACAAAAAACATCTAATATCCTAAAAACCACAAAAACATTATAAAGAACAAAATATCTTTCTTACCTAGATCTCCCCAATGAAATCCCTTAGGGAGAACCAAGTCGGGATCGCCCCGAAATTCCAGGCTGGCATACGCATAATCATCAATCATCAAGATTTGGGGCCTTAACCAATAAAAAAATGCATCCTTATACTTGATTATAGGGCCCGCTACGTGTCATGCCATAAGGTCACACCACCATTTCATTCTTGGGTCTTGTGGGGTTGGTAACCCCCACTCTACCTGTAGCCACAAATGAGGGACTCTTTCTAAGAAGAAAGACACCAAAATGGACCCATACCCAAACTTCTTTAGGTCTCCTCTCTTACTTTTAGTGAGTTGTGTCTTCATACTCCGGAGCAAACCATCACACCAATTGAATATTTGAGGTTCCAAACATTCAATGACATATTGAAAATAACTCTGGAACGCCATGTGCAGCGACGCGCTTCCTACCATCCATAAAATGGTAAAGAGGATGGTTATGAGAGTCAGATATCACACACCTCGGATAGCCACTTTACCTTTGCGCCTTTCAGTATCCAGTTCACAGTGCCGATGGATATACTCGCTCATCGACAAGCCACCACCTCGACCCCTTGTCAGAGACACTCGTGCCCCACGATGGAATAATCCCGTCAGAAAGTAAATATCCTCAATGGCCAAGGAGAGGACATGAACACCCACGTGAGATACTTATTGTTCTACGTCCCACATATGGACCAAGTACTCCAATAGTCTCTGTTGGGATCTCATGCCCTCGACTTTGAAAAACTTTAATAGGCCACATTGTCAAAGGGCATCAATGGTTCCTGGATCATTCAAAGCCATAGAGTCATCATCTTCATGCTCGCGTTATCTCCATTCCAACATTTTTGCAATCAAACACCTGCATGGAAGTAAACAATGACAGTTAGCACCTTTATCCACCCTTTTTGGAATTCTTTTTTGGTTCAACGCTTTCTTTTGTATTTTGGTATTCGACCACCACAACTGAGCTTCAGTTACAGTGTGAGATTTCCGCAAGTGATCTATTGGGAACCTACAAAAATCCTTAATTTTCGCAGGGCCCGATATAGGCCACCTGCGGCAGCCCCAACGCATGCCTACCAGCCCAAAAATCACCCAAAAAATCATTTTTTGACCACCAAAAACAAATTTTAAACCATTGAAAAGGAAGAAGATGAAACACTTACTGTTTTCACGGAAATTGTTCGTCGATTGATCGCATGTGCTCCTTGAAATCGACCGCCGAAATAAAGGGTGAAAATGGGTTTTTTGACAAGTTCTTGGCCAAATACAAAGGAAATGGTAAAAAAGAACTCTTACTCTTATTTTATTTCATTTTTGACCTTTTTTCATAATATTTTATATTATAAAATGTGTTTGGTTATAAACCCTCATAACTAATAGTTTCATAAGTGTCTTGTTTCTTGCAGGAGGAAGACTAGAGTCTTAATTAACAGAGTATGGATCTTTGTTTAGTAATTTGTTTTCTCTTTGTTATGCATATCGATACTTTTTAGGGTTTTCTAGTAAAACCTCGAGTTCACTCTCCGTTCGTTCTCGTGCTCGAAAATTTATGAGAACACAACCGATTATACTTTTGTCGTCCTTTCGTACTCGTCTTGGTAACACCAAAAATGACACACATGGAGTATCATTTAAGCTCTTTTCACACTCCATAAAAATGAAAAGATTGTCGAGCGACCTCGTTCTGTTCACACTCGTAAAAGTATTTGAATAAAACGTTCGATGGGCGATAGTTTATCACTTTTTCGGTCCTGTCGAACTATTTTATAAAAAAGGAACTGAGAGAGTTCTCTTTAAAGTGTTTTTCAGACTCTATAAACATGAAAAACTCTCGAGTTTTCTATCTTTGGACTTGTTAAGAAAACATCGAAAGACCCACATGGGACCGAACCACTCCTTCTTAGGGTTCGTTAAAAATACTTCGAGGGATTCGTCCGAAGGATGAGCTTACATTACAAGCATATGTTGTCCTCCTCAAAGCTTGCATAAAAATAAAGAGGTACTCACCAGAAATGGTGGGGGTAAATTTGGGAAAGAGATGTGTTTTTGTACCTGTGTTAGTGGCAGTACTAGTCGCTCTTGAACATGAAACCCCCTTCATCATTTGAATCTGGGTTGGGAAATCCATTTGTATCTCGTCTGGCCTTCATCAAATTCCTATCTTGGGTCGTCTTTGAGTCAATGCTGCCAAGACCAGTGTCGTGTAATTTATATGTTCAAGAGAAGTCCAAACAATCTGTCCTTCGAGTCGGCTATTTGCATTGTCATTTCTTACCATGTCGACCTTCCCTGTGTCAGTTTCAAATCATTTTCATACTTTGATCTACCCTTAATCTTTTACATATTTTGTGTCATTGATGGGGGATACATCAAGGCCCTCCCGTGATGAGTCTTTTTCCTGTCGATTTCAACTCATCATCCGAGAATAAGACATAGAAATCATTTAGTACCTTAGAGCTTGCATGCCTCAATGGCAGGTTTCTTCACTCTCGATAGTCTATTCACATCATTGGTCCCTGATCGAGAGATTTCATCGAGTGTTCAACTTCAACTCATTTATTCACATTCATTGGATTGTACTAAGGTACCTTGGGAGTCATTGACATCAATAGTGATTTCCCTCACACTTGCTAATGGTTTTCATCAATGACCGGTAATCAAGTGGTTTCTACCATGTTCGACTTCAACACCTATAATCGCATGGTTATATTTGTACTTACAGACGGTGGGATTGAAGACCCCGAATATTATCTTTTTGGCCTAGGTTGCAATGAAGTACTTATGATTCGAATTGACACACAGATCCACTTTGTATGTCTTGTGGATGTGTCTAAATTTACACTTTCTAATGCATAGATCCACGATGTATTTCTGGTGGCTATGTAGAATTTCGATGACATGGATCCATAGTGTATAATTGGTGGCTATGCCTTTCATTTATGATTTCAATCACTTGTAATCTGAGCATGGGAATTCCTACCTCAGAAATGGTATAATTCTATGTAGAAGCTTGATTGTTTGCAGGTTCTTGATTGGTGCGCTCCTTGTTTCTGACACACACACACATTTTACAAAGTATTTCGGCTGTCACATGTTCCAGCCTCATACTTTGGGGGGCATTTTGTTACACATTATTTTGTTCACTCAGATGATGACCCCATAGGCATGTGTTCAAGATTCCAAAACAATCTTTCACATGAGGAAAATGGTTGAGTTCTTCCCCTACAAGGCACATTTTTAGAATGACACCGCAGGCTGACAGTGGTACACAGTGCAGAAACCAAGGATTTCCGCAGGCTGCTCTATGCCTGGCCTGCGGGATTTTTGCATGATGCTATATAGGCAGGGTGCAGTGCCGCTTGAAACTAATAAAAGGAAGAAGTTTCTAGAAGTTTCTAGAAGGAGAGTCTTCTAGAATGTGAGGTGGCATCCATATGGTTGTGATCTTACTGGTTTTTCTAATTTGGTGGGATCATTATCAACCTAGTAACCACTTCATCTTCTCCTATATAATAATGGATTTCTCATGGAAAAGTTTAAGCAAGGTCAAGCAAGATTGAGCAAAGAATAGGCTGAGGACTGTGTGAAGAATCCTGATACAATTGATGCTTGAGGCCTCCATTTGTCCATCAAGCTTTGTGGATTATCTTCATGCAAATTCAGAGAAAGTGTATGTGTGTGTTGGAACAAAGGACCACCGAAATGGAACTTGCGACATCAAGGCACTCTGGTTGTATCTTCCACTTCTATTTAATATGATACAATGACATGTTTCTTTCCCATAAAATCATTAGTGTTTTATTACATGACTCCTTGATCACATGTTTAGGTTTCCATTGAATCTATAATTGTTTCTTTCACTTTGGTTGGTTTGTGTCATTTCAGATCTGATCTCACAAGAGCACCGGAGCGAAGCAGGGACAACAGAGATATAAGGGAGCGATATATAAAGGTATGCCATACATTCCTTCTTTGGTGATAAATTAAATGGTAGCAACCTAGGGAAAGCATCATGTCCTGTCTGGTTTTGTTCTAGATCTAGGTGGATCTAGGGAGATTAGTTTATGTCCGCATTCACCGATTTATCCAATAACAATGGCAGTGCTCAATTGGCATGATATTATTTTGATCCAGGAATCTATGGGGAAGGGGGATCTTTTGATAGTTGAGCTGAGTAAGGTTTTGGGTAATTAGGAATTTCTTGTGGTTGATTCAAAAGGTCTTTCCAGGGGGATAATTACTAGATGGAACCACAATATATCCCCGATAAATTATGTTTTTATCTCGTCATGTTTGTGTATAGAGGTATTTAGAAGAATCTTGGGCTTATCGTTCACTATGCTCAATGTTTATGGGCCTTATGAGCATAAACAATAGTAATGGGATAGGTTATTCAATATTCAATGTTTTAAGTTTGATAATCTTATCATGGGGAGAGATATAAATTTTACCTTGAATAAAAGAGATTTATGGAGGGATAGTGCAATGGTGGACCATCTTGCTGATTTTTTAATTAATATATTTGAATTTGGTGGACTCGTAGATGTGGAACCTATTAAATTTAGACCTTCCTAGAGAAATAACATGTCTGGAAAGGATGGGGTTTACAAAGTATTGGATAGATTTGTGATTCATAATATGGTGTTGCAGAAGGTTCCTAAATACAAGTCTTGTATATCTCGAGCAGGTGATCAGACCATTTCCCTATATTGCTTGAGCTTGAACATGATGACCCTAGACTGAGTACCCCTTTTAAGTTTAATTTGGGGTTGATAGAGGATGAGGAGTTCATCCATATGGTTAAAGAGAATAAAAAACACTTTGACCCTTCCTTGGATTCTTCTAATTGTGATTAGTTCATTAATATTAAAATATATTAAGGAAAAAGTGGCATCCTGGGTAGGGGAGAGATACATATCCATAGATCAACAACTTGTGGAAGTGGAAAAGGATGTGGAGGAGATGTTAGTTGGACTTGACTTTGGTTCTTTTGGAGAGGAACCACTAGTTAGGTTAAAAAAACTCAAGGCAAAGTGGTCAAAATTACTTTTGGATAAAGATATGGATTGGAGAATTAAAAACATGGATACTTGGTTAGAGTTGGGGGATAAAAATACCGAGCTCTTTCATTCCTTTTCTAACCATATAAGGAACATTAATACAATATGGGAATCAAACGATCATGGTAGCACAAAGGTTAGAGGATTTAAGGACATGGAAGAACTAGGGGTCAAACATTTTGAGGGAATTTATAAGGAACCAGAGAGGGAAAATTTGGCATAGATTTAAAAAGTAATTTCCTATTTCCCTAGAATGGTTAATGAGGAGATCAATGAGGAACTTTTCAATCTTGCGAATAAGGAGGAGTTGATTTTAATCTTATAGTATTTTAATAAGGATAGGAGTCTTGGACTCAATGGGCTGTCGATGGAGTTTTATATTGAGTTCTTTGATATGCTAGGTATGGACATGTTGAGAGTGGTGGAGGAGGTAAGAACAAATGGCATGATGTTGGGAAGCCTAAATGAAAATCTTATAGCCTTGATTCCTAAGTAGGACTACCCTGATTCTTTTAATGGGTTTAGAACTATATGTCTTTGTAATCTCCTATTTAAGATTATAACAAAACTGATTGCAACAAAATTGAAGTCTAAAATTTTCAAGTTCATTTCAACTGAACATATTAGATTTATGAAGGGAAGACAAATTGGAGCCATTGGTTAATTTATGATTATCTTAAGAATATATTTGCATTGCTTTACTTCATAGGTTTAAAACTGACATGTGGTATTAGAGCACATTTTTGGCTTTAGGGGGACGCCTTTGTTGTTGAGGGTTTGTCTCGGTCTTGATAAATCAATTTTATCTTGGGTCTATGATAAACCTGGGTTCAGTGGGAGCTTTGCAGTGGTGATTTTTGCATTGAAAGATAATGGCAAGCAGTTCTAGAATCGAAATTGAGAATTTCAATGGTAAAAACTTTGAGTTATGGAAGCTCAAGATGGAAGACCTTCTTGTAGAAAACGAACAATGGATTGTTGTGGATATTGGTACACAACCTAATGGTACACAACCTAGTAGTACACAAACTAATGGTACACAATCTATTGTTACTCAAACTACTAGTACTCAATCTAATAACATGTCGAAAGAAGATTGGGAGAAGTTGGATAAAAGAGAAAAGAGTATGATTTGAATCTTCTTGGAAGATTCAGTGTTACTGAATGTGTCAGGAGAATATACAACCAAGGAACTATGGGGAAAGTTGGGGAATTTGCATCAGTCAAAGTCCTTGGTAAACAAGTTGTTTATTTGAAATAAGTTGTATCATCTTAGGATGGAAGATGGAGATTATGTGATAGAGCATCTAAATACGTTCAATACTCTGGTAATTCAACTTGGATATGTTAATAATACTCTTGCAGAATAAGATAAGTGTATTACTTTGTTATGTTCTTTGCCAAACTCTTGGGATATTCTAGTTGTCGAAATTGGTAGTACCACACAATTTGCATTGGAGTATGAGGATGCAATCTCATCCTTGTTATCATAAGAGATGAGGTGGGAAAGCATGGATAATCATAGCACAAATTATTTATTTGTAAGAGGTTGTCCCCAAGATAGGAATACAAATAAGTCCTCGGGGGGAGGGGGGCGGTGTGGAGATCTAAATCCCCAGAAAAATCTTTGAGAAAATGCGGGAAATGTGGTAACCTTGTGGAATCAGAGAAAATATGTTGAGATGATATTACAGAGGTTTAATATGCAGGAAAGTAAATTGGTCAAGGTTCCTATTCCCGTAGGTGTAAATTTATCTACAGATCAGTGTCCCAAGACACGGGAAGATGAAGAGGACATGTCCCATGTTCCATATGCTAGTGCAGTTAGCAGTTTGATGTATGCAATTCTCTATACTAGACTAGACATTGCACATGCAATGGGAGTTTTGAGTAGGTATATGTCAAAACCAGGGAAGGAGCATTGGACAATAGTAAAAAGGGTTTTTAGGTATTTGTGTGGCACTTCTAGTTATGGATTGTGCTACCAAGGAAGATGAGGATTGGACATAGTATTGGACATACATGGGTTTGTTGACGTAAACTGGGTTGGAGATATGGATCACATAAGATATACAAGTGGGTATGTGTTTAAACTATTTGGAGGAGAAACCAGTTCGATGAGAAAAAGACAGGTTGCAGTGGCACTCTCAACTACAGAAGTTGAATACATGGCAGTCGCTCATGCAAGCAAGGAAGAAATATGGCTACAGAGATTGTGTTCAGGTATTGGGTTGGTACAACAAGCAGTAAGGTTAGATTGTGACAATCATAGTGCAATATTACTAGCAAAGAACCCAACTTATCATTCAAAGACAAATCATATTGATGTTCAATATCACTTTGTGAGAGACATGGTTAAAGACAAGAAGGTGTTGTTGGAGAAGGTTGACACTTTGAAGAATGTTGCAGATTCATTGACAAAGTCGATGAGCTTCGAGAAGTTCTCCTGGTGTAGAGAAACAATGGGAATTGTTGCCCTATATTGTTGACTATGTAATCATGTGACCCCCTTTATGCAAAGAAAACAACAAGTGGGAAAATGTTGGGTAGGTGTTATATTCTTTGCATGTGTGTGTGTGGTGGGGTGCGTCATATTTGAGGATTGTGTTTGACAATCCCTCCCTAGCAGTGCTCTTTGTGTCATGTGCGTCGGGTGCTTTCCTAGGGGGGTCCTAGGGGGGGTATTATTGGCTCCTCTTGGTTACGTCGAGCATTTGGGGCAGTGCCCCAAAATTGTTTTTTGGCCGGTTTTTCTATTTTAACGGTTTTCTCTTTTTTTAGCGTTTTTCTAAATTAATCCTGGGTTAAGGGATTATGATTTTGGTAGCTGCGGAATACCTAAAATATTGTGTATATATTGTATTGTGAATGGTGAAATTAATACAATGAATAGTTGAGA
This sequence comes from Picea engelmannii, assembly GCA_009831015.1. NCBI lineage: Eukaryota > Viridiplantae > Streptophyta > Pinopsida > Pinales > Pinaceae > Picea > Picea engelmannii. Next base: position 609,289 of record ML796842.1, read on the forward strand.
GTTGTGGCACCAAGGAAGGTTGTTTTTCTCCCGGTTAAGGGTTTCCATTGTAAATCTATGTGTACTATGTGTATGAGCCATTGATTAATTTATGTTTTTCTTAAGAATCTATATGCATTGTTGTACTTCACAGGTTTAAAACTAACAATTCTTTTGTTCATATTTGGGTCTTGTAGAGAAGGCTCCCAGTTACATGAATTACTATTGTTACATAACAAGGCTATATGAATGGAAGTGAATGGTGTCGATTATGCTTTATTTACTTCAGGTATGAATGAAGATCAGTGTGTTGAGTTTGAAAGATATTTTCCTTATTAGAACTTGAACCTGAATGATGGTATTAAGTATTTGGTATTTGCACTAAATCCAAATTATGGGAAGGTAGATTGGTGCTAGTTGGTCTCCAAAATTAAGAAAATAATTTCTCTATGGTGTAATAAATGGCTATCAATAGGGGGGAGATTGGTATTAGTTAAGACAGTCCCAGAAGCCATTCCTATCTATTGGCATACTCTTGCGCACATTCTTAAATGCATATTAGAGAAAATTTGAAAGTTATGTTATACTTTTCTTTGGAAAGGAAGCAATGAATTTAAAGGGACACATTGAGTTAGGTGGAAAAAGTTGGTAGCTCCAAAGGCATTATGGGGGTGGGGTTTAAAAAAAATTCTTATTTTTGGTTGGCCTTTGGTAGCAAAGTCTTTATAGAATATCCTCACAAAGGATACTCTCTGGAGAAATATCTTGGTTCAAAAGTATATTTCCCCTAGGTCCATGATTGACTAGATAAGGAAAGAGCATGAATCAATCCATAATGTGTCCAATCTATGGAAGGCCCTATCAATGACATTCCTAGTAATAGGATCGTACTTGGCTTGGTGTGTTGGGGATGGGTCATAGGTGAGGATTGGGGTTGATGCTATAATGGGTTGAAATAGAGAGATTTTTCTTCCCAGGGATTTCATTCAACATTTATGTGTGATTGGGAGGAAAAACTTAAATTAATAAATAAACCTATGGAAACAAGGCCGGTGGAGCTCAACTGATTTGGGACTAGTTGGTGATTTTGTGAGGTTCTAAGAGTTATTTGTCTTAGAATTACAAAGGGTATGCAATAGACTTTGTGATAATTCAGATGAACTGATTTGGGGGTTCAATGAGCAAGGAGGTTCATTTAATGCAAAACTGGGTTATTTGGCACTTTTTACATATGGATATGAGGCAGTTCATTGGTGGTGGAAACTTTTGTGGAAGGTGAAGGAAACTCCTAAATCAAATATACTCATGTGGTTTTCTCTACGAGATGGGGTCTTGACTTGGGACCATTTATAGAAAAGAGGCAAGTTGGGGACTAGCGGGTGCACCTTATGTAAACTACACGAGGAAATAAACTCCCATCTCTTTCTACATTGTTCTCATTCTACATGAGTTTGATGAGAGGTTGAAGGGTTAATTGGTTATCTCTCTCTATGGCAAGGGTTAACTATTGAAGCTTGTTTCTAGTCTTGGTTTATAAGGAAGGAACTAGAAAACCATTCGAGTTGTGCCATATTTGGTTTTATGGGGAATTTGCTTGCAAGGAAATCCTCTCTGGTTGAGGATAAACAACTCCCTACTTTTCAAGTCTCAGCATAGGTCATGGGCTTAATTCCTTTTTACAAAGAGATACCCACGCAAAAAATTCCTAGGTTTTTAGGAGACTTTCAAGTGGACAAATATTTTCCTAGGGAAAATTTTGATGGGGCTTATCAAGGAAAAACTATAATTGTTGGCCTTAGGTTTACCTTATTTCTTTATGAATCACATTAGTTTTATTTCAAAGAAAATATGGGTAGTAGGAGTAATAAGTAATAACATTAGAGAACTTATGGCTCTCTTTTACATGCTAAAATTTGCTTTGGGCAGGAGCTTAAGATCTTTGCAGGTTTTTGGTGACTCCCTTTTGGTCATCAATTGGATGATTGAGCAGGTTCAGATACAAAACATTGGACTTCTTGTTGTAGCTGAGCAACTGAAGGAGACTGCTAGAGTTTTTCATGATATCAAGTTTTCTCATATCTTTCGAGAACACAATCAAGTTGCAGATAAACTTTCCAAAGAAGGTCTCTAGCTTTTGGAGAATCATTTTGTTCTCTTTCAATTTCATGACGGTCAATGTGTTGTTAGTAGACAATCTTACCTCAATGTTTTTTGAGTTGATAATTGTTGATCAAGTATGTAATATGTTTGTCTTTGACAATTTGATGACAACTGTGAAGGTCTATGTCTTTTTGTTGAGCACTTGTTAGGTTTGTTAATAAATAATCTTATCTCAATAGTTTTCGAGCTTATAATTATTGATCAAGTATGAAATATGTCAATCTTTGACCTTTTGATGACAACTGTGAAGGTCTATAACTTTGTGTTGAACACTTGTTAGCTTTTTTTTTGGAAGTGTCTAGTTTCCTTTCGAATAACTTTTTGGAAAGTGCTTGAGCACCTTATGATTGTATCATTTACAACTATTGGTCTTTAAAATCTTTGGAGTTTTTTTTAGGAGATTTTCCATCTTTTTATCATAGCATAGTCATATTTTGGAGTTTAGTTGGATCTATTCCTTCCATGAGATCTCGTGGATATATTCCTTTTACAGGCATTAATGTAAAGTTGTTTTTGTAAGCACTAAGTATAGAGTCTCTGTCAAGAATTCTTATCTATGTAAGGTTCTATTTTTGTCTTCGTAAAGAATGATGACTTGCAAAAGAAAGCAAAAATTATGATGATAATATAATGTGCACCTTTTATATTTCCTAATATAAAGAGCAATTTTTCTGTTGAAAAAAAATAATATTAAAGAACAATTACATAAAGTAATATAATATTAAAGAAGGTACATAGTAATCATAAATTTTAAAATGTTAAGAGTAGTAAATCTATAATTTATTTAAAAATTATATTATCAATAAATTATTAAAAAAAAAGTGATTAAACATGATTACTATACATTATACTAATTACATTTAAAAAAAAATTTATAATTTAAATACATATATATAAATTATACGAAAGTATAATAAGTGTATTAAAAAACTATAGTTAAATACTAAATTTATTTCATGGGTAAAGTAAATTAAGTTTAAAGATTGACTTGGTATAAAATGAGTTTGTAAACAAACATCTCAATCTAATCAATTCAAAATTTGAAAAATTAGATACACATGTTATCTTGATATGAATGCAATTTAATGATTATATTTATTCATTTTCTATTGATATGAATGCAATTTAATGATTATATTTATTCATTTTCCATTATATGGGATGATTTTTTTATTTAAATTTTGAAAAAACTATAATAATCATTTATATTTTTGAATTTGAATTTTAAATATTAAGTAATGTTTAAAATATTTAAATGTAAATACATGTTATTTAATAAAATAAATTTAATAATGAAATAATTAATTATGGTTATCAATATAAATGTAATATTAAAAAATATAATGTTAAAATTTTTTAATTAGAAAAATCAACAATTAATAACATTGACACTTAGTGTTATTCAACTACTACTACTATACCTCCAGACATGTCAACCCAACCCCTTACCCTACATACAAAACTAGTTTAAAATTTAAAACATAAATTATAATGTTAGATATTTATATTAACATAAATACTTTTAATTGTTCTCAATCATCTTTTTATAATTTATTCATATATTTATTAATAATAATAAAAAAAATTCTAAATTATAATTATTAAAATAAATTTAGATTTATAATTATTAAAATAAATTTAGATTTATTATAAACTCACTCAACTTTATAATAAAATGAAGAACTCGCCATTCATAAAAATATAAATATATAAAAATAAAATTTTCAAATATTAAAATATTTATATTTACATAATAATAATATTTTTAATATTTTTATATATTTTAATTGATATAGATTAATTTTCTAACATATTTCGAAATATCTCTACAACGTACTCATAAGAAAATTGTACCTTCTATGAAAAATAAAGTTTTTGTGTAAAACACATGTAACAAAAAAAAAAAGTTGAACAAAATCACTTTAGGGATATGAGATAATTAGTGAGATGTGCATTTGTACCTTGGGAAACCCAAAGGCTTCAAAGATAGATTTACTACATCACCGAACTTACCTTTTATAAACTTATTATTCTTTCTATATTAACATAATTCCCATGTGACAAACCATTCACTTTAAAGATAAAGCGCTATATGTTGCCTTTTAAATTGATTTTTCTTTCCATAATTTACATCATTCCCATGTGATATACCATTCACTTTAAAGATAAAAGTGTCATTACTTGACAGGGGATGATGCTCAACATATTATTTATAAGGTATGCAAATATTAGCAATGCAAGATTTTTTTAAATAACATTAAATAACCCAAGGTAAAGAGAGAAATTAAAAAAATATAAAGTTTATTTAATCTATATTATTAAATTTATTTATTTATTTGTAAAGTTAAGTTTATAGTTATAATTTAATTATATATATATATAAATTAGTTTTATTGGTTATTATTAATATTATTGGATATTTAATTAGTTCCATGTTAATTAGTGTTTTTTTTCAAATCTTCTTAAATTAAATGCATTACTATATCTCAACCAGTTTATTAGAGATGCCATGGAAAGTGGAGAAATGCCTCTTAAATTTTCCAGCAAAGTCTTGTAATATATAATTAGCTCCACTTTAATTAGTGTTTTTTTCCAATCTTTTTGAATTAAATGCATTGCTATATCTCAAGAGTTTATTAGAAATGCCATCCTTGAAAGTGAAAGTCTCTCTTAAATTTTCTAGCAAAGTCTTCCTTGTAATATATAATTAATTCCATGTTAATTAATATTTTTTTCAAATCTTCTTGAATTAAATGCATTACTATATCTCATCTCAATTAGTTTATTAAAGATGCCATCCTTAAAAGTAAGAAACATCTGTTAAATTTTCTAACAAAGTTTTCCTTGTAATATATAATTAGTTCCATATTAACAAAATTTTCTTTATAATATATAAATAAAAAATAAACTTAATTAATTAAATAGACAATAAAAATATAAATCACCGTATTCAAATAAATTAAATTATAAACTATGATTATGGTTGAAGATTAAATTACCTTCAATCTAGATATTTTATAGAAGTAGTAAAATCTTAAATTATAAACTATTATTATGGTTGAGATATTTTATAGAAGTAGTAAAATCTTAAATTATAAACTATTATTATGGTTGAGATATTTTTATAGAAGTAGTAAAATCTTAAATTATAAACTATTATTATGGTTGAGATATTTTATAGAAGTAGTAAAATCTTAAATATTTTCCTTGTAATATATAATTAGTTCCATGTTAACAATTTTTTTTTTATAATATATAAATAAAAAATTAACTTAATTAATTAATTAGACAATAAAAATATAAATCACCGTATTCAAATAAATTAAATTATAAACTATGATTATGGTTGAAGATTAAATTGCCTTCAATCTAGATATTTTATAGAAGTAGTAAAATTTTAAATTATAAATTATTATTATGGTTGAGATATTTTATAGAAGTAGTAAAATCTTAAATTATAAACTATTATTATGGTTGAATATTGAATTACCTTCAATCTAGATATTTTATAGAAGTAGTAAAATCCCATAAAGTTATTAGCACCAATCCTAATGAAGGCAAATATAAAAAGATATGGGGAGGAGCACACATGTTTTGACTTTTTTTTGGGGGGCAAGGAACGAATGATTGGTGGAGCATGAAATGTATGCTTTTTACATGTTATTTCATTAAGTTAGTGACTTTCCTTATACACCCCTCTTAGGAAAACAAATGGACCTAGTGGTATCATGTGGCAGAAATGGTTGGTTAGTTGGTTATCAATAAAAACTGAGAGGATTTTGCATATATTTTGTAAGCCAACGAGAATCCATGAAACCTCATTCTCTCCCTACATGTGGGGTATAGGGCAAGCCATCAATAGAAAGATGTGGGGTATAGGGTACTCCATGAAACCTTATTGTCCCCTCATGGCCTTAGTGGAAGGATGTGGGGTATAGTGCCACTAAAAAACCTTAATGGTGGAGTTATAAAGAATAAAGTTATTATCCTTCGAAAAGGGCACAAATAATGTAGGACCATGTCAAATTTAAGGCTCAAGGCAAACCAAAATCTTCTATAATAAGTTATAGAATCAAGTTTGGTAAGGATTATTGTTCTTGAGTGAGAGAGGCGCAATGTTGACAGGCGAAGCGGCGGAGAGCGGCGATTTTTTAGGGTTTGAGAGTCGATTTTAGATTTTCGTATGGGGGCTCTGCGGCTAGGTCTTGCTAGCCGCATCCCTGGTTTTTTGGTTGGCGTCGGGGGTGGTTCGGGGAGGCAGCGCTGCAGGCCGGGGTGGAGCTCCTTGCTTTGCGGCTTCGTTTGGCGTCGGGTTTGGTTCTGGGCGGCGGCGCTGCAGGCTCCGGGATGGAGTTCTTTCCTTTGGGCGCGCGGTCCTGTCGGTGTGATGCGGCGGGTTCTTTCGACTGGAGGCCTGTTAGGCGGCACTTCGGTGGGTCTATTCCGGTGGGTCTTGTTGCGGAGGCGGTGGAGATGTTTTGGCAGCTGCGTGTGCTCCCGTGTGGTGTGCCTTTGATGGGCGCTTGGGTCCTGTTTAGCTGTCGGCGTCCCCTTTTTCCCTTCTGCTGCAGTCGGGGGCCGTGTGGGTCCGAGGGGCTGTTCACATATCGGTGCCATCTTTCCTAAGCCATCCTCGGAGGGGTCTTGTTCGGCGGTGGTGGAGTTTCGTTGGGCTGCTGTGACGGCTCCTGCGTGGAGCGCCATGTTGGGCGCTTGGGGCCTCATTGTTTTGCCTTGGTTTTTTGGGTCACTTGTTCACAGCCTGTGTGCTGGGGTGTTTGTTTGTTCTGGGTTGTGGTGTCTGGTATGCCTTTGTGCATGGATGTTGGAGTTGCACTGTTTTGGTCACAGCTTGTTGCTGGCTTTGTAAACGAATTTATACTCTATATAAATTTGAGTTAATTTTCTC
>ML796842.1:616343-628401 GCA_009831015.1 Picea engelmannii
AAAAAAAAGTTATAGAATATGAAAAAATGTTTCTTTGAAAAGGCATGGAAAGGCATCTTCATAAAGAAGAAAAACCAACCATGAAACTTATTAAATTAATAGTAATTATAAGCTAAATAGGGTTAGTAAGATTATGACAATAAAATGATTGAAATATGTATATTTAAAGTTGGATACAAGTACATAACATTGACCCATTGACCAGAGTACTATTCACACTTTATATTAAGACATGGTTATTTAGTAATAAAAAATAATGACATTAAAATTATGAATGTTTGAATATGGTTATTTATTAATAAAAAATAATCACATTAAAATCATGAATGTTTGAAAATGTTTATTTAGTAATAAAATATGAATGACATTAAATTTAAAATCATGAATGTTATATGGTTATTTAGTAATAAAAAATGAATGACATTAAAATTAAAATATGAATGTTTGAAAATGTTTATTTAGTAATCATGAATGTTTGAAAATGTTTATTTAATAATAAAATATGAATGACATTAAATTTAAAATCATGAATGTTATATGGTTATTTAGTAATAAAAAATGAATGACATTAAAATTAAAATATGAATGTTTGAAAATGTTTATTTAGTAATAAAACATGAATGACATTAAAATCATGAATGTTTTTCAAAGTCCAAGTTCATTATTAGTGATTAATAACTTTTATCTTTTAAGGTCGATATAATTTATTATAATATAATTTTTAAATAATAATAGGTATATTTATGCCCAAAGGGGTTGGATCCAATGGTGGAAAGCGAGGAGTTTTTCACCATTGGGCAAGGTTCAATTCTCGTGAGGGCTTTACTTGGAGCCATGGGACACCTTGAGGTAGTGGTCGAACGTGTGGTTGCACCCAGAGATACTATAATAAATGGTATCGTGACCCATGCACACATAAGTGGATCAAAGCCCACCCCCATGTCCTTCAACTTTATTTTTCCCCGAGGTGTAGGAAAATCGGTGACAGAGTGTGTTGTTAAGCCACTCCGTGATGTTAAAGTCACCGGTTCGAAACCTGCAGGGACAAAAAATCCAACCATGTTAAGGGTTGGTGTGGCTCAGGCCGGGTTCGAAACCTGCGGGTACAAAAAATCCAACCATGTTAAGGGTTGGTGTGGCTCAGGCCGGGTTCGAAACCCGCGGGGACAAAAAATCCAACCATGTTAAGGGTTGGTGTGGCTCAGGCCGGGTTCGAAACCTGCGGGGACAAAAAATCCAACCATGTTAAGGGTTGGTGTGGCTCAGGCCGGGTTCGAAACCTGCGGGGACAAAAAATTCAACCATGTTAAGGGTTGGTGTGGCTCAGGCCGAGTGCGATCCCCGGGTGATTTTGACTGCTTAGATGCCCCTGAGTCGTGGTTTCTAAAGCCACAGGTTAATCGCGTAGCCAACAGGTCCCGCACAAATTAACAAACAAAAATAAAAATAATAGGTATATTTATTATTGGTTACTATTCATAAAGGTAGGTAGGTTGAATCATTATCTTTATTTAAAGAAAATTATGTTACCTAAATTAATTTGTTTGTGATTTATATGGTTGTAGACTTTTGTGTTGTTAGATGCTTTTAGGTTTTGGGTCGTTAACATGTTTCCTTATGTCCAAGGAAAATGAGTTGTTAGCCAATTAAAATAACTGTGTGTCTTAGTACAAGACCAAAAAAGCATCAACCCATATAGTATCTACAAGAAAGTCGATATCCCTTGTGATCATTATTGAGGCTAACTCCAATAAAGTTATGTTCTTTTTAATAACTTCTAGCCTTAATCTTATACATGAAACTAGATACTATCCCATTATAATTTAACCTCATATCCAAAAAAAACTAATAACATTTTCTCACTTACATTACTCTATTACATATATATTTTTCTTTTAATAAAAAATCTAAAATTTTAAAAAAATCATTAAAAAAAAAAAATCTAAAATCTAGTATTTAAAGGATTTTTTTATTCATCTAAAATGAAATTACAAATATTTGGCACATAACATGTGTATTTAAAAGTGTTCATATTTACATTCTCCTTCTCAAACCATGTCATTTTTGGTGTTTAATCTCTTTTATAAGATTAAATGGTAATCTCTATAATATCTCGTGTTTAATCTCTTTTATAAGGTTGAAGGTAATCTTTATGATATCTCATCTTCATTGAAAAGTGGATCAAGAGGTCATATTATGAAGCCTTAACAACATTTAACACATAAAACACACACATTTCATCTTCATTGAAAAGTTGATCAAGAGCTAATATTATGAAATCTCAACATTTTACACATAGAATCTTATAAGTATCAAGTTTCAGACCCAGTGCGTGTATGTACATATTTTAGAATATTTTAGAAGTATACAAATACTTTTTTTTTTTTTTTTGGGATAAGCACATCTTTTGATATTATAAGTATTATGGAAAATTTTAAGGATCCATATTTAAAATGTAGAAATTTTGGAAAAACTTACTAATTTTTAAAAGGACAAATCTAAATATTTTAATTTTTAAAATTTTTTGGACAATCATCACCATAATACAACTATGTAAATGTTGATGCAATTGCAATTTTCCATTGCTTAAATTGTATTTTTTAATGCACAAATGGATTCAATGCTCTAAAAATCCCTATTGCACCTAGAATATGCAGTCTTAACAATCTATATTTGCAGTTCCAACAATTTTTCTAAATTTTTGATTGGATTTTTGGTAAAAGTGGTAGAAAAAATGTGCCCCAAAAGTGTTCAAAATGTAGAATGTTTAGACCAAGTTATTCTTGAAATGCCAAATATAAAATGGTTGACAATATTTTTATAAAAATATTCAAATTTCTAAAAATTCATATAGTTTTTATAAAATTTTGACCACTAATAATTAAAAAAAATAAAAATTTGACAAATATTTAAAAAAAAAAATATATAAACAATTAACCCATAACAAAATTTAACCCCTAAAATTACACCACAATTACTTAATAATATATTTTACATTCAACAACAAACAACAAATAGTAATATATATATATATATATAAATCACTCATTAATAATAACATCATTACATTAATCAACCACTAAATTTTGATTTTTCATTAAAATATATTATTATGTATTTTGTCACTCAAATGTATTATTATGTATAACATGTGTTATAAATAAAGTACAAATTATTTAATTATTTTTATTTTTATTATAATACTACATTATAAAAAACATTTACACAATGAGATAAATATAATTAATTTTATGTATTTTATTTAAAATTTAAATCATTTTGTGTATATATAAATGTAATTATTTAATCATCTTAAAATTTATAATATGAAATTGTCCCCGAGGTGTAGGATAGTCGGTGATGGAGTGTGTTGTTAAGCCCGTGATGTTAAAGTCACCGGTTCTAAACCTGCGGGGACAAAAAATCCAACCATGTTAAGGGTATGTATATAGGTTTAAATTTATAAAAAAATAGGGTATGTATATGTTTGTAAATTTTTATAATTAAATAATTATGTAAAAAAATTTCGTATTCCACAAATAAGAAAGTCTCTTATAATTTACAATATGAAATTATATTAATAAAATTAGTTATAATTTATTTGCATTAAAATCCAGCTATAAAACAAATGGAAAAGAAAATAGAAATGAGTATAGGTTTAAATTTATAGAAAAATAGGATATGTTTATCTTTGTAAATTTTTATAATTAAATAATTATGTAAAAAATTTTCTTATTCCACCAATAAGAAAGTCTCTTACACCAATATAATACTTGGTTTCGTCTTAAGTTTAAAACTAAATTATTATTATTATGAAAAAGTGAAGTTACTTTAGATAAAATTTTAGCTAAAATGTACTAAAATTTAAATTAATTTTAATTTAGTTATAAAAAAAATCAATCCTCTCACCAAATAAAACGTTATTAAAGAAAAATTAGAAAAAGAAAAAAAGGCCAGGGAGGGGGTCATGTCCATGTGCCCATTTGTACTTTTGTGCGGCACATTATTTAAGCATACTTAAAAGTTTTGTAACTAAAACTCTAGGTTAAAAGTAATAAGCTTCTGTGGCTTACACGTGTCTTCCATCACGCACGTGTCGAGCAAGAGAACCGCAACCCACATGGAATGATCATGACCCACCACCGTCCCACAACTCATGCTTTCCTAGCGTCTCACCCCGTGGAGACAAACTAAAAAGTCTCGGAGGTCGCTATTCTTGCTCCTGTGCTGACGTCGTCTCTCTTTCCGACAATTGTGGGTCCCACAGAGCACCACCTAGACCTAGAGGCTTACGTGTTCATGTTCGTGCGCCACGTCAACTTGATTTTCTCTTTTCTTCTGTCAAAGTTGGTGTGGGGGCTCGGAGATTTTGTGTGTATTGATTTGACCGACGGGATTTTCATTTCTGTGGCACGCTGGTTGAATGGATGGATACGCAGTGTTTATATATTGGCCTTTTTGTATTTATAGGCACCAAAGGTTTCACAGGAATCACGCAATATCGCGGCCTCCACGCAGTTGGTGTGAGGGAAAGAAGGGGACGTTTCGTTTTTCTCTTCGTTTTTTTATCGCATTCGTCTGAGACACCTATCACGATGATAATGATGAGCAACCTCCCGTTTGTAATCTCTCCTCGTGCTCTGGACCGAAGAGATTTTGGGACTCGAAAGCTCTGCAACTTATAAAATCGCCATGAATGCCCAGCTTCGTTTCCCTGTGATTTTATCGGGCTTTTGGGGGTCTCGGGGATTACTGTAACTATCGATCTCGGATTGAGAAGAACGAGGGGATCACTGAATTGTACTGTTATTGCAGCCATGATGCCCCCGGAGGATCCATATAATCATGGGCAGGACAATATGAGCAGTAAAACAAGATCAATAGCTTCGCCTGCAGCAATGGCGAACAGAGGCGATCAGAACGTCCATGTCCATGACGTTGATCAAGATCAAGAAAGCGGCACGGACGATGAAGCTCGCGATTGTACAAGAACAGATCACCAGCCCGAGGACGTTGAGATTAACATGAGGCTTGCAGCAGGCCGAAGCGCTCATTCCGGAATCCTTCTGAACCAGCCTCTGCGGCGCGTCACGCTCAAGGTTCAGTTCTTCTACCGTCCAATACTGGGTTCAATGTAAATGTTAAGCCATGTTTACGTTATTAGACCAGGATAGATTCAATCTGCTGCGAACCCTAATGTTTGGGTTTAGATCATTTGAGAATTCTGTGCTGCAACACCCAGTGTAATAAGGTAGTCTCTGAACTATTTTACGGTAAATTGTACTGTCATAACTATTTATGCGTACTCAGAAACTATTTAAATACGTTGACGTCATTGGAAAATCCCGCAATAGCCTCAGCTATCTTAATTTTACTTGTTTGACATGCATTCTACAGCTTCTGCAGGTGATTCTTCAACAGGAATTCATGTAGCAACACTGGATTTATCAACACTTCGTATTTATACGAGAGATTAATTTCCATTTAAATTTGTATTATTTAAAGTAGAGATTATATCGTGCATAATGAGAGATTAGAAGATCAAATGAAGATAATTGATGATAAACATTTAAATAGGATAAGATATGTGATAATTGAAGATAAACATTTAAATAGGATAAGATATGTGAGGTTTTCCAATAGTTTTTAAGATATTTTTTTAGTTAAATATCTCTGACTTGTTTGTGGGATTGGCTGTGGCTGGGGATTGGATTGTGTTATTAAGTATTTTTTTTAAGCTAAATATCTTTGACCTTACAGGATTGGGTTTAACATAGTCTGGGTTGTGTTAACATGGTTGTCTAATTTAAAGTGTTCCCTTTGCTTTGATTTGATTTGAGGTGTCCCATATGTTTAGAACGGTTGATTTTATTTAAGGAGTGTTTTAACAGTTCACTCCCTCATTTACAAAGTGCTTTAAAAGCTCACTCTCTCATCAACTGATCTACTAGTTTTATCAACATCATAGTTTCATCAACTCCTCTACACCACTAGTTTTATCAACACCATAATTTCATCAACTCCTCTACACCACTAAGAAAATAGTTTTTAAGATTTTAATTTCTTCTACTAATAGTTTTTAAGATTTTAATTTCTTCTATTTTCATATGTTATTTCATTTAGGTTGTTAAGTTTGGTTCATTGATTGGCCTTTTTAGGTTGTGGAGTTTGGTTTAATGATTGATGTTTCCTTCTTTCTTTGTATGTAAGGCTTTATTTAGATTTTAATTTCTTCTATTTTCATCTGTTATTTCATTTAGGTTGTTAAGTTTGGTTCATTGATTAGCCTTTTTAGGTTGTGGAGTTTGGTTTAATGATTGATGTTTCCTTCTTTCTTTGTCTGTAAGGCTTTATTTTCATGAGTTATTTCTTTGTCTATCCGGCTTTATTTTCATGAGTTATTTCATATAAGTTGTGAAATTTGGTTTATTGATTGGCCTTTTCCATTTAGGTTGTGGAGTTTGGTTTAATNTTCTTTCTTTGTCTGTAAGGCTTTATTTTCATGAGTTATTTCTTTGTCTATCCGGCTTTATTTTCATGAGTTATTTCATATAAGTTGTGAAATTTGGTTTATTGATTGGCCTTTTCCATTTAGGTTGTGGAGTTTGGTTTAATGAATGCTGTTTCCTTCTTTCTTTGTCTGTCAGACTTTCTTTTATTTTATTTTCCCTTTATGTAGCTTGTTGTATGAGTGCATGGCTATGACTAAAACAGTGAATTTTATATTGGTTGTAAGGTTCTTTGTCTGTAAGGCTTCCTTTTATTTTTTTTATTTTTTTTTCCCTCTGTGTAGCTTGTTGTATGAGTGCATGGCTATGACTAAAACAATGAATTTCATGTTGGTTGTAAGGTTCTTTGTCTGTCAGGCTTCAGGTTTCCTTTTATCTTGTTTTTTTTTCCTATGTGCAGCTTGTATGCGTGCATGGCTATGACTAAAACAGTGAATTTCATATTGGTTGTAAGGTTTGGTTTATGGAAGAATATGTATATTTGTTCAGTTTCTTTTTTCTCTTTATTTGTGAGAGTATTGTAGAGTGGATTTGTGTAAATAAAATACTGAATTTCATATCAGTTCATATCAGTTGTGAGCTCTGGTGTACATATGAATATTGTTTACTGAGCTTCCTCTATCAGTTCATATCAGTTGTGAGCTCTGGTGTACATATGAATATTGTTTACTGAGCTTCCTCTGGTTGTATAACTGCATCTGTAACTAAAACAAACTAAAACAGTGAATCTCATCTTGTGTTTGAATGAAACAATAAATTCTATATTGACTGTGAGATTTGGTTCACTGATAAATATGACTGTTTCTTCGACCTCCTCTTCCTTTGTAGGACCTCTTCCATGGATGTATGTATATGAAAGAAACCTCTTCTTTCATATATATATATATATATATATATGAAAGAAACAATAAATGATAACCAGCTAAATAAAACCATATTTAGCTTCTCGAAATATAGTTTCGACTTCTCTTAGGCTCGGAGTTTCTGTCTCTCCTCTCTTCTGCACGGTCAAGCTTGATATTTCCAAGGTGCCCACTATTATTCATCATTCCAATAGATTGTGTAATAGACTTTCCAAGTGTAGAAACACTTCAGGCTTATCTATTACACATTCCCTTTGGTTAAATAGAATAAAATAAAACAGAGATGAAATTCTGAAATGAATCTGTGCTCTGTATGTGAATCCAAACCAATTTTCATGGCTCCTGCCTTAAGTTTCAGTTATCCAGTTTTGAGGGCTGTTCGGCTTATAAAATTGCATGGCCGCTGTTAAATTTATTGGAATGTTATGTCTCACCACATGTCGAATTCACTACAATGATTTTTAGTTGTAGAACTGCTTATTTCATTAAATTCTGATCTGTTATCTTTAGACTTTCTTGCCATAGAATTTGGAAGAGGCCAATAAATTTGTGGAATTTTGTTTACTTGTCAGTTTGAGGATGTGGGGTACAAGATAAAATTGAATTCAAAGACAGCATGGTGGAATATAAGCAAGGAACGGAATCCTGTGGAGAGGACTATTCTGCATGGCATAACGGGAATTGTCTGCCCTGGCGAGATTCTGGCGATGCTGGGACCTTCCGGCAGTGGGAAGACGACGCTTCTGAGCGCAATGGGGGGGAGATTGGAAGGAAAGGTCTCGGGATCGATTCTCTTCAACGGGAAGCGGCTGGGAAAATTCATGAAGCGAAGGACGGGATTCGTCACACAGGACGACGTCCTTTATCCCCATCTGACCGTGAGAGAGACGCTCATATACGCGGCCTTGTTAAGGCTGCCCAGGCATTTGTCGAAGCAGGACAAGACGGAGTACGTGGACGCCATTGTTGCGGAGCTCGGGTTGACAAGATGCCGGAATACCATCATCGGAGGGCCACTCCTGCGAGGAGTTTCGGGAGGAGAGCGAAAGAGGGTAAGCATCGGGCACGAGATGCTCACGAATCCGAGCCTCCTGTTTCTGGACGAGCCCACTTCAGGCCTGGACTCGACTACCGCTCAGAGAATAATAGTTACGTTACAGGGCCTCGCCAGAGGAGGCAGGACCATCGTGACGACAATACATCAGCCTTCCAGTAGACTTTACTATATGTTTAACAAAGTTATTTTGCTCACAGAGGGGAATTCCATTTACTATGGAGAAGCTTCGGCCGCCATGGATTATTTCTCCTCAATTGGCTTCTCTCCGTCTGTTCCCATGAATCCTGCCGATTTTATGCTTGACCTTGCCAATGGTAATTATATTTTCATCACGTCTGATGTTGATAAACAGATATGATTTCAAAGAATTGAAATTCGTTTGTTTGGAGCAGGGATTGCGCCGGATGCGAGGCCTGTATATATAAATATAGAACAAGCAGAATTGCAGAGCCGAATGGAGGTGGAGACACAGAAGGGCGTAAGGCAGAGTCTTATAGCTGAATATAAGAGAAGCTTATATGGAAAACTGAAGGCGGCCGTCAATGCTAACGACAACTGCGCCACGGAAGAAAATGCACGAAGTAAGAAACTTTCTGCTTGTTAGCTACCTCTGCGCATTTTCTGTTATACTACTCGAAGTTCTCAGTGTTTCTGTCGGAGAAATAATCTTAACATTTACTGTTTGTCGGGTCGGGTCGGGTCGAGTCGGTCAGTGTGTCGTAGAAATCATTATGGACTGATATTAGTTGTATTCAAAGGGTATTTTAATAAAGTATCGTACTGTGTATGTTGTGAGTGGAAGACATGAAGGGGAAAGGAAAAAGTCTAACAACAAACATACATCTAAATCTATTAATCATTAATAGTTTTCTTTTTAATGAAGTATGGTAGTGTTGTTAGTGGGGTGTTTTTTTAAACCATGAAAGGGAAGGGAGAATTTAACAAGCAACATACCCACATCTGAATCCACTAAGATAAATATTTTTCTTCAAACTTTTATGGGCTAGAAAATGTTTATTTAAATCATATAAATCATATGACTGGTTTATTTTGAAATTTTAAATATTTTAAATTAAATAAAAATGTTTGTAATGATTGAATTAACTTTACATATTGTTGTTTTTTCTTTGGGTGGTAATAGGTAATGATTGAATTAATTCTACATATTCTTGTTTTTTCTTTGGGGATAATTAAGTTAAGTTTAAATCTAATTTTTAATAGATAAAGGTAATTTTTCTACTTTTAATAGGTAATGATTGAATTAATTTTACATATTGTTGTTTTTTCTTTGGTAACCATTGAGTTAAGTTTAAGTTTAAATGTAATTTTTAATAGGTTAAGTTTAAGTTTAAATGTAATTTTTAATAGGTTAAGTTTAAGTTTAAATGTAATTTTGAATAGGTAATAGGTAATGATTGAATTAATTGTCTAATGTAGTTGTTTTTATTGTTAGGTTAAATTTAAATGTTATATATATATTAAATATCGGAAAAAAATGATAATTTTTTTCTTATCATTTATTAATTTTATAATATATATATATATATATATATATAAAATACATTTTTTTTTTCTTCCAAATTATAATTGTAAGAGCATTTTTTTACTAACTTTAAGTGTCGTTGATATTTTTATTTTTACTTCAAATTATAATAGTATGAAGAGTATCTAATGAAAACTTTTTTAATACTAAAATGAAAACTTTTTTGGTACTAAAGTTTAAGTGTGGTTGTTAATATTTAGGAAAAAAATTTACATTTATAAACTTCTATATAAAAAAGAAAAAAAAAATTACATGAAAACTTTTTTAATATTAAAATGAAAACTAACCTAAGTGTCATTGATATTTTTATTTTTGCTTCAAATTATAATAGTATGAAGAATATCTAATGAAAACTTTTTTTTAATACTAAAATGAAAACTTTATGAAGAGTATCTAATGAAAACTTTTTTTTAATACTAAAATGAAAACTTTTTTGGTATTAAAGTTTAAGTGTGGTTGTTAATATTTAGGAAAAAAATTTACATTTATAAACTTCTATATAAAAAAGAAAAAAAATTACATGAAAACTTTTTTAATATTAAAATGAAAACTAACTTTTTTGGTACTAAAGTTTAAGTGTGGTTGTTAATATATTTAGAATTTTTTTTTACATTTATATAAAGTTTAAGTGTGGTTGTTAATATATTTAGAAAAAAAAATTACATTTATAGACCTTTATATGGAAAAAGAAAAAGAAATACATCTATACATCTTCCCATCTTTTGGTTCTACATCTTTGTATTAAAGTTGAAGTAGTTATTTTTCCTCAAAGTTGAAGCGGTTATTTTTCCACCAAATTATAATACTAGTGTCTAATGAAAACTTTTTTGGTACTAAAGTTGAAATGTTATTGTTATTTTTCCTCCAAATTATAGTACCGGTGTTTAATAAAAAATTTAAGTATCATTGTTAATATACTTATTTGGTAATAAAGTTTAAATGTTACTGTTTGAAATTTTTTGTGGTATTAAAGCTTAAGTGTTATTATTAAAATAGTAAGTGTTATTGTTAATATGTTATTATACAATTAGAATAATATATTAATTTTTTTATTTAATTTTAAAATATTGAAGTATCTAATGAAATTTTTTATGGTATTAAAGCTTAAATGTTATTATTAAAATAAGATGTAATGGTAAAATTAAATTAATATAGTAATTTTTTTTACCTAATTTTAAAATAATTTAATTTAATTATAAAAAAAAAAGTAAAATTTTAAAATAATTTATGATTTAGTTTAATTGTAAAGAGAAAAGTGAAAATTTTAAATAATTTATGTGAATGGTAAAAAAATATAAAATTTGAAAATAATTTATATAATTTTTAATATGATTTATATAATTATATGAGAGTGAAATGTATTTATTTTTATTAATATATAATAAATTTGGAATTTTTTTTTTATCCAAATCACTGGATGTAATGAGTGCTAGGTGGATTATTCAAATCATGAGAATTATTGGTCATAGATTAATGACTTATTCTAGGCAGTTAATCCCAAAAATGATATCTAATAAAATAAAGACCCTCAATGCTTAAAATAAAGAGTGAAGAGAGCTCTAACAGAATAGTTCATATGGCACAATACTTGCTAAGGTTTTGCAAATAGAGTAGCTAACTAAGTGGGGAAAACTCAAATCATGACTAATACTCATGGATATGGGTCATAGATTAATGACTTACTCTACCTAGTTAATCCCAAAAATAATATCTAATATGTATATTTATATATTATCTATAGATAATTGTTAATTGATATGAAATTTGTTTATATATATCCTTCTTGCAGCCTTTGTTTCACATCCTTCACTTTACAGTTTCCATGGTGTTGTCTGACACACGGCAAATCTTTCTGAAACTAATTTGGATATATGCTGAAATTTTGTGTCGTTATTATGTCGACACTTTCTTTTGCAATGTTTTCTGAGACCATTCTAATAATTATTCTAATTCTTCTGAAGGGTTGCCCGGCGAAAAGGAGGATTATTGGACGACAAGTTGGTGGCAGCAGTTTTTGGTGCTCCTGAAAAGAAGTTTAAAGGAGAGAAGATACGAATCCTTCGGTGGGCTCAGAGTTTTCCAGGTT
>ML796842.1:634568-648939 GCA_009831015.1 Picea engelmannii
ATTTCCATTATGTCTTCTGAACTTCTGTTTGGATTCATTAGCTTTCCTTTTATAACAATCTTTAGCATGATGACCAGGTTTCCCACAATAAAAACAATCATCATTTTTCTTGTTATGTGCATCAAATTTTGATTGAGTCATACCTCTATTCCTTGGATGAAACTTGCCTGTTCTATTTCTGTCCCATGGCTTGCCCCTGTATGGTTGTTTCCCTTTTGCTACTAACGCCAATTCTGAAGTATGAGAGTCCATCTCAAACACCTTCATTCTTTCTTCTTCTTGTAGAAGAATCCCTGTCAATTCAGAAAAGGTAGGTGGCTGTACTCTACCTCCTAGACTTGAAATAAAAACATGATAATCTCTGATTAACCCTTTTAATATAATAGTGACCATGTTAGAATTTGAAACTTTCTCACCAATTGCACTTAGTTGGTCACATAAATCTTTAATTCTGGAAACATAGGTGGTAATATTTTCATTTGCTTCCATTTTTATGGACAATAACTTAGTCTTCAAAAACAAAATTCTATTTGAATTTGTAGTTTCATACAAACCTTTCAATATTTCCCAGGTCTCCTTGGACATTTTACAGTCTCTAATGTGTGGAATTATGTTGTCCTTGACAGACATCCGCAACAACACTTTAGCCTTCATTTCTCTTTTCTCCCAATCTGTTCCAACAACACCTATGGGCTTGGCTTCATCTCCTTTTACAATATCCACACATTCCATGCTTAAAAAATCATTAATATCTTAAATTTCCAATCAATGTAATTATCGCCATCCAGCTTGGATGCTTCATTCAGATAATTTTCTGGGAATGAAGTTGACATTTCTGTAGAAAATCTTTGAACAACTCAAAAAATACCTCTTTAGGATCTAATAATAGCGGTGGCTCTACGGTAAGTACCTGAAAATATCTCTTTAGGATCTAATAATAGCGGTGGCTCTACGGTAGGCAGGCAACCCTGTGCTTACTCACGACGATTCGGCTCTATAGCCCTCTAAGCAGGTGCGCAACCAGAGTTCTCCTCCATGCTCATCTCTTGAGAATGCAGATCCTTGAACACAACTCACAGTAACAATGGTGACAACACTCTACGAATGATCGCTCCTCAACACATATCGGTGGCTCAGCAGTGGCTATGCTCTAAACTAGATGCAACGGCTATATCCTTCACGTGGGCTCCACCAACAAAAATTCTGAACAAACGATGGCAGCAACAACTCTGTGGTTCCTCTCACTGGTATATAACTTCAAGGAATAGCACTACAAGGGACAGTGAACAACTCCCCACAAATAGCAGGAAATCAAACCACACCACTTTCAAACCTGAAGGAAATCAAACCACAAAAGATGATAATCAACGAACACTCGAGCAATGTATACGCCCTCACACCAGTCGACGACCAACAAGCATACGGACAACGAATACTACACGCGACCACAGAGAAAGATATTGCAATGCAACACTCCAGCATGCAAACAACAGGAGACCCTCAGCTCCTGTACGTGTTCTCACACAAGTGAGCTGTTAACTAACTCCTTAGAAGTAGGATCTCAACAGATCTCTACTTACACGTATCCTAACAATCTAACAAAATACTAATTTAAGCATTTTGACATTATTATTCCAACTTTTAAAACGTTCAAATTTCAATATTTATAATAGACACTTCACCATCATGAGGACAAATGAATTGATCATTATATAGGAGAAATGAATCTAATGATGAATGGTTTTTATCCAGAAAATTCAAACATTATTACTAGCCGTCAAACCTATACAAGCAAATTTTATGAAGCATCATTATCAGGACAAATGAATTGATCATTATCTAGGACAAATGAATCTGATGATGACTGGTTTTTATCCATAAAATTCAAACATTATCACTAACGGTCAAACCTACACAAATTCAAACATTATCACTAACTGTCAAACCTACACAAGCAAATTTTATGAAGCATCATCAGGACAATATTGATCATTATCTAGGACAAATGAATCTGATGATGAATGGTTTTTATCCAGAAAATTCAAACATTATCACTAGCTGTCAAACCTACACAAGCAAATTTTATGAAGTTATCTACCTGGTTAGCTTAGAAACCTATAAATATTATTGTCCATTCTTTCATTTTGATGATATGAGAGTGTTTACGCTTCTTAGAGCTACATTCATAATGCATTTGAACTATGCTGGTTTTAATAGTATTATCCAGATACAGCATAGAAATCCCATGACACAGCTGAATAATATTGTACATTCTCTCGTTCTGCTCACAGGTGGGTTTGCTGTTCTTCTTCTCGATATTCTGGGGATTCTTTCCTCTCTTCAACGCCATATTTACCTTCCCACAGGAGAATTCGATGCTAATCAAAGAGCGCTCATCCGGCATGTACAGATTGTCTTCCTACTTCGTAGCTAGAACGGCGGGAGACTTGCCAATGGAGCTCATACTGCCCACCATTTTCGTCATAATAACCTACTGGATGGGGGGCTTGAAATCGGACGCCACATCCTTCATTCTAACACTACTGGTAATCCTGTACAATGTCTTGGTATCCCAGGGGCTGGGCCTGGCACTGGGAGCTGCCTTGATGGAAGTAAAGCAGGCCACTACATTGGCATCGGTGACCATGCTTACGTTCCTGTTGGCTGGAGGTTACTATATTCAAAAAATACCTGCATTCATTGCCTGGCTGAAATACATCTCCTTCAGTTATTATTGCTATAAGCTCTTGTTATCAGTCCAATACAAGGAAGATGAGATGTATGACTGTGGGGGTGGGAGGACTTGCAGGGTGTCGGAGTATCCTTCAATAAAGGCCCTAGGGCTGGGCATCCACGCCATCGACCTGTTCGCCTTGGCCATCATGCTGGTCGGTTATCGTTTGTTAGCTTACGCCGCATTGAGAAGAGTGAAGCTCCCTTCTTCCACGGCCGATTGAGCTTAAAAGAAGCAACAGTGTCTGTTCAGCTGGTTTATCACAGCTAACCTAGGTTTGATACTCTCATCTAAGTCTCAATTCCACTGTGGCCAAAAGAGAATGGAATTTCCTGTCAAATAAATCACCATACCTTTGACTCAAACCTAACAACAACATAGTTATGGCTCTTGCCCTTCAAACTTAACAAAAATAGAGTTCCTAACTCATGATTGCGTTCACACTTCTGGTTTAGGGTTTTGGCGAAATTAAAAAGTGCAATACAAGGAGAGAGGARGGAATACACAAACTCCAACTGTTTTTTTCTTTCAKATATTTATCTTCCCTTTATAAAAGTCATGGGATGATTCAATAACTATGGATGTAATCATCTTATATTYCGTACTGAATATYTAKATATGAATATTTTTGGTCCACACTGGAAGCTTGAATTTCACTTTACTTGGTCCACACTGGRAGCTTGAATTTCACTGGATTCTCAGTGGAAACCGCTCTGGTTGTTGAATAAAYGATGGTCTGGYCCAYTAAAAGTTGTGCATTTCATTGATGGTCTTYRTAAAGYAGTGGTTTAAACKTATAATTTTTTYTGTTTGATTTTGYTTGAAATMTGGTGATGAATGGTTGGATCTGYAGATTTGAGTGGCTAAGTTTRTATAATCMKAATRYTCTAGAGGTTTTTCAGCGTACTGAATTCATTTATATATTCAAAAATGCAATTTAAACAATAGAAAATAGCGATATTGYCTAAATTTACATCACCAAATTTCTGRAAAACAAAAACAAAAARTAAACGTTTAACAACACCACAKATKGGKAAAGAARAAAAAACATGTCATGATTTAACATGCACATATTTAAGTGATTTTTGRAAAKAGCAGAAAGGATTAAACAGTAGTAATTTCATATAAAGTAGAAAGGGTARCACAGTAGCAATTTCATGTGATATTTAAATTGTGGAGAATGACACCAGAAAGGTGCGTGAGAAATGTCACTAAATGGAATCCCATACAAAGAGCAAAAGTTTTGAAAAGTTATAAAAAATATTTTCTTAAATTAAAAGTTGATCGCCTTTAGACTTTGAATTATGTAAAATCAATAATATATATTTTCATAAATTAAAAGTTGATAACCTTTTAAACTTTGAATTATGTAAAATCAATAATATATATTTTAAAAATTATAAATTTTAATATACTTTTAAAATGCCCTTAATAACAAAAATAAATAAATATTAAAGAAGTAAATATATATCATTTATGGAAACCAAAACAGACACACATTCAATAAAGTTATTTCCAAAAGTCTATATTGTCAATACAATTTCATCATCATATGTGCAAGAGAATCGATCACCCTTTGACCAATTGTCAATATCTTTTGTATGAGTCAGAGTTATCAAAGCATTTTCAATCTGTAAAGTATTAAATATATATTTGTAAGTATCTGTTTTCAATATTTTATAAAGTATTGTTTCTTTTTAAAAGGAATGTTTTTTATGTTTTAATTATTATTGTCATTACTTGAGTTAAGTTAAAAAAAATGTTTTATTTTTTATTTATTTTTATTAGAGTTAAGTTAATATACAACTATTGTCTTATTAAAGTAGAAGTAAAATTTTACAAAATAAAAAATTTAAAATAAGTTGTTAACATCAATTTATTAAAAAATAGATGAAAAAGATTAATAGTCATAGATTTAAAAAATCTCTTCATATCATATGACATTAAAAAGTTGTTATTCATATTAAAAAATAGTATAGATATATGGCGAGTAAAGTTAATGATGGCTTCTCATGACTTGGTTAGTAGCAATGTAAATATGAAAACACATAATTAGTCTTGTTGACATAACAATGCAATGAAAAAATATAATTAGTCTTGTTGACATAGAGTAATGATTGAACTTATTTTCACAATTATTTTGAATATAATCTAAAAATAGATTTAAAAAATCTCATCTCATATTACAATTCATATCATATGACATTAAAAAGTTGTTATTCATATTAAAAAATAGTATAGATACATGGTGAGTAAAGTTAATAATGGTCTCTCATGATTTGTTTAGTAGCAATGCAAATATGAAAAAACATAATTAGTCTTGTTGACATAGAGTAATGATTTAAGATATTTTCACAATTGATTTGAATATAATCTAAAAAAATGAAAGTAGGAAATATAATTAACTTCCACAAAATATATTATTTTTATTTATCAAAGTTTTATATGACTGTTAAATTCTAGTTTTTCTAACAATGGTAAGTTTCTTTTTCCTTTTTCTTCAATATATAATGCATAAGTTGTTGAGTACATACAAAAAATAAATAAACAATAGAAAACAATATTGTGTGTGATCATGATGGTGTTGATGATGATGCAAAACTATGCACTTAGACTCAAATGACATGCATAGGGCCCAAAACCAAAACAAAGGTCCTATATAGGGGATTGTTGTTTCTGTTGGTCTACAAGTTCTAGTTGAACAATTTTGATGTTTCACATAACATTGACAAATCAAATAGATTAAAAAATGCTTTAAATATGAAAATTAGGGACTTAAATCATAAGAATTAATAGGTCTTATGTCCCAATACATCGTTTATATACATAAATTAGGGACATAGTCCCTAATAGTTTCTTATACAATTCAAAGACCATACACAAGGCCCCAAACCTCCATAAATTTCATGTGATGATGTAACCTTTAGCCTTTAATTAGAAAATAGTTAGGATTTTGAAATTTTGTGTAGAAAGGATGGGTCGTGTTGGTTTAAAACCAAAATCTAGAAACATAGTCTCTAAGAGTTTCCTCAAGGGCTCATGACTCATGCACACGTTTGTAGACTATCCTAAATGCATTGTAAGAGACTTTTTCCCATATACATGCACAATTTTGTCATTCAATGTAGAATGGATGAGTCTCATGGCTTCACGGGGCTTCTTCAATGCCCAAAACCAAGGACTTGGGTCTCAAGAATTTGTTTTATATCTCATGGGGCATGCACAAGGTCCTAAAAAAAAAGGGCCTTCAAGAGGGAACTTGTTATTGGATAAATCGATGAATGCGAACATAAGCTGATCTCCCTAGATCCACCTGGATCTAGAACAAAACAAGACAGGACATGACACTTTCCCTAAGCTTTAATCATTGAATTTACTATCAAACAAGAGATGAATGACATACCTTTGAATATCGATTTCTTATGTATTTGTTGTCCTTCTCCACTCCAGTGCTCTTGTGATATTGGATCTGCAATGAAACACAAACCAACTAAAGTGAAAGAAACAATAGTATACTCAATGAAAACTTACACATGTGATCAAGGAGTCATGTAATAAAATGAGAATGATTTTATGGGAAAGAAACATGCCACTGTATTATATTAAGTAAAAGTGGAAGATACAACCAAACAACCTTGATGTTGCAAGGTTCCATTTTGGTGGCCCTTTGCTCCAACACACACACTTGCTCCAAACTCGCATGAAGAAGATCCACAATAACTTGATGGACCAATGAAGACCTCAAGCATCAATTGAAATAGAATCCCTCACACAATTCTCAGCCTATTCTTTCATTAATTCCTTGTTTACTTGTTTTCTTAACCTTTTCCATGAGAAACTCATTCTTATATAGGAGAAAGAGAGATGGTTAAAGAGATTAGGATGATCCCACCAAATCAAAGAAGTGAGTAGGATCCCAACCATACAGATGCCACCTCACATTATATTATATTCCCTTCTAGAACCTTCGTGAACTTCGACCTTTTCTCAGTCTTTCAACACCGCCACACCCTGGCTATAGGACAACTTGCGAAAACGCCGCAAGGCAATTTCAGGACAGACTGCGATGATCAGGCATCGCTGCACTGTATCTTGTGCTTGGCCTGTGATGTCCTTTATTAATAAGGTTTTGAAGAAGAGGAATCCAGTCACTTTTCTCATGAAGAAAGGTTCTTTTGGGAGCTTGAACACATGCTATAGAAACATCACCAAGGTGACTAAAATAATGTGTAACAGAACTCGTTACCAATGAGTGGTATATGTGAATAAATTTGACTATTTGTGTACCTTTGGTGGGTTTGTTTAGGACTAAGAGCCAAGGAATTAAGTCCTAATGGTTCCTAGTAAGGATCATGGACCATGCAAGGGGCCCCATAGCATCATTATTGTTCCTCCTGAGACCTAAGTCTGCACCCCTACCCCTCCTCTCTCATTTGCCCATACCTTCATCAAAATAATTCCTCTTCTGGTTGTTTAAGTTGGCTTCCCATTACTAAATGACTCAGTTTTTATCATTATCTTTCTTGATTGATTCTTTGCACCAATCATTTCTGTTTTCTTGAAGGATAATTGCATGTCGTGGTTTGGGTTTGAGATATTTGTGATCATGTTTACCATTGATTGAGCGTGCAACAGGTCAACCAAGTCCTTTTTTTACATAGGAAACATCCAAAATAAAAACGCAACAGTTCAGAGAAGTGGATTTCGGGCTTAGATTGTGAGCAACAGACAGGTTAAATTTTCGATGGTGGAGATCCAAAATTCAATTAAGATCAATGGCTCTTATGCATTCGAGGTTTCAAAATTGCGCGAGGTTTAACAACAAGAATATGAAGTTTCACTCCGGGAGGTTTCAATCCAAAACAAGCACAAACCTCCGAAGTACCGGAGTCCCGAAATGCCGAAGCCCTGAATTGCCACATCACTTCGCGAGTTCGATCATTTGGGAGATATTCATACTCTACGTTCAAGAAGCTCCGAAGTGTTGGACCCCCAAATTCTCGAAGTGGATCCTCACTGCCATGTCACTTCGTGAGTATGGTTATTTGTGTTAGATTTGTTCAGCTTGGGAGGTACTCTGCATGTTTTGTCTTGTATGCGGATGTTACCTTAATATTTGCACTACCAAGCACTTGACTTTGTTATAGTTTTTATAAAGTTGTTTTAAGTGGTTCTTTTAGTAAAGTGACTTTTTAATAAAGTGTACCTTCTACTTTTAAAGTGACTTTATTTTCATAACGCACTTATGTAATAAAGTGAAATTCACTTTAATTTTAAATGAGACATTTTGGAGGGAATGGATCATGACCCTTGATCTTGAAAAAGGCAAGATCTAATCTTGGCCTTTGGATGTCCTCAAGAGGAAAGTGGGCATGATTCCCAAGAAACTTTTTCTGTGAATTTTTGGCCGAAATATTTTTCTGCTGTGGGAGGCCGTACTGTATGGATCTGTACAGTCTGTACAGTCATATGGATTTGGCACGAAAATCGAGAAATTTTGGGCACAGATTTCGAGGCAGATTTCTGTTTTTTGTTCGTTGTTTTTGGGCCGTACGAAACAGTCTGTACAACTAACTATGGGCACGGAAAATGAGGCAGAAGAAGACGAACAATGGTACGGTTTTGGCATGAAAAATGAGGCAGATTTCTGTGGGATAGATTTGGTGCTGTCAGGTATTTTCCTTGGCTGGAAATGTAGATTTGTTGTTGTTTTGTACTTTCCTTAAGCATAATAATAAGATCTCTCTCTCTCTCTCTCATTGGGTTTCCCCACATTGGGGTTTGCCCTGGCATTTGCCTAAATTTCTGAGTGTTATTGGGTTGTTGTCCACTGTGTTTTTCCGCTGCATATTTTTGCTTAGTAATGTGTATTCTTCTTATGGAAATTTCTGAATGTGGTTTTTGCATTTATGAAGTTTATGAAGACAATTATCTCTAGGTTGCTAAGTGTTTGACAGAATTTCAGTTTGCTGATTTTAGTCATTAAAAATCTACAATCTGGGAGGTTTTGATCCAAAACAAATATAGAGCCATGGAGCCCCAAAGTGTTGGAGCACCGAACTGCCATGTCACTCTGGGAGATTGTCCTCTAGGAGATATCCATACTTCGCATTCAAAAGCTCTTGAACACCGAAGACTTGGAGACATGTGGAACTCATATGTCAGAGACGCGTGGCACTCATATGTCGACGAAACATGGAACTCATCTGTCAATGACATGTGGCACTCATTTCAGGCACCTTTGGTTGCGTCATTTGTACTATTTCAGGTGACACGTGTCACTCTCCTTTTATGACACATCACTGACTATGACATCATGCGACCACGTCACTACGGGAGATCGTCCTCCAGGATATTCTCAAACTCTACAGTCAAAAGCTCCCAAAGCGTCAGAGCCCCTTTCTCATAAACTCTTTTTCAACTGATGTCATAAGCCACATGTCGATTGATATTAGATGACATGTGGCACTCATTTTATCCTGCCACATCACTCTGGGAGATGGTCAATCCAGGAGATTTTAATTCAAAGAAAACACTGTTCCCCAAATTGTCGGAGCTCCGAAGTGCCATAGTGCAGAAGGGCCATAGCACCCGAAGTCCCGAAATATTAAAATGATTAAAGTCTTAATCTTGGGTTAATTAGAAAAAAGCGTTGGTTAATGACTTTGCGAGTTCGACCATTCGAGAGATATGTATAATCTGCATTCAAAAGCTCTCGAATGCCAAATTTCTGAAGTGGCTTATCCTCATTAATTGCATGTTTTGAAGTTTTCAAATGGTGCCAAACGAAGGGAACACCAGGCCAGTCTACAACATCATATTGCTCATCTAGAAGTAACTTGATGACAATCAATAGGTGCATAAACTAAAGCTTTAGGTCCAGTCCTTGCAACACCATAATCGGGAATTGGAAAAACTATACTCCAGACTACAGAAGGAATATCAAAGACTCCAGAATAATCACCATAAGACTTGCTGCTTTCTAAAGGAGATAATTTGAAGAAGCTTCCAACACACCCAATTATCTCCCAGTGGCCTCCAACAACGCACATGTACACGTGTACTCGACTCAGAATCTAGTTATATCAGTTCTGTTTAGTTCTGTCAAATACTCAATTCGATTCAACATATGCATCAGTTTGGTTTATGATTATCAATAGTTTTAGTTACTTAGGTTCAAGACTCTTTTAGATTAAGGCATCATAAGTGGTCATTTGTGTGTGATATGAACCACTTCTTTTTTATTAAGTCAAGCTCGAAGTATACCTTAATATACTCCAACAATTTTTTTAACTAAGTTAATAAGTTGTTTTACAACTTGTAGTGTAGATTTAAGCCTCAGTCCTAGATGGACGAGAGCCTCTGCAATTTTGATAAATATGCAATTTTTGTATGTTTGGGGGGTTCAGTTTTTGGGAAAGGAAGATCAATACATCAAGATGGTCAAACCTGTTCTATGCATGGGTTGAAGCTCTCTACCTGGTGAATATACTCTTGATGACAATGTTTTTTTCCAAATCTACATGTGTTTTTATCTTATCTTGAATGCAATTTTTTATTTTTGCGAAGTACATTTCATTTCCTTAAGCTGTTGTATAACTTTTCTTTACTAATATGCAACCTGTGAAACAACAAATGCTTTGGTGAAGATTTGTTTCCGTTGCAACCTATGGGAGTAATTGTGTTTTTGATACATGTTTAATGTCTTGAAATGATATTTTAAGTATTAAGCTTCTTGCAACATATTATTATTGAGTGATTTGTTGTTTCCCTTTGTTTTTACCTCTATTATCTCACTTGTCTTTCATTTGTGTGCCACCAACCAAGGAGGACCCTCATACATATCATTTTTCCAACCCCGCCATGCTCTTGTCTTGGTAAAACCAACCCTCTAGCTGATCAACAAAATAAAAAACTAACCATTCTAAACTTGAGGTGGCCTAGCTTTTCCCTTTAGCAGTTAGGTGTAGAATTTAGGAACAACATATTTTGGCATCGTTATCGGGGAACAGAGTAACGAAATATCCTTCCTTGTTAGAAATACAAAGATCATATCTTCCCTTTGATGATGAAAAAAGATCAGACACCTTCAAACTTACATGCACTCCTAGTCTCAGATTACATGAAATGTTTTCCAAGATATAATGGGGAAGGGGATGTCACTGTTGAGGAACATCTGGTAGCCTTATACATCTTTGCATACAACTTCAACATTGACTATGAAAATGTGTGGATGAGGTTGTCTGTACAAAGCCTCAATGGGGAAGTTAGGAAATGGTTTTGGGATCTACCTCTAGCCTCGATTACATATATTGATGCGCTAGATGAAGCCTTCATAAAGAAATGGGGAGATAGAAGAGATTATCTGTATTACATCACTGAGTTTGGGGCTCTTAAGAGAAAGAATGGTGATTTTATTTCAGACTTCACCAGGAGATTCAATAAGATGTATGGTAGGATTCCAGATGAGATCAAACCAACTGAAGCCTTTGCCAAGATCACTTATGCCAATGCATTTGATCCAGAGTTCTCCCTTCTGTTGAGGGAGAGAACATCCACCACCTTGCTGTCCATGCAAGAATCAACCATTGAGGTTGAATCTAACATCCTAGAATCAAACAGGTTAAAGACTAGATTTGAAAAATACAAGAAGAAACAGAGAGAGGATTCCCCCGTGTCCTCTAACACAACCACGTTTGATCCTAAACTTGATGAAATGACAAAAAATTTGAAGGATCTGACATTTGAAATAACTAAGCTGAAATGGGAATCTAAACAGCCAAACAAAGATTTTCAAGGGGATGGGAACAGAAATCCAAACCAGTTTAGAAGGTCGAATGACACCCCTCAGATAAGACAGAGGGAGATAAGTAACGCTGATGATCAAAGAGTGGTACCTCCTTTCCAAAACAATCATATTAAGGATATAGATGTAGATAATGATGTTGTAGATGATGTCGCTATACTTTTCAACGAGACAAATTTTTACACAAGTCACTTAACACAACAAGATTATGAGGTAGCACAACTGTCAAATCAATTTGATATTGAGATAGGGGAAGAGGGAGTTATTCAGGGCCAACCCCAAAATAAATATGACTTGAGGCCTAGAACATGCACTCCTAAAGCCACCACCTCTGATTAGAACAAAAAAATAGAAGTTCCTCCCAAGCCATATCCAAGCAAGGGTCCATTGGCTAAAGCTCACCAGCCTCCTCCATTTAAAACTGTTGTCCCTGAAGTAAAGGAAGTTGATAGGCCAAAAACATATTTCAACCTAGAGCATGACTTGAGCAATATCAAGATCCCTGTACCTCTATCTAAATTGTTGAAAAATGAGCCTTTCAAAAAATCCATTATGAAGGTTCTGCAACCACCTACTTTTGTTATAACTTCTGATGTAAAGGAATTAGGGTTTTGTTATAACTTCTGATGTAAAGGAATTGCCGATGGTTTTCTATTTCCGGTTAAGGAATTAGGGTTTTGGACTAATCCAGGTCATTGGGTTAGGGTTTTGGATGCCATTGGCTCCTATATGTATATTGTATTGTAAACAATGTAACACAATGAATGAATATAATATATGTTGGTTTTCCCAGTTTGGGTTTCCAGGGGAAAAATCTTTGTGTAATGTTTGTATTTTCCATTGTATCTCTTCTATTCTTTTATGAATATCTGTTTACAGGAGCAATGGTGTTGATGAAGGGAGTTCGGTTTGGAACTCTGTATAAGCTACTAGGAAGCACTATTAGTGATGGGTGTAATAGCTCCATTTTTCTTGATATTGGAGTTGAAGAAGAAAGAACTCCTACAGTCTCTGGAGAAAAGGTTATGTTGTGGCATCAAAGACTAGGGCATATCGGAGAGAAGGGTCTTCGACTACTACACGATAAAGGTATGGTTGAAGGTATGTCTAACTTCTCTCTAGATTTTGATTTATGTGAACATTGTCTATATGGGAAGCATAATCGGGTAAGATTCCCCTCTGGTGCAAAGAGGGCAGAAGGAATTTTACAACTAGTTCACAGTGATGTTTTTGGATCTGTGTCGGTCCCATCATTGGGAAAATCTGTGTAATATGTCTCATTTATAGATGACTTCTGGATGAAAACTTGGATATATTTCGTCAAGAAGAAATCTGAAGTCTTTGACAGGTTTAAAAAGTTTAAGGCTCTTGTTGAGAATCAAACAGAGAAAAGAATTAAGGTGCTGAGAATAGATAATGGTAGAGAGTTCTACGGGAATGAATTTGAAGAATTCTGTAAGAAGTGCGGTATAGCAAGGCAAAAGACTACTCCATATACACCTCAGTAGAATGGAGTTGCAGAAAGGATTGATAGGACGTTGATGGAAAAAGTAAGGTGCATGCTTAGTGGTGTCGGGTTAGGGCAAGAATTCTGGGCAGAGGCAGTGGGTACTCCATGTTATCTGGTCAACAGATCACCCTCATCAACGTTGGGTGACAAGACTCCACAAGAGGTATGGACTGGTAAGGAACCTTCTCTCACACATCTTAAGGTATTTGGCTGCGATGCATATGTTCATGTTCTAAAGGAAAACAAGAGTAAGCTGGATAAGAAGGCTGAAAAATGTATCTTTATTGGATATAAAGATGGTTTCAAAGGTTATAAGCTTTGGAACCCAGAAACTAAGAAGGTAGTGTATAGCTGAGATGTGGTATTTAGAGAAATGAAGGATGTTGTTAAATAGGAAGTCCTACCAAGTAAGGAAGAACCAGAGAAGATAGAGTTTGATTTAAAGGATGATGAAGCATAATCTACATAAGAACATGAATCAAAAGAAGAAGATCCTCATACTCCAGTATTGAGGAGATCAGATTGATAAAGAAGGCTACCAGAAATGTATAGTCCATCTGATTTTTGTTAAAATTTTGCTTTGTCTATTACTGATGATGATCCTAGAACTGTCAGGGAGGCAGTGGATTTAGAGGATGGAAATCTCTGGAAAAGGGCCATGGAAGAAGAAATGGCATCTTTGGATAAGAATGAGGCTTGGGATCTAGTGGAGTTGCCAACTGGAAGAAATCCCATTGGCAACAAATGGGTATTTAAAAAGAAGTTGAATGCAGAAGGAAAAGTGGAGAAACACAAAGCTCAGTTAGTAGAAAAGGGTTATTCCCAGGTTGAGGGAATTGATTTTGGTGAGATTTTTTCTCCTGTTGCCAAGTTAACCTCTATAAGATTTCTGTTATCTGTTGCTGCTGCATTTGATTTTGAAGTAGAACATATGGATGTGAAGACAACATTCCTGCATGGGGATCTAGAAGAAGAAATATTTATGAAGCAACCAGATGGTTATGATGTGAAAGGAAAGAAGGAGATGGTATGCAAGTTGAAAAATTCCTTGTATGGTTTAAAACAATCACCAAGGATGTGGTATCAAAAATTTGATACTTATATGCTGGGACTTGGCTTCACAAGAAGCAAAGAGGATCACTGTGTGTATTCTAAATTAATTGGTGATCATTTGATTTCTTTGGTCTTGTAAGTGGATGACATGTTGCTGATAGGAAACAACAAGGATATTATCCTGGATATTGGTGCTTCAAAATTCATTTTGGGCATGGAAATTAAAAGAGATCGAAAAAAGAGGAAACTCTGGTTAAATCAGAGAAAA
>ML796842.1:664277-692801 GCA_009831015.1 Picea engelmannii
GTTGTTGGATGTACAATATATTACTAAGCATGTGTGGTGTAATTTTAGGGGTTAAATTTTGTCATACATTAATTGTTCATATTTTTTTTTCAAAAAATATTTGTCAATTTTTTTTTTTTTAATTATTAGTAGTCAAAATTTTATAAAAACTATATAAATCTTTAGAAATTTGAATATTTTTATAAAAATATTGTAAACCATTTTATATTTGGCATCTCAAGAATAACTTGGTCTAAACATTCTATATTTTGAACACTTTTTGGGTACATTTTTTCTACCACTTTTACCAAAAATTCAATCTAAAATTTAGAAAAAATGTTGGAACTGCAAATATAGATTGTTAAGACTGCATATTCTAGGTGCAATAGGGCTTTTTAGAGCATTGAATCCATTTATGCATTAAAAAATACAATTTAAGCAATGGAAAATTGCAATTGCAGCAATATTTGCATAGCTGTATTATGGTGATGATTGTCCAAAAAACTCCAAAAATTAAAATATTTAGATTTGTCCTTTTAAGAATTAGTAAGTTTTTCCAAATTTTCTACATTTTAAATATGGATCCTTAAAATTTTCCATAATACTTATAATATGAAAAGATATGTTTATCCAAAGTGTTTGTAAACTTCTAAAATATATATATACACGCACTAGGTCTGAAACTTGATACTTATAATATTCTATGTGTAAAATGTTGTTGAGATTTCATAATATTACCTCTTGATCAACTTTTCAATGAAGATGAAATGTGTGTGTTTTATGTGTAAAATGTTGTTAAGGTTTCATAATATTACCTCTTGATCCACTTTTCAATGAAGATGAGATATCATAAAGATTACCTTTAACCTTATAAAAGAGATTAAACACGAGATATTATAGAGATTACCGTTTAATCTTATAAAAGAGATTAAACACCAAGAATGACATGGTTTGAGAAGGAGAATGTAAAGATGAACACTTTTAAATATACATGTTATGTGCCAAATATTTGTAATTTCATTTAGATGAATGAAAAAATCCTTTAAACATTAGATTTTAGATTCATTTTTTTTTTTAATGATTTTTTTTTAAATTTTAGTTTTTTTATTAAAAGAAAAATATATATGTAATAAAGTAATGTAAGTGAGAAAATGTTATTAGTTCTCTTGGATATGAGGTTAAATTACAATGGGGTAGTATCTAGTTTTATGTATAAGATTAAGGCTAGAAGTTATTAGAAATTACATGACCTTATTGGAGTTAGTCTTAATGATGACCACAAGGGATATTGACTTTCTTGTAGATACTATATGGGTTGAAGTTGCCTTTTTGGTCTTGTACTAAGACATACAATTATTTTAATTGGCTAACAACTCATTTTCCTTGAACATAAGGAAACATGTTTACGACCCAAGACCTTTTTTTTTCCAAAAAAAATTATCTCAAATTTATATAGAGTATAAATACGTTTACAAATCCAGCAACAAGCTGTGTTCATCACAGTACTATTCCAACACCCATGCTCGAAAGCAAAACTAAACAAAAAACAACCCAGCACAACACGCAGGTTGTAAACAGTGAACAAAATACAAGGCAGAAAACCCCAACAGGGATAAGATAGCAGCAGAAGGAAAAATGACTCGGCGGCAGCAGATGGCCCCAAACGCCCTCAATGGCGCTCCACGCGGGTGCCCCTACTGTAGCCAACCGATCCTCCCCCGCCACCGAATAACATCCCTGCGAGCAAACCCCCGGAAGCCACAGCCAGACCGTGAAAAACGCCCAGCAGGCCTCCACGCGAATGCACAGCAAAAGAACCGGCAGCAAACCACTGACCGGTCCGCGCGTCCACCACCCGGTTACCTGCAGCGCCTCCACCCAGCAACACCGCTGACGCCGTCTGAAATACACCGCAGGCCGCCTCCACCATGTCCGCTCTAGACCCGCCCGTCCGCTCTGAAAAGGGTAGCCCGCACCTGTGCTTCGCCCCGAAGAAGATACCAGGGATGCGGCTAGCAAGACCTAGCCGCAGAGCCCCCATGGGAGAACCTAAAAACGACTCTCAAACACTAAAATCGCCGCTCCGCTCTCTCAAACCCTAAAGTCAACGACCCAAGACCTAAAAGCATCTAACAACACAAAAGTCTACAACCATATAAACCACAAACAAATTAATTTAAGTGACATAATTTTCTTTAAATAACTATGATGATTCAACCTACCTACCTTTATAAATAGTAATCAATAATAAATATACCTATTATTATTTAAAAATTATATTATAATAAATTATACCAACCTTAAAAAATAAAAGTTATCAATCACTAATAATGAGCTTGGACTTTGAAAAACATTCATGATTTTAAAGTCATTCATATTTTATTACTGAATAAACATTTTCAAACATTCATGATTTTAATGTGATTGATTTTTATTACTAAATAACCATATTCAAACATTCATAATTTTAATGTCATTATTATTTATTACTAAATAACCATATGTGTTTTATTACTAAATAACCATAGGTCTTAATAT
Organism: Picea engelmannii; assembly: GCA_009831015.1. Lineage (NCBI taxonomy): Eukaryota > Viridiplantae > Streptophyta > Pinopsida > Pinales > Pinaceae > Picea > Picea engelmannii. The sequence continues at coordinate 666,795 of ML796842.1, forward strand.
AAAGTGTGAATAGTACTCTGGTCAATGGGTCAATGTTATGTACTTGTATCCAACTTTAAATATGCATATTTCAATCATTTTATTGTCATAATCTTACTATCCCTATTTAGCTTATAATTACTATTAATTTAATAAGTTTCATGGTTGGTTTTCCTTCTTTATGAAGATGCCTTTCCATGCCTTTTCAAAGAACCATTTTTTCATATTCTATAACTTATTATAGAAGATTTCGGTTTGCCTTGAGCCTTAAATTTGACATGGTCCTACATTATTTGTGCTCTTTTCGAAGGATAATGACTTTATTCTTTATAACTCCACCATTAAGGTTTTTTAGTGGCACTATACCCCACATCCTTCCACTAAGGCCATGCAGGGGACAATAAGGTTTCATGGAGTACCCTATACCCCCACATCTTTCTATTGATGGCTTGCCCTACACCCCACATGTAGGGAGAGAATGAGGTTTCATGGATTCTCGTTGGCTTACAAAATATATGCAAAATCCTCTCAGTATTTATTGATAACCAACTAACCAACCATCTCTGCCACATGATACCACTAGGGCCATTTGTTTTCCTAAGAGGGATGTATAAGGAAAGTCACTAACTTAATGAAATAACATGTAAAAAGCATACATTTCATGCTCCACCAATCATTCGTTCCTTGCCCATAAAAAAAAAAGTCAAAACATGTGTGCTCCTCCCCATATCTTTTTATATTTGCCTCCATTAGGATTGGTGCTAATAACTTTATGGGATTTTACTACTTCTATAAAATATCTAGATTGAAGGTAATTCAATCTTAAACCATAATAATAGCTTAAACCATAATAATAGTTTATAATTTAAGATTTTACTACTTCTATAAAATATCTCAACCATAATAATAGTTTCTAATTTAAGATTTTACTACTTCTATAAAATATCTAAATTGAAGGTAATTCAATCTTCAACCATAATAATAATTCAATCTTCAACCATAATAATAGTTTATAATTTAATTATTTGAATAAGTTGATTTATATTTTTATTGTCTATTTAATTAATTAAGTTAATTTTTAAGGTTAATTTTTTATTTATATATTATAAAGAAAATTTTGTTAACATGGAACTAATTATATATTACAATGAAAACTTTGTTGGAAAATTTAACAGATGTTTCTCACTTTCAAAGATGGCATCTCTAATAAACTGATTGAGATATAGTAATGCATTTAATTCAAGAAGATTTGAAAAAAATATTAATTAACATGAAATTAATTATATATTACAAGGAAGACTTTGTTAGAAAATTTAAGAGAGACTTCCCACTTTCAAGGAGGCATTCCTAATAAACTCTTGAGATATAGCAATGCATTTAATTCAAGAAGATTTGAAAAAGACACTAATTAAAGTGGAACTAATTATATATTACAAGACTTTGCTGGAAAATTTAAGAGGCATTTCTCTACTTTCCATGGCATCTCTAATAAAATGGTTGAGATATAATAATGCATTTAATTTAAGAAGATTTGAAAAAAAACACTAATTAACATGGAATTAATTAAATATCCAATAATATTAATAATAACCAATAAAACTAATTTCTTAAATTTATATCCATATATCTATCTATATATTTAAAAATTATATATAATTAAATTATAACTATAAACTTAACTTTACAAATAAATTTAATAATATAAATTAAATAAACTTTATATTTTTTTAATATCTCTCTTTACCTTAGGTTATTTAATGTTATTTAAAAAAACCATGCATTGCTAATATTTGCATACCTTATAAATAATATGTTGAGCATCATCCCCTTTCAAGTAATGACACTTTTATCTTTAAAGTGAATGTATATCACATGGGAATGATGTAAACTATGGAAAGAAAAATAAATTTAAAAGGCAACATATAGCGCTTTATCTTTAAAGTGAATGGTTTGTCACATGGGAATTATGTTAATATAGAAAGAATAATAAGTTTATAAAAGGTAAGTTCCGTGATGTAGTAAATCTATCTTTGAAGCCTTTGGGTTTCCCAAGGTACAAATGCACATCTCACTAATTATCTCATATCCCTAAAGTGATTTTGTTCAACTTTCTTTTTTGTTACATGTGTTTTACACACAAAAACTTTATTCTTCATAGAAGGTACAATTTTCTTAAGAGTACGTAGTGTAGATATTTCGAAATATGTTAGAAAAATAATCTATATCAATTAAAATATATAAAAATATTATATATTAAATATTAAAAATATTATTATAATGTCAATATTAATATTTTAATATTAGTTAAAATTTTATTTTTATATATTTATATTTTTATGAATTGTGAGTTCTTCATTTATTATAGATTTGAGTGAGTTTATAATAAATCTAAATTTATTTTAATAATTACAATTTAAAAATTAAACTTTTTTATTAATAAATATATGAATAAATTATAAAAAGATAATTGAGAACAATTAAAAGTATTTATGTTAATCTAAATATCTAACATTAGTCAATGCTATTAGTTGTTGATTTTTCCAATAAATAAAAATTAACATTATATTTTTTAATATTACATTAATATTGATAACCATAATTAATTATTTCATTATTAAATTTACTTTATTAAATAACATGTATTTACATTTAAATATTTTAAACATTACTTAATATTTAAAATTCAAATTCAAAAATATAAATGATTATTAGCATGTTTTCAAAGTTTGAATCAAAAAATCATCCAATATAATGGAAAATGAATAAATATAATCATTAAATTGCATTCATATCAAGATAACATGTGTATCTAATTTTTCAAATTTTGAATTGATTAGATTGAGATGTTTGTTTACAAACTCATTTTATACCAAGTCTCTTTAAACTTAATTTACTTTACTCATGAAATAAATTTACTATTTAACTTATAGTTTTTTAATACACTTATTATACTTTCATATAATTTATATGTATTTAAATTATAAAAATATTTTTAAATATAATTAGTATAATGTATAGTAATCATGTTTAATCACTTTTTTTTAATAATTTATTGATAATATAACTTTTAAATAAATTATAGATTTATGACTCTTAATATTTTAAAATTTATGATTACTATGTACTTTCTTTAACATTATATTACTTTATGTAATTGTCTTTTAATATATTACAGAGACTCTATACTTAGTGCTTACAAAAACAACTTTACATTAATGCTTGTGAAAGAAATATATCCACGAGATCTCATGGAAGGAATAGATCCAACTAAACTCCAAAATATGACTATGCTACGATAAAAAGATGAAACATCTCCTAAAAAAAACTCCAAAGATTTTAAAGACCAATAGTTGTAAATGATACAATCATAAGGTGCTCAAGCACTTTCCAAAAAGTTATTCGAAAGGAAACTAGACACTACCAAAAACAAAGCTAACAAGTGTTCAACACAAAGTTATAGACCTTCACAGTTGTCATCAAAAGGTCAAAGATTGACATATTTCATACTTGATCAATAATTATAAGCTCGAAAACCATTGAGATAAGATTATTTATTAACAAACCTAACAATCGTCAAAGACAAACATATTACATACTTGATAAAAAATTATCAACTCAAAAAACATTGAGGTAATATTGTCTACTAACAACACATTGACCGTCATGAAATTCAAAGAGAACAAATTGATTCTCCAAAAGCTAGAGACCTTCTTTGGAAAGTTTATCCGCAACTTGATTGTGTTCTCGAAAGATATGAGAAAACTTGATATCATGAAAAACTCTAGCAGTCTCCTTCAGTTGCTCAGCCACAACAAGAAGTCCAATGTTTTGTATCTGAACCTGCTCAATCATCCAATTGATGACCAAAAGGGAGTCACCAAAAACCTGCAAAGATCTTGAGCTCCTACCTAGAGCAAATTTTAGCATGTAAAAGAAAGCCATAAGTTCTCTAATGTTATTACTTATTACTCCCACTACCCATGATATTTTCTTTGAAATAAAACTAATGTGATTCATAAAGAAATAAGGTAAACCTAAGGCCAACAATTATAGTTTTTCCTTGATAAGCCCCATCAAAAATTTCCCTAGGAAAATATTTGTCCACTTGAAAGGCTCCTAAAAACCTAGGAAATTTTTGCTTGGGTATCTCTTTGTAAAAAGGGATTAAGCCCATGATCTGTGCTGAGACTTGAAAAGTAGGGAGTTGTTTATCCTCAAACAGAGAGGATTTCCTTGCAAGCAAATTCCCCATAAAACCAAATATGGCACAACTTGAATGGTTTTCTAGTTCCTTCCTTATAAACCAAGCCTAGAAACAAGCTTCAATAGTTAACCCTTGCCATAGAGAGACATAACCAATTAACCCTTCAACCTCTCATCAAACGCATGTAGAATGAGAACAATGTAAAAAGAGATGGGAGTTTGTTTCCTCGTGTAGTTTACATAAGGTGCACCTGCTAGTCCCCAACTTGCCTCTTTTCTATAAATGGTCCCAAGTCAAGACCCCATCTCGTAGAGAAAACCACATGAGTAGATTTGATTTAGGAGTTTCCTTCACCTTCCAAAAAAGTTTCCACCACCAATGAACTGCCTCATATCCATATGTAAAAAGTGCCAAATAACCCAGTGTTTCATTAAATGAACCTCCTTGCTCATTGAACCCCCAAATCAGTTCATCTGAATTAACACAAAGTCTAATGCATACCCTTTGTAATTCTAAGACAAATAACTCTCAGAACCTCACAAAATCACCAACTAGTCCCAAATCAGTTGAGCTCCACTAGCCTTGTTTCCACAAGGTTGTTTACATAGGTTTATTTATTAATTTAAGTTTTTCCTTCCAATCACACATAAATGTTGAATGAGAGCCCTGGGAAGAAAAATATCTCTATTTCAACCCATTATAGCATCAACCCCAATCCTCACCTATGACCCATCCCCAACACACCAAGCCAAGTACGATCATATTACTAGGAATGTCATTGAAAGGGCCTTCCATAGATTGGACACATTATGGATTGATTCATGCTCTTTCCTTATCTAGTCAATCATGGACCTAGGGGAAATATACTTTTGAACCAAGATATTTATCCAGAGAGTATCCTTTGTGAGGATATTATATAAAGGCTTTGCTACCAAAGGCCAACCAAAAATAAGAATTTTTTTTAAACCCCACCCCGACAATGCCTTTGGAGCTACCAACTTTTTCCACCTAACTCAATGTGTCCCTTTAAATTCATTGCTTCCTTTCCAAAGAAAAGTATAACATAACTTTCAAATTTTCTCTAATATGCATTTAAGAATGTGCGCAAGAGTATGCCAATAGATATGAATGGCTTTTGGGACTGTCTTAACTAATACCAATCTCCCCCCTATTGATAGCCATTTATTACACCATAGAGAAATTATTTTCTTAATTTTGGAGACCAACCAGCACCAATCTACCTTCCCATAATTTGGCTTTAGTGCAAATACCAAATACTTAATACCATCATTCAGGTTCAAGTTCTAATAAGGAAAATATCTTTCAAACTCAACACATTGGTCTTCATTCATACCTGAAGTAAATAAAGCATAATTGACACCATTCACTTCCATTCATATAGCCTTGTTATGTAACAATAGTAATTCATGTAACTGGGAGCCTTCTCTACAAGACCCAAATATGAGCCAAAGAATTGTTAGTTTTAAACCTGTGAAGTACAACAATGCATATAGATTCTTAAGAAAAACATTAATTAATCAATGGCTCATACACATAGTACACATAGATTTACAATGGAAACCCTTAACCGAGAGAAAAACAACCTTCCTTGGTGCCACAGCTCTCAACTATTCATTGTATTAATTTCACCATTCACAATACAATATATACACAATATTTTAGGTATTCTGCAGCTACCAAAATCATAATCCCTTAATCCAGGATTAATTTAGAAAAACGCTAAAAAAAGAGAAAACCGCTAAAATAGAAAAACCAGCCAAAAAACAATTTTGGGGCACTACCCCAAATGCTCCACGTAACCAAGAGGAGCCAATACTACCCCCCCTAGGAAATCACTTGACGCACATGACACAAAGAGCACTGCTAGGGAGGGATTGTCAGACACAATCCTCAAATATGATGCACCCCACCACACACACACATGCAAAGAATATAACACCTACCCAACATTTTTCCACTAGTTGTTTTCTTTGCATAAAGGGGGCCACATGATTACATAGTCAACAATATAGGGAAAAAATTCCCATTGTTTCTCTACACCAGGAGAACTTATCGAAGCTCATCGACTTTGTCAATGAATCTGCAACATTCTTCAAAGTGTCAACCTTCTCCAACAACACCTTCTTGTCTTTAACCATGTCTCTCACAAAGTGATATTGAACATCAATATGATTTTTCTTTGAATGATAAGTTGGGTTCTTTGCTAGTAATATTGCACTATGATTGTCACAATCTAACCTTACTTCTTGTTGTACCAACCCAATACCTGAACACAATCTCTATAGCCATATTTCTTCCTTGCTTGCATGAGCGGTTTCCATGTATTCAACTTCTGTAGTTGAGAGTGCCACTACAACCTATCTTTTTCTCATCCAATTGATTTCTCCTCCAAATAGTTTAAACACATACCCACTTGTATATCTTATGTGATCCATATCTCCAACCCAGTTTACGTCAACAAACCCATGTATGTTCGATACTATGTCCAATCCTCATCTTCCTTGGTAGCACAATCCATAACTAGAAGTGCCACACAAATACCTGAAAACCCTTTTTACTATTGTCCAATGCTCCTTCCTTGGTTTTGACATATACCTACTCAAAACTCCCATTGCATGTGCAATGTCCAGTCTATTATAGAGAATTGCATACATCACACTGCCAACTGCACTAGCATATGGAACACGGGACATGTCCTATTCGTCTTCCCGTGTCTTGGGACACTGATCTATAGATAAATTTACACCTATGGGAATAGGAACCTTGACCGGTTTACTTTCCTGCATATTAAACCTCTGTAATATCATCTCAACATATTTTCTCTGATTCTGTTGGCGTCAGAAGTCACTCCCGGATTGCAGTAGGAGTAAGCCTGAGGCCCATCAATTTATGTCACTATTTGTTGATAAAGGGTGATGAATGGAAGTAAAATCAGAACAATATCGTTCTAACTCAGAAAACTGGGTTGGAATAGCTAAGACAGGTGAGGTCTTGATCTAATTTAAGCCAGTAATTTTGCATAGTAGTGAGTAAGTGGAGGGAAAAAACAAAGGAAATAAAGTCTGCTCTGGACATCCGGTCTTCGAGCAACCTTTAAAAGGGGGAAAAGTCACAAATATGAGATCCTCTCAGATTTGAGAAACTTCAAGAAAATTAAGATGCTGCAAAACTAATATAATCAAACATAGATTATATAGTCATTACAACACCTGACTGGATCATCCATGCCCGGGCTCTTAAGATTTAGAGGAAAAAGGGGAGGAAGATGTTGGCTTCCATTAAACAAGAGGTCTCAAATATCAATCTATAACTAGGGAACCAGAGGCCTTGTTAAATCTTTACAATTGGGAGCTTTTCTCTACCATTCATCCTTACAAAAATACAAAAACTGAGTATATATACTCAGAGCAACTCGCCCCCTTGGTAGTAGGAGGGTAGCTGAGACATTAAAATCCAACTTAGCGTGTGCAGGCTCCTCTGGTCAGACGAGGAAATCAGATTGGCATGGCTTCTTAGGAAAACCTGCACACAGGATGATCTTGGGCAGACTGCCTGCCAGAACCTCCATGCCTTACATTTAAGGAGTGAGGCAAGGTTTCAACCACCTCCTCCTACCTTTATTTACCTCTAGAAAGGATCAGGATCGAGGTTGAGTTGAATTGGCACCTGGAGAACATGGCGATGCCTCCTGCAGCTAAACCCAGTGCTTCGACCCTTTGCACAGCTCTTTCTATCACCCCAAGTGACCACGGGCCGTGACCCTACGCCTATCTTCATAGGCGCTTTTCGCATTTCGTGTTTCAACGATTCCAGATGCAATGGAGGAGCGACCCCCTATCTTTCAAAGTTCCGGTAGATGAAATGTCGAAACAACTAATCATTTCGTGTTTCAGAGTTTCCCAATGCAATGGATGAGAGACCCCGTGTCTTTTGAAGTCCCAGTAGCCGAAATGCCGAAACGGCTAATCATTTTGCGTTTCAGAGTTTCCAGATGCAGTGGAAGAGAAACCCCCTGTCTTTTGAAGTCTCAGTAGCTGAAATGTCGAAATGGCTAATCATTTCATGTTTCGGCGATTCCATATGCAGTGGAGGAGCAACCCCCTGTCTTTGAAAGTTCCGGTAACCGAAATGTCGAAATGGCTAATCATTTCACGTATCGGAGTTTCCCAATGCAATGGATGAGAGACCTTGTGTCTTTTGAAGTCCCAGTAGCCTAAATCACAACCGAGCCTGATCAAGTGCCATGTGTCCTGACTGGATCGGACGACCACGATCATTTCGTGACTTTCTCCCTAAGGGATGAGCCCATGCACTAAACCTCATGCAACTTCATGGCTCAAGCATACCCGATGACCGTCGATCTGCTCCATCTATGGATCCTCACCGTTGAAAACAAAATGCCTGCTCGCTTGATTTTAAGCCCGAAATGGACTTCTTCTGTGTGTTGCGCTTGGAGCTCATGACTGTGGCCTTTGAATAAAACACATTTGATGGGTTTTTAAACCCCATTTCTACGCATTTACACCAAGGTTCTGAAATCGGAGAGAAACACCCCGCTTGCAAGCATTGGCGCTAACATTAGGCTCCATGGGGGATAGAGTCGTCCCTGTGATGCTCTAGGAACTCCTTCTGCAGTTCCAGTTTCCTTCTGTTGGGATATGGATTCGAGCTCAAAACACCCTGCTTAAAAATACATGCCGATAAGTGAAAATAAAAGATAAACACACATGCTCCAAGGAGCTTATTTATGTACGGTCCTAAACTAATAAATTCCTTTACATGGGGCTAGGTGAAATGAAACTTCCACCATAGCCAATCAAGTAACTTCCTGAATAGAAGATCCTTCCTTCTGTCGATGATCACAAACAGATGGTGTAACTGTGACAACAGAATGGTTATGCTCTTCAACTCCCCCTTACAGGCTGAAGTTGAGATGAAATAGGGCGGCTCCAAATTGTGAAAGAAATACAACTCCATGTATTCCTTCACATGCTCATAGGACCAGTGGAAAACTCCAGAAAATGGGTGACAGGCAGCCTCCTTTGCTACACAATTGTTCATGTGTGGCTGAATATCTCTGGTAAGCACAGGTGGGTGGAAAATTGACATAGGCTAACTGATCTCAGGCGATGGTTGCTTGTTGACTGGCTCTGTGCATTTTGTAAACTGCATCTTTGACTCCTCCTCCTCTTCTCCATGGCTCTCCCAAGGATCAGATTCATAATCATCATAAATAGGGACCATGGGAAATATCTTCTTGTTGTCATGTCGGTTGGTGTCTTCATAGTGATCAAATGTAGGATAAGCTTGCTGCTCATCATCACTAGAATATTCATCAAAAAAGGGTTGCCCTTCATTTCTATGATCAACCTCTAGAATAGTGATCCCATCGAGAATATAACTGTCAAAAATATCCATTTCGGGGACAGGGGTAACTGCTGCTTCTGGTTGTTCATACATAAGATTTTTCTCTTTAATCCTAGGTAAAAATATATCATGGGAAACCTCTTGAAGGGAAAGAGAAGAATCCTCTTCCACAACCATCTCTTCTTTAAAAACTGGAAGGTCTTCGTCATTATAAGCAGGGCTGCTAGGAACATCTGCTTTAACCCTATATTCAGGAGAGCCATCTACTATAGACAACATCTTCTCTATAAACTCAGAATTTTCACAAGAGGCATGTTGATCTTTATGAACATCTAAAATAAGAGATGTATCTGAAATGATGTCAGATGCTTCCATGCTAGGGCTAACATAATTAATATCATCCAACGCCTCTAGATTTTCATAGCAAATGCTTTCCTCCACAGTAAAAGCTTCATCACAAACATGGTCTTCAGGGCCGGCAGAGGCTTTATGAAGCAAAGAAAACTCATTGTTGTGCTACTTGTATGTCTAATATAATGCGCTCATTAATTATCAATCCGGGATTCATAATCAACAAAGTTACAAGATACCAGTAAGAAAGGTAATTCCTAATGTCACGAGTATAGAATCAAACTAGATTATGTATGCTGGAAACAAATCAGGGTAGCAAACTATAGTGCCCTTTGGTTGTCTTTCACAAAGAGGTTATCTATTCCATTATGGCACATGAAAGTATGAGATGGAATTGGTTTGATAGATCAACTTTGATGTTTGACACATAAAACTAATTATGCAATCCACACTTTCTGAAAGGAAATCACACATCAATCAACATAGCATAGGTAGTTCAACAGTCAATATGTTAGTTCTGCTATGGTTCACAATGAACTTCACTAGTTCTTCTCCAAGTAGTTTTGACTATTGCTGCCAACAACTATGGTCATTCAAGGAAATCAAATTCATGAGAACAGAAAACAGAGCATATGCAAAAACAGAACAATTAAAGATCTAAGCAATTATAAAATGGAAAATCTTAATCTAAGCTACACCGTTATCATCTAATAGAGTTAAAGCTTTAGCCAATTCACTGTCTATACTACTGAAAACAAACACTAATGCTAATCTACAAAGAGGCTGACCTTTGTTAGGTGATGGGCCCTTTCCGCTTCAATAGGTCAACTGCTGAAGTCTACAGGAAGCTTGCTTTTAAGACTCACAATACTCTCACTCACACTTCAAAACATAAAATCAAAACTCTCTTTTAACCACTCAACTCATTCTTAATCATAGATAATCAGAATATGGAGATAAAATAACATTCCATTAATCTTTACTCATGATATGTTTTGTACTATCATACGTTGCTTACATATTGATGATATGCTAACTCTCCTCTTCTTCTACCATCCTTGCCACGACTATTTAATAGTCTGCATCGCGAAACACAAGGAGGCAAAGTGATTTGCAAATCATTCAGTTGTTTAAGTTTAATCATTCGGTTACATCTTTAGCCTCATCCTCATGACACGAAGTGCATGAGGATGAGGTAATTAATAAACTGTTCTTTATCATAGCCTTGCTAAATGAATAGACATCCACCAATTGACCAAGGCGAGATCTGGCACTTAACTTAGTGCATTAGGCTCTTCCATATCAGTACTAGATCGTAACAAGCAGATGGTACCGGATCACGACAGGGCGCAAAAGGTGGTACCGGATCATGACAGAGCGTGGCCGTTGGTAGCGGATCACCACAGAGCATGTTTGTTGGTATCGGATCACCATAGGTAAGATTTAGTACTAGACGCATTTAGTACCGAATCAGACAGCAACAATCTTGGTGCGTAGGTACCAGATCATGACAGATATGGTACATGAATGCTAGATATCTAGGGGTCAAAGATTCACATATGAAAAATTGAGCATTAGTACATGAAATATTTAATTCCTTAACTCAATAAACCACAAAATACATGAATTAACCATACTTTACCTTATGACCTTATTACTGGCAATTGGTAGCATTCTTGTCATTCACTCAAGCTTTAGGTAGGTCCAAAAAGGTATAGGTGAAGAGTAAAATAGGGTAATGAGAATGTCAAATTCAAGTCTCAACATTCCCCCATGCCAAAATCATTGCATGTCCTCATGCAACCGAAAACAAAACCCAAAGTTTTCAAAACTTGAGACTGTGTTCTTTACTTGGGTGGATCAATGATATTGATGGCTGAAGCCTCTTCTCTTAGCTCCCTTTTGATGACCCTAACATATTGTAGGAGTCGTAATACATTCTTGAGCTTGTTAGAGGTCTCCTCATGGTCGTCTTGAATTTGTTGGCTGGTTGCTTTCAACTACTGATTTTCCTTCTTGATATATCTATCCAAGAGTTGATATTTCTTTACTTCCTGTTGGAGTTCCTGATTTTGTTTTTGTAATTCCCCAGTCCTTTTCTTCATTTGTTCTTTTGTTAAGTTCTTTGTTGATTCTACCATTGTTGGCTGGGTGCACTCCCTTTCCTTGACTTCCTCCCTCATCCCACATAGAGTAATAGTGGCTTGATATTCGGTCAGACTAGGGATGTCATCTTGAATTGGTAGATCCTCAGAAGGGGAGGTAAGGTCGATTGGATCTTCCTGTATATGAGGACTGGCTATTGTTTTTCCGTTCTTTACCATGCTCCTTGTAGTTCTTTTACCAGGAGGTACCGGATCAGGAATGCTCGCAGGCTTCCTTTTTTTCCTCTCTAATTGTGAAATGGTGACAGGGGGTTGTGCCACAGATTGTTTACTCTTAGTTTCCGAGCTATGCTTCCTTTTCTTTATCATTTTCTGATGGTCCACTTTCTCAACTACCACCGTTGAAGTTTCCTCTACTATTTTGTTTTTACCTTTTGATTTAGAGCTTTTAGAAGACTTGTTGACTGTGGATGAGGAACCTGCCTTTTCATGTTGGCTCACTGCCCTAGATGATGGTGGAGTTGTGTTATCCTTCTTGCTCTTTTTCTCTTGGGGTTCTTTACTTTTGTTTTGAACATGTTGGGTTTCCTCCACAGATTTGTTTCCTGTGGGAAGGTGTTGTGTGATAAGGGTTTTCCAACTAATCCTCTGTTTCCTAAGCTCATGCAAAACTAGCATTTTAATGAAACCTTGATGGTAGATGCTAGTCTTTTCTATTTTGGAGATGGATTTAAGACCCCTTACCATTTTATTCAAACTCATCAATATAAAATAGGGAAAATCGATTTCAGGGCCTCCTTCAAAATGCAATAGGAGCCTAAGGTGATAAATGAAAGTCACGGCATACCTGCCTTCACAAGTGACAAATCATTGAAGACTAGTAATCATTGGATGGTATTCTTCTTTGATGTAGTTTCTAGGGATCCCTTTCTTCCATTCGGGGTGTTGATGATCTTCCTTCAAGAATTGTTGGCACATCTCTTTGTTAATTCCCACACCTTTAAAGTATTTATCTCCTCTGCTAGGCAATCATGTAACCTCCCTTACGGTTGCTTCATTAATTATCAATTGTAGATTGCCTATACGTTCCGTCTCTCCATCATAACCTTGTATAAATTCCTAAGATATCTTCTTGTTCCAGCCAGTAAATTTTTCTAGAAATGGTATCCACCCCAATCAGGCATATTTTTCTTGACATAATTGGTATTCCTTGGTTTCCCTATAAATTTGGAAAACCGGTTCGTGTCTCGTAATGACCATCGTTATAAGTTGAGAAAAGGATTGGGATTTTAGCACAACGATTTAGTGAATTGATGGAGGGTTTGGTACCGAAAAGGAGCAGGCTCAGAACTGGAGAGAAGCTCACGACAGGGGGAAGTATGGTGATAGTGTTGCGAATGGTAAGTTTTAGTGAGGGTGTTGTAAGGAAAAATTATGACCAAATGAGGCTTATTTGGATGGCTTCGCCACCAGATAAGCCATTTCATATCTACCCGTTACTGTAATGATGAGGATAAGACGTCGGGTACCAGGGCATCATTTTAGAATAGGTGATTGGACTTTCGGGGGGTGAAATTAATGTTGGATTGTGGTTCATGATATACGATGGATTCGTGAATTTGCTTGAGGACGAAATATATTCGTGGCTTATCATTGTTATGCATGCTTCATATTTTGATATGATTTTTGCCTTTAACCATGTTCAAGAGTTATGAGAGGATTAATTGGGTTTAGGCATATAGGTATGAGGGATGGGCACATGGGTTTAGTACTAAGGTCGTAGGATTTAGTATAGCTTTTCATATTTATTGTAGTTTTATGAGCATAGGAAAATAAATACCATTTTAGCTTTGCTTTCACCTTTGTATGATCGATGCCCATAGTATGTGTGACTACTTGTAAATTGTCAAAATTCATCTTTTTAGATTGAAGCTTCTTGAAAACTTGGTACGGGAATGTCCTGTACTTCTGATGTGCGTATCTTCTTTTGTATTTGGTTCTGCAGAGTGATCATGTAAATTTGGAAAAGAGTTTTGAAGGGGGTTCTTTGACCTTCCCCCATGCCGAAGATGTTGTATCTCTGTAGGCAAGAAGATTCAATCAATTTATATCATAATGGAGAAAGATGATAAGAGCAAAAGAAACCAATCAAATGATAGAAGTACAACTTATCACTGATCATATGATCTCAAAAAATGAAATTGCCCTGCTTTTAATGGATTATTGACAGAGGTAGCTTTCATCAATGAAATAGGGGAATACATATATGTTTGCATCTCATGCCAAAAATGAAATTGCCCTTCTTTTAATGGAGTATTGACAGAGGTAGCATTCAGCAGTGAAACAAGGGAATATACATGTTTGCCAGAAGAACAGATCCCACCTAACTTGATTCAAAGATTTACTATCATTGGTTGTTATAGATAAATTTCACAATATGAGTAGATTAGGCTCCTTAGTTAGGGCTCCACTCTTAATAAGTTTCCTTCTCAGATAGTGTAGGCTTTAGATGTCAGATCGATAAGTTGACTTAGGGTGATTCTCAAATGGACATTTGCTTGGAGAATTATATTGCTAATTCATCTGGGATTTTGTATCTCATGAAAGCCAATAATGACTTTTTGTTTTGGATGGAAAAAAGTGGATTTTTCAATCAGACAAGTATAGATGAGACATGTTTCAACCAGAACCCACTGCCAGCAAGCCTATTCAGTACTCCGGTGGGGTAGTTGTGATAATTAGTGAGAGGTGCCTTCCCCAGGAAGAATGCCCCATTGCCAACAGGCATGTTCAGTACCCTGATGGGTTTGCCTAGTCATACCAGAGACTGATACCCGCTGGCAGCAGACCTGTTCAGTATCCCAGCGGGTTAGTCTCTTAAACCCTTTTTCCATCAAAGGCTTCTTGTCCATAGTCACCTATTTTGGTTTGTATTAAAGAGTTCTTTGCACGGTGACAGGGGAGGCTCATCTGAAAACCTTTTTATAGGGTGGGATGGTATTAGGTTGGAAGGAATATACTCTTCTTTGTATGTCTTTTAAATATTTGTCCAAAGGAAAAATAAACTTTTATGCACATTATTTTTTTAGAGTGATCCAGATGTATAATTTTGTTTGAAGTTGTCCATAAGAGAATGACCTAAAGTTTCCTTGGGGTACTGGTACATCCTCAGCCATAAAATTTTTGGTAGTGTGCCCATGGTAGAGAGTGTTCATATACTCATATGTTACTCTTTAATAAGATAATCCAATGAATACTATTGAAATCTAGTTAGGGTGAGATAGTTGCTTATAGGCTAATATATTTTTTTTTTCTTTAAATCATGCTGAAATGCTGGGTAAAGGCAACTTCCAGTCTTTAAAGTGGATTATGGTTCTTTGAGAAATCATAGGTAAAGATTGTATCCCTCTTTTTAGTTTTTTTTTAAGCAACAGAACCAAAAGAAATTAAAGTTCTTCTCAGCAACAGAACCAAAAGAAATTAAAGTTCTTCTCAGCAACAGAACCAAAAGAAATTGAAATACTTCTCAGCAATAGAACCAAAAGAAATTAAAATACTTCCCTTTTAGTTGTCAACAAAAGGGCTACCATTTGATAGTGCTTTTGGCTTCGTGGTTCCATCTTAATTGGTTGTTGCATGGCTTCATACTTCAGATAAATTGCCATAAGATTTTAAAATATGATTTGTCAATATGTCTTGATAGTACTGTAGAAGGAGAGACTCTGGTACCAGACTTGTATCGGACTGGTACTGGACCAGAACAAAATTTATGGTATCGAAACAGAACAGAGTATTGTTGATGCCTATAACTGATATTTAGCAAATTCATGAAGGATCAAATAGATTATTAAAAATTTTCTTACGAAAGGAAAGAAAATTTGCGAAAGTAAAACAAAAGGAGGTAAGGGTCTTTTGTTACCTTTAGTGTGTTAACAAAATTCGATCCACACCTATGTACAAAAAGTTTCAAATAAACCAATCAATCAATGTGGGTTAGTAGGAGGATCTCCTTCCTTACTGATCATCTACATGTTTGAATTCTGTAGTATACGAGTAAGGAATTCTTCTTTTGACAGAGGTTTGTTGTAAACTCGCAACCAACGACCATTCACAAGTAGTGGTGTCTGTTGTTCATCAATTGTCTTTATCCTGATTGAACCATTATCATAGATAGTGTCAATTTCATAAGGTCCCATCCAATGGGTGGTTAACTTACCTTTGAAGTTCTTGAATCTGCTGTCATACAATAGGGCCCAATCTCCTTGTTGAAAATTTTTCTTTTTGAGATACTTGTCCTGCCATTTTGTTCTCTATTATTGAATGAGGGTAGTCCTTTGAAGTGCTTCCTGCCTGGTTTCATCCAACTCATTAAGTTGCAAGAGTCTTTGTTGTTGGGCTTCATCCAAGTTCATGCCAACTTGTACTGCAGTCCTGAAGGTTTTGATCTGAAATTCTATGGGGAGAAGCACCTGCTTCCCATACACTAACTCATAGGGTGTATGTCCTGTTGTATTCCTCCAGGTGATTCTATAAGCCCATAAGGCTTCTAATAATCTGTCAGCCCAATCCTTATGGTGCAGCTGTACTGTTTTGGTAAGAATGGACTCAATAAATTTATTGGTGGATTCTAATTGTCCATTTGCTTGTGGATGATAGGATGTAGATTTCTTGTGTTTGATTTGGTACTGTTCTGTAACAAATTTGACTAGATGAGAGGTAATTTGGGTTCCCTGATCAATCACAATTTCTCGCGGTACACCAAATCTAGTAAATATATCATTAAAAAGGAAATCTAACACTGATTGTTCACTGGCAGCCAGTAAAGCCTTTGCTTCAACCCATTTAGTCACATAGTCAGTGAATACAAGTATATACTTTTTCTTTTTAGATGCAGGGTTAATGGGCCCTGCAAAATCTAATGCCCATTTCTTGAATGGTTCAATGACTACTTGGGCTTGAAGTGGCATTTGGTCTCGTGCAATAGGCTTACCCATTCATTGACATTCATCACAATTGGATACATAGGTTTTAGCATCTCTGAAAATATGAGGCCAGTGGTAACCTAATTGCAAAACTTTGTAAGCAGTCCTTTTGTCTGTGAAGTGTCCTCCACAGGGGCCATCATGACAGGCTTGTAAAATATCATGAATTTCATTTCCCCTTACACATCTCCTAATCACCAAATCTGGTCCTATTTTGTAGAGGCAATCATCGTGCCACATGTAATTTGCACTTAGTTGAATTACTTTCTGTTTTTCTCTAGGAGACAATTTCTGAGGCATCTTCCCTGTCACAAGATAGTTAGCAACATCTGCATACCACAGAGTGAATGTAGAAATAGAAAATAAATTTTCATCAGGAAAGGTATCTTCTACTGGTGCATTATCTCCCAGGGGAATCATTCTAGATAATAAATCAGCCACAAGATTATCTTTACCAGGTCTATCAATAATATTGATATTAAACTCTTGTAAAAATAAAAGCCATCTTGTAACTCTAGGATTTGTTACAGGTTTTTTCATTAAGAATCGGATGGTTGAATGATCAGTTTGTACAAAAGCTTGATACCCTGTAATATAGTGTCTAAATTTATTGATAGCGTGGACTATAGCTAGCAATTCCTTTTCTATGACCATATAGTTAACTTCAGCTGGAGACAGATTTTTACTGACGAAGTAAATAGCATAGGGCATTTGGTTTTCTCTTTGTCCAAGGACTTCCCCAAGGGATGTGTCTAAGGCATCGGTACAGATATGAAAAGGAAGGGACCAATTTGGTCCTCTTAATACAGGGGTAGTTGACAATTTTTGTTTTAGAATTTCAAAAGATATTTGGCATTCATCATCCCACTTAAATTCAGCTTCTTTGGATAATAATTTAAATAGAGGGGTAGCTAGGCTTGTAAAATTTAGAATGAATCTTCTATAGTAGCCAGCATGTCCTAAAAAGTTGTGGACTTCCTTTTGTGAGGAAGGTATTCTGATTTGTGTGATGATATAAATCTTTTCCGGATCAACCCTCATGCCAGAACGAGAAATGTGATGTCCCAAAACAATACCTTCAGTGAGCATCATTTTTTATTTTTCATTACTTAAGGAAAGATTAGTTTCCTTACACCTAATCAAAACTTTTTCTAAACTAGCCAATGCTTCCTGGAAGTCTTGTCCATGGACTGTAAAGTCATCCATGTAGACTTCCACACAATCATTGGCCAAGTCAGAGAAAATGGCTAGGACAACTCTTTGAAAAGTGGTTGGGGCATTGAAAAGTCCAAAAGGGAGAACCCTATAAGCATATGTGCCCCAAGGGAAGGTGAAAGTGGTCTTTTCCTAGTCTTCGGGTGCTATTTGTATATGGTTGTAACCACTAAACCCATCCAAGAACGAAAAATACTTCTTTCCGGACAAGGTATCCAACACCTGATCAATAAATGGTAAGGGAAAGTAATCCCTATGGGTGGATTTATTTAACTCCTAGAAGTCTACACATATCCTCCACTTACCATTTTTCTTGGGAACTATGACAAGTGGAGATACCCATTGACTATCTGAAATGGGGTATATCAGATTGGCTCGGAGGAGTTTTTGCAATTCCTCTTTTATTATATCTTTAAGGGATGGATTCATCCTTCGCTGAGGCTGTCTGACTGGTCTGATTTGATCATTAGTGTAGATATGATGTGTGCATGTGTCAGGGTGAATGCCTTTCATGTCTGCATAATCCCATGCAAAGGCATCAAATTGTCTTTGGAGCATTTCAATTACTTGTATCTTTTGTTCTGGTTCCAAACTAGAGTTGAAATACAAGGGTTTTCCTGGGCTGATCTCAACAAGTTCAGTAGTTTCTTCCTTATCTGAGGGGCTTTGTGATAAAGTGTATAATTGAGTGATATTAGGGTTCCAAGTTTGTTGAAATTCGGAACTAAAAATATGTGACAATTCTGCAAAAGACCTTGGGTATTCAATGCAATTTGTGTAAGCCAAAAATAAGCTTAAGACTTGTTCATCTGATTGTTCTTGTATTCCTCTTACTTGTTCAAGTGTTAACAGAGGTCTGATGCAATCTTCCTCTCCATAAGGGTTTTCTAACTAAATAGGTATTTCTTGTGCTGGTTGGGCAGGAGGGAAGAGAACAAGTTTTTGGCTATGTGTGCCATTGGATATAGTCATCTCACTAGACCAATAACTGATAAAGGCATCTGCTGTGGCCAGCCAAGGGCGGCCAAGAACCACAGGGTGTCCTGGTTCGGAGGATGATTTAGAATAGATGACTAAGAAATCTACAGGATATTCCCAAGAAGCTAGGGTGACTGTGACATCATCTAGACTTCCTGCAGGGTTAATGACTGCCTTATCTACCAACTCGATCATGGTTTGGGTTGGTCTTAGCTGATTGATTTGGAGCTTCTGTATAGTGTCAAAAGGCATTACATTAATAGCTGCACCCAAATCAATGAGTGTGTTTGGTAGATAAATGCCATTAATTTCAATAGTGACAACTGGGTTTCCAGGATCATTATATTTGTATGGCATTTCAAAAATGAATTCAGATAATTGTCCCACTACTTGAACAAGAGGAGGTTCCTTATTCTTCCTTCCTGGTTTCTTAATGCAAAGATCCCTTATAATTTTGGCGTAAATAGGGATATCCTTAATAGCTTGTAGCAGAGGTATTTTTATGCACACATTTCGTAATTCATCTTCTATATCTCTGTGCAAGGGTGGTTCAGGTTTCTTCACTAACATTATTTCGGGGTAAGGTGGAAGATTAATTTGTTGGGGTACTCGTATAGACTAAGAAGTGATTGGGATAGGAGGAGAGGCCTCTTCTTCTATAGGGGTGGTTTGAGTGTTTTCTTCCTCAGAATGATTATCATTTTCTTCCTGAATTATTACTGCAGGATTTGATTGGTTTACAACTTTCCCCGATCGTAGTTGAATTTCATAGGTGGGAAAGGTTTGAACTTCTATATTTTGTACAGGGTGGGTGGGTCAATTATTGGGGTTAGGGATTGGCTAGGTAGGGATTATTGTTCGTCTCGGAGGATTGTGGGCAGCTTGGTTTTGTGGTTGTTGATTGGGATTTATAGATACTTGTTGCTGCTGATTAAGATTCAAGGGGGGTGTAAATTGTTGTTGTATAGGAGGTGGGAGTAAAGCTTGCATCTGTGGTGGGTTGAATCTAGGTAGTAATTGGGAAATGTTTGTAGGGTACTATGGATATGTAGGGTAAGAGGGATTTCCATACATAGGTCCCCTCCAACTTTGTTTCCAAGGCTGAGTTTGCTGAGGTGTCCATTGTGGATAAGTCATTGGGGAAGAACCCCATTGTTGTTGTTGATATTGTGTATTAGGATCATAAAATGTATTGGGATTTTGGGCTCTCCAAGGTCTTCTAGAAGGGTATGGTTGTTCTTGTGAGACTCCCCCTCCCCTATACATGGCTTGTAGTTCAAGCAAGTTTGGACACTCAGATGTGGGGTGTTCTAGTGTACACAAACCGCAGATTTCTATGACATTTAATGGGCATTCTTTCTCGTTGTTGTGCTTCTTTCGGCATCTATGACAAAATATTGCTAAATCATCTTCTTCTTGTTTCTTTTTCAGTTTTAGAGTAGCTAATTGGTTACTTATTGTGCTCAATATGTTTTTTTTAAAGTTCTTCAATAAGTTTCCTAATTCATTTCTAGTGACAGTCCTTGAACTTTGTTTTGTATTTCTGCTAAAAGGGTCTCTTGGTCCTTTGCCTGTTTTAGCTTGTCCTCTTGAGTATCTTCTACAGTGATCTGCAACTTCTGAAAAATGTTTTTGGTGTACATCTCCTAAACTCAACAAGTTTAAAACTTCTATGCAATCATCCCTAAGACCTTTCAAGAATACAATTCTTACTACAGCTGGGTCTGAGGTGAATAGCTTTGACTTTTGATAGTTGTATAAGAACCTTTCTAAGTAGTCTTCAGGACTTTCATCTTCTGTTTGATTCATTTTAAAGATGTCATTTTTAACATTATCCTTACAATAGTCTTGGTATTTTCGTAAAAATGTGTCTTTCATTTGATCCCAAGAAAGGATGGTATTTTCTCCTAAGCTCATGAACCATCTTAAGGCTGAATCTTTCATTGTAGCAGGAAAAAGCTTAATTTTTTGGGCATCATCTGAGTAGTTATAGCTTCTACATAATATGTCAAACTCAAATAAGAATAAATCTGGATCTTCAGTTGACATACCTCTGAAAGTGGGTAACGATGATAGTGGGATATTCTTCATGCTGACGTTTCTGGAAATATCCAAGATTGGAAACCCAAAGGTCTCAATCTCTGTAGCTGCATTTCCTTCTTCTTCTGCCATTCTATTGGTGGATGGTTCAGAAACTGGATTTTTTGTGTCTCCTAAATGTTCAACAGACTCATGTTCTGCCTGTCCCAATACTGATTCTTCCGTTTTAGGTTCTCCTTCTGGAGCCTCGCTGGCTCCCCTTGAATTTTCTGTTGGTGGAATTTTTCCTGCACCAGTGTCAATTGGATTAGTGGGGGGGTTTTCTTTTGAATCTTTGGAGCTTACAAATCTACCCTTGTTATCTCTATATCTATGCATAAAATGGAAATTTGATTTTTTAGTTGAATTGAAATCCTAATTCTATCTAGAAGGTAAGAAGGCAACCTGGCTTTGGAGAACCCCACTCTAGTGGCCGTGTGGCTCTTCACTCACGTCTTAAACGTTTTATCCTCCTCCCTCAAGTAGACTTTTAAAATTTATGCAAACAATCTAAGCTAAAGATTACTTCCTACCATTTGCAACTCCCCATCAACAACGCCAAAATGTTGTGCTACTTATATGTATAATATAATGCACTCATTAATTATCAATCCGGGATTCGTAATCAACAGAGTTACAAGACATCAGTAACAAAGGTAATTCCTAATGTCATGAGTATAGAATCAAACTAGATTATGTATGCTGGAAACAAATCAGGGTAGCAAACTATAGTGCACTTTGGTTGTCTTTCACAGAGAGGCTATCTATTCCATTATGGCACATGCAAGTATGAGATGGAATTGGTTTGATAGATCAACTCTGATGTTTGACCCAAAAAACTAATTATGCAATCCACACTTTCTAAAAGGAAATCACACATCAATCAACATAGCATAGGTAGTTCAACAGTCAATATGTTAGTTCTATTGTGGTTCACAATGAACTTCACTAGTTCTTCTCCAAGTAGTTTTGATTATTACTGCCAACAACTATGGTCACTCAAGGAAATCAAATTCATGAGAACAAAAAATAGAGCATATGCAAAAATAGAACAATTAAAGATCTAAGCAATTATAAAATGGAAAATCTTAATCTAAGCTACACTGTTATCATCTAACAGAGTTAAAGCTTTAGCCAATTCACTGTCTATACTACTGAAAACAAACACTAATGATAATCTACGAAGAGGCTGACCTTTGCTGGGTGATGGGCCCTTGCCGCTTCAATAGGTCAGTTGCTGAAGTCTATAGGAAGCTTTCTTTTAAGACACACATTACTCTCACTCACACTTCAAAACATAAAATCAAAACTCTCTTTTAACCACTCAACTCATTCTTAATCATAGATAATCAGAATATGGAGATAAAATAACATTCCATTAATCTTTACTCAGGATATGTTTTGTACTATCATACGCTGCTTACATATTGATGATATGCTAACTGTCCTCTTCTTCTACCATCCTTTCCATGACTATTTAATAGTCTGCATCGTGAAACAAAAGGAGGCGAAGTGATTTGCAAATCATTTAGTTGTTTAAGTTTAATCATTCGGTTACATCTTTAGCCTCATCCTCATGACACGAAGTGCACGAGGATGAGGTAATTAACAAAATGTTCTTTATCATAGCCTTGCTAAATGAATAGACATCCACCAATTGACCAAGGCGAGATCTGGCACTTAACTTAGTGCATTAGGCTCTTCCATATCAGTATCGGATCGTAACAAGCAGATGGTACCGGATCATGACAGGGCGCAAAAGGTGGTACTGGATCATGACAGAGCATGGTCGTTGGTATCGGATCACCACAGAGAATTTTTGTTGGTACTAGATCACCACAGGTAAGATTTAGTACTGGACGCGTTTAGTACCGGATCAGATAGCAACAATCTTGGTGCGCAGGTACCGGATCATGATAGAGCTAGTATAAGAACGCTAGATATCTAGGGGTCAAAGATTCACATATGACAAATCGAGCATTAGTACATGAAATATTTAATTCCTTAACTCAATAAACCACAAAATACATGAATTAACCATACTTTACCTTATGACCTTATTACTAGCAATTGGTAGCATTCTTGTCATTCACTCAAGCTTTAGGTAGGTCCAAAAAGGTATAGGTGAAGAGTAAAATAGGGTAATGAGAATGTCAATTTCAAGTCTCAACACTCATCACAACAGTTTTCATACAAACACTCAGTTGGGAAGTAATCTTTACAAAATGAATTGAAAGTTGTATGAAAACCTGTCAAAGAATGGATGCTTGCAGTGGGAAGGGATCGACACCAATCAAGAGAAGCTCCCTTTAATGAATACCTAAAAAGCTTAATCTGGACATCTTCATGCATGATATTAAGTCGATAAATAACCTCATGAAAGTCCAGTAAATGCTCAGCTGGTACCTCCGAATTTTTTGCTTGAAATTCAGGGAGGATATATTCCCATTCATCTCTATCAAGCAGTGGATTAGGAAAACCAACTATATGGGAAAAGTCACAAAAAGCCAACCTTTGAGCTAAGATATTTTCCATATCGAATCAGTGGATTCTTTGACTGATCCTTGGATCATGGAGTCGCCAGGTGAAAGATGCACAACTTTGAATGTGTTTGGTCTTTGTTCACCATCAAATTCTAGATCCTAACGTTGTGTCCTCCTAGGAAAATTCTCAAGCTGAGAAAGTAGTTGTTGAAACCTTCTCGGAAAATCTCCTCTGGGTCAACTTTCAGGTGTGCTAAAAGTAGGCACAGCTGAAACAATGAAGTGGAAACAATGGACTCGCCACAGTGGAGTTGCCAGGTGCACAATAGAAATATTCAAGGGATCTGATGCCTGATGCACCTTCAAAATCAGAGACTCATCGTCGTTCAATCCCAGGGAAAATATTCAACTTCGTCCCCGGCAACGGCGCCAGAAATGTTGGCGTCAGAAGTCACTCCTGGATTGCAGTAGGAGTAAGCCTGAGGCCCATCAGTTTATGTCACTATTTGTGGATAAAAGGTGATGAATGGAAGTAAACTCAGAACAATATTGTTCTAACTCAGAAAACTGGGTTGGAAAAACTAAGACAGGTGAGGTCTTGATCTAATTTAAGCCAATAATTTTGCATAGTAGTGAGTAAGTGGAGGCAAAAAATAAAGGAAATAAACTCTGCTCTGGACATCCGGTCTTCCAGCAACCTTTAAAAGGGGGAAAGGTCACAAATATGAGATCCTCTCAGATCTGAGAAACTTCAAGAAAATTAAGATGTTGCAAAACTAATATAATCAAACATAGATTATATAGTCATTACAACACCCGACTAGATCATCCATGCTCGGGCTATTAAGATTTAGAGGAAAAAGGGGTGGAAGATGCTAGCTTCCATTAAATAAGAGATCTCAAATATCAATCTATAACCAGGGAACCAGAGGCCTCGTTAAAGCTTTACAATTGGGAGCTTTTCTCTACCATTCATCCTTACAAAAATACAAAAAATGAGTGTATATACTTAGAGAAACTCACCACCTTAGCAGCAAGAGGGTAGTTGAGACATTAAAATCCAACTTAGCATGTGCAGGCTCCTCTATTCAGACGAGGACATCATATCAGCATGGCTTCTTAGAAAACCTGCACACAGGACGATCTTGGGCAGACTTCCTGCCATAACCTCCATGCCTTACATTTAAGGAGTGAGGTGAGGTTTCAACCACCTCCTCCTACCTTTATTTACCTTTAGCAAGGATCAAGATCAAGGCCGAGTTGAATTGGCACCTGGAGAACGTGGCGACGCCTCCTGCAGCTAAACTGACACTTCAGCCCTTTGCGCAGCTCTTTCTATCACCCCAAGTGACCATGGGCCGTGACCCTGCGCCTATCTTCAAAGGCACTTTTTGTATTTCGCGTTTCGGCAATTCCGGATGCAGTGGAGGAGCGACCCCCTGTCTTTCAAAGTCCCGGTAGCCAAAATGTTGAAATGGATAATCATTTCATGTTTCAGAGTTTCCCAATGCAATGGATGAGAGACCCTATGTCTTTTGAAGTCCTGGTAGCCGAAATGTCGAAACGGCTAATCATTTCACGTTTCGGAGTTTCCCGATGCAGTGGAAGAGCGACCCCCTGTCTTTTGAATTCCCGGTAGCCGAAATGGCTAATCATTTCATGTTTCGATGATTCCAGATGCAATGGAGGAGTGACCCCCTGTCTTTCAAATTCCTGGTAGCCGGAATGCCGAAATGGCTAATCATTTCGCATTTCAGAGTTTCCCAATGCAATGGATGAGAGACCCCGTGTCTTTTGAAGTCTCGGTAGTCGAAATCGTGACCGAGCCTGATCAGGTGCTATGTGTCCCAACTGGATCGAATGACCACGATCATTTCGTGACTTTGGCCCTAAGGGATGATCCCATGCGCTAAACCTCGTGCAACTTCGTGGCTCAAGCTTACCCGATGACCATCGATCTGCTTCATCTATGGATCCTCTCCGTTGAAAACAAAATGCCCGCTCACTTGATTTTAAGCCCGAAATGGACTTCTTTTGTGTGCTGTGCTTGGTGCTCATGATTGCGGCCTTTGAATAAAATGCATTTGATGGGTTTTTAAACCCCATTTCTACGCATTTACACCAAGGTCTTGAAATCAGAGAGAAACACCCTGCTTGCAAGAATTGGCGCTAATAGATTCCACAAGGTTACCACATTTCCCGCATTTCCTCAAAGATTTTTCTGGGGATTTAGATCTCCACAC
>ML796842.1:692810-735376 GCA_009831015.1 Picea engelmannii
TATTTGTATTCCTATCTTGGGGACAACCTCTTACAAATAAATCATTTGTGCTATGACTATCCATGTTTTCCCACCTCATCTCTTATGATAACAAGGATGAAATTGCATCCTCATACTCCAATGCAGATTGTGTGGTACTACCAATTTCTACAACCAGAATATCCCAAGAGTTTGGAAAAGAACATAACAAAGTAATACACTTATCTTATTACGAAAGCGTATTATTAACATATCCAAGTTGAATTACCAGAGTATTGAAGGTATTTAGATGCTCTATCACATAATCTCCATCTTCCATCCTAATATGATACAACTTATTTCAAAGAAACAACTTGTTTACCAAGGACTTTGACTGATGCAAATTCCCCAAATTTCCCCATAGTTCCTTGGTTGTAGATTCTCCTAACACATTCAGTAACACTGAATTTTCCAAGAAGATTAAAATCATACTCCTTGCTCTTTTATCCAACTTCTCCCAATCTTTTTTAGACATGCTATTAGATTGAGTACTAGTAGTTTGAGTAACAATAGATTGTGTACCATTAGTTTGTGTACTACTAGGTTGTGTACCATTAGGTTGTGTACCAATATCCACAACAATCCATTGTTCGTTTTCTACAAGAAGGTCTTCCATCGTGAGCTTCCATAACTCAAAGTTTTTACCATTGAAATTCTCAATTTCGATTCTAGAACTACTTGCCATTATATTTCAATGCAAAAATCACCACTGCAAAGCTCCCACTGAACCCAGGTTTATCATAGACCCAAGATAAAACTGATTTATCAAGATCGAGCCAAACCCTCAACAACAAAGGCGTCCCCCTAAAGCCAAAAATGTGCTCTAATACCACATGTCAGTTTTAAACCTATGAAGTAAAGCAATGCAAATATATTCTTAAGATAAACATAAATTAATCAATGGCTCCAATTTGTCTTCCCTTCATAAATCTAATATGTTCAGTTGAAATGAACTTGAAAAGTATAGACTTCAATTTTGTTGCAATCAGTTTTGTTATAATCTTAAATAGGAGATTACAAAGACATATAGTTCTAAACCCATTAAAAGAATCAGGGTAGTCCTTCTTAGGAATCAAGGCTATAAGATTTGCATTTAGGCTTCCCACCATCATGCCATATGTTCTTACCTCCTCCACCACTCTCAACATGTACATACCTAGCATATCAAAGAACTCAATATAAAACTCCATCGACATCCCATTGAGTCCAAGACTCCTATCCTTATTAAAATACTATAAGATTAAAATCAACTCCTCCTTATTCGGAAGATTGAAAAGTTCCTCATTGATATCCTCATTAACCATTCTAGGGAAATAGGAAATTACTTTTTAAATCTATGCCAAATTTTCCCTCTCTCGTTCCTTATAAATCCCCTCAAAATGTTTGACCCCTAGTACGTCTATGTCCTTAAATCCTCTAACCTTTGTGCTCCATGATCGTTCAATTCCCATATTGTATTAATGTTCCTTATATGGTTTGAAAAGGAATGAAAGAACTTGGTATTTTTATCCCCCAACTCTAACCAAGTATCCATGTTTTTAATTCTCCAATCCATATCTTTATCCGAAATTAATTTTGACCACTTTGCCTTTTTTAACCTAACTAGTGGTTCCTCTCCAAAAGAACCAAAGTCAAGTCCAACTAACATCTACTCCACCTCCTTTTCCACTTCCACAAGTTGTTGATCTATGGATCTGTATCTCTCCCCTACCCAGGATGCCACTTTTTCCTTAATATATTTTAATTTTAATGAACTAATCACAATTAGAAGAATCCAAGGAAGGGTCAAAGTGTTTTTTATTCTCTTTAACCATATGGATGAACTCCTCATCCTCTATCAACCCCAAATTAAACTTAAAAGGGGTACTCAGTCTAGGGTCATCATGTTCAAGCTTAAGAAATATAGGGAAATAGTCTAAGCACATGCTCGAGATATACAAGACCTGCATTTAGGAACCTTCTGCAACACCATATTATGAATCACAAATCTATCCAATACTTTGTAAACCCCATCCCTTCTATTAGCGCTGGAATTTGCTCCTGGATTGCTTGCAGAAGCAGAGCCCAACGCCCATCAGTTTGTATGTCACGGTTTGATAGATGGGTGATCAAATGGGTAGTGAATCGAACAGGTATCGCTTCGAATTAAGAACTATGTCTGGTAACAAGGAACAAAGGAGGTCTTGACCCAACTTCAGTCAGGAAGTTGATTTAAAGATGGGCAGGTGGAAGACTTAGGATAAGAATGAACAAACTATCTCAAGCAACAGGCCTTTCGGTAGCTTGTATAGGAAAAACTCTGAATACAAGATCCGCTTGGTTCAGGTCTTCAAGAAACTAAAGGGAAGACTTGACTGGATCCTCCAATTCCAAGTCGTTCAGTGCTGAGAAGTTCACAGGGACTGTTTAGAACAACACAACTATTACAGTGATCCAACATACATCATCCTATAATAGTCACAACTCGACTGGATCCTCCAATTCCAAGTTGCTCTAATACAGTATATACAAAGACATGAAAGAATTTGACATTCATCAGGCAAGAAGTCTCAAGAGTCCAGAAATAACCAGAACACAATTCTTCATTAAAGTCTTTACAACTGGGAGTCTTGTTCAACCATCAATGCTTACAAAAATACAAAGACTGAGTCTATATACTCAGGAAAATTCACCTCTCAGAGGCATGCCCAGTCACCCAAGGCTCGGTGTCCCTTCAGTCAAACTCGTACCGATATCTTTCTTTAAATGCCACCTTAACTATGCATGGCTCCTGTAAGGAGGGTAGCTGAGCCATTAAGCGCTCGGCTAGCGTGCGCAGACTTCTTTGTCGAGCTGAGGACTTTGGCATGGCTTCTTTGAGAAAATCAATACACCGGACCTCTGCGAGCAGGCGACTTGCCAGACCCTCCATTCCCCTCACTTAATGAATGAAAGGAGGTTTCAACCACCCACTCTTGCCTTCATTTGCTCCAATGCTGGAAATAGTATTAAGATCGGGTCCGATGGCGCCTGGAGATCACGATGATCCCCTCTGTAACTGAACTCGGTGCCTTGGCCTTCTTTACACAACTCCTTTCTTCCTCCAAGTGACCATGGAATGTGACCACGTGCCTATTCCCAAGGCGCTTTCGGCGTTCGCGAATATGAAGGGGATGATCCTTGCTGATCGAAATCGCGATGAGCGATATGCCAAGATGGCTTACTCTACTGCCAGGTGTTCCCTTTAGATGGACGGCTGAAAATGCTTCGTGATGTCGCGGGCCCTAGCTTCGGCACGTCGGGGTTCGGGGTTTCGCGATGTTGAACAACATGAAACTCTCACCCCACGAACTCCTGAATGTCGAAATGCCAACACGGCCAAATCTTGCGCCACACGTCCTTGAAAACAGACGGTCCCAAATTCACCCGACGCTGCTGTGGGTCCCATCTCCTGGGGGCTTTCGGCGCTTCGGGGTTCGGGGCTTTGTGATACAAAGTGACATGAAATCTTTACCATTCAAACTTGCGATTACCGAAAGACGACGCGGCTAGATCTTGCACTAAATCTTGGGCGACTAGACAGCCCCAAAATCCCGATGGTCGTCGATCAGCTTTGTAGATGGGTCTCGACCGCTGAAGACAAAACTTTGCCCGCTTGCTTGCTTGGGGGGCCTGAAATGAGTCTTTCTGCATTGTGCTCGGGTGCTTCTCATGCGACTCGCTGACCAGAAAGGCCCCTTGCGCCCCGGACAAGAAATGTTACTAACATTAGGCTCCATGGGGGATAGAGTCATCCCCGTGATGCTCTAAGGACTCATTTGCAGTTCCAATGCCTTGCTGTTGGGTTATGGAGTCATTTACTAAGCTGAAACAATAAAAGTAAAACCAAGAACAGAAAGGACAATATTTACAAAACATAGGAGCCATGGATGGCTCAGACAAAATATTTTTTAAGAAAATGCCCATTCACTGGGCCGCCAAAAATTTCTTCACCCTCCAAATCTTGCAGCCGATATGTGTTATTTGAAAAAACCTCAGAGATTTTGAATGGCCCGATCCACAGGGATTCAAATTTGTCATCTTTGCCCTTGTCTTGCTTAGGAGCATCCCATTTCATCACCAGGTCTCCTTTCCGAAATCCTTCCTTTTTGACCTTCTTATCGAAAACCTGTTTAATTCTTTGCTGATGGTCCTAAATTCTGTCCATTGCCTGCTCCCTGACCTGCTGGACTTCCACTAGTTGATGAATCCTTCTGATCATGTCATTAGACTCCTCCTGATGGTCCTGGAGGAACTTTGCTATAGGAATGGCTAAATGAGAGGGGAAAACAGCCTCCGCTCCATAGACTAATTGGAAAGGAGAGACGCCGATAGACCTCTTCGTGGCTACTCGATCGGCCCACAGAGAAAACTTTAGTTTTGAATGCCAGGCCTTCTTGTTGTCTTCCAACAATCTTTTGATGATCCTTATCAGACTCTTGTTGGAGGATTCTGCTAAACCGTTGCCCTGTGGATAATATGGAGTGGAGTGAACCAGTTTGATTTCAAACTTCTCATAGAACTTGGCTAATGGCTCAGACCCGAAAGCGACTGTGTTATTAGTGAAAATTTTACTTGGGCAGCCGAACCTTGTGATGAGTTCTTCGAGGAACCCAATGATTACTGTGTGGGAAGCACTCCTGGTAGGAATAGCTTTGATCCACTTGGTAAAGAAATCGGTAGCAGTCAGGATCCATCTGTGCTGCCCAATGGAAGTGGGGTGAATTTCTCCGATGAAATCTAGGCTCCACTGCTGGAAAGGTCCTGAAACGATCACGGGATTTAGCGGCAAGGACCCGAGCTATTGCTTTCCTGCAAATTTTTGACATTGGATACAGGCTCTAACTCCTCTATGGATATCAAAGAACAAGGTGGGCCAATAGTACCCGGCTCTGAGAATTTTTTGGGCTGTGGCCTTCCAAGAATGGTGCCCTCCACACAAACCGTTGTGAAATTCAGCCATGATCATTTCGGCTTCTTGAGAATTCATGCATTTTAAAAGCACCCCCAGGGGCTCTTTCCAGTATAACACTTGATCAACCAGGCAGTATCTGACTTCCTTGAGCTTCAGAGATCTTGCTTTGTTTCTTTGCAGGCCGTCTGGAGGTCGCAATTCTTGTAGAAAATATATGACATCCCTATACCAAGGACATCGAGCCAATGGGGGCTCCCTTTGAGGGTCTCCTTTAGACGACCGACCTTGCGGAATTCCTGAACATTCGTTTATGAAACTTACCCCCAGAGCTCGGCAGGTTGCTTCAGCCAACAGCTTGGCTAATCCTTGACCTTTTATCAATTTGGTGGGCCTTATTTCCAGGTTGAATTCCAGAATCTTAGCTATCCATTTTCTCCTCCTCCCATCTATGTCAGGCTGAATGAGAATATCTTTAACCACAGCTGAGGGGACATAAGCTATGATTTTTGATTGCAGGACATAAATTCTAAACGCCTTGAGGGCCTTTACCAATGCGTAGGCCTACTTCTCCATATTGTCATATCTGACTTCGACATCTCTCAATGCTCGGCTGAAATAGGCAATAGGCTGATCTAGCCCATCCTCGCTTTTCTGTAATAAAACAGCAGCCACCGTGTCAGGTGAGGCAAAGGAGAAAATAAGGAAATCCTTTGAGTAGTCGGGACTGATAAGCACAGGAGCTTCATTCAGCGCTTTCTTTATTTTCTCAAAGGAATGTCGCGATTGAGAAGTCCACTTTACTTCATTTCCTTTCCTCAACATGGTTGTTATAAGCTTTACTCCCTCAACAAAGTTAGGCACAAACCGCCTCAGAAAATTAATCTTACCAAGGAAAGATTGGACCTCCTTCTTGGACCTCGAGATTGATAGTGCTTGTATTGCCTCAACTCTGCTAGGGTCAATCCTGACTCCTTCCGCCGATACTATGTGGCCTAGTAACTTTCCCTCCTGCATGGCGAATGAAGACTTCTTGGGATTTAATGAAATGCCGAAACTCCTGCATTTCAGAAAAACCTTCCTGAGATGATAACGGTGTTCTTTATCAGATTTTGAAAACACTGTGATGTCATCCAGGTAGACGACCACAAATTTATCCTTTCCCCCAATAAAAGCTATGTCCATGGCACGCTGAAACGTTGCCCCTGCATTCATTAATCCAAACGACATCTTGGCGTACATGAATGTGCCCCATGGAGTGGTAAATGATGCCTTTTCTCTGTCCTCAGGCAGAACAGAGACTTGATTGTAGCTAGAGAAATCGTCAATCATGGACATCCTGGAAACTCATGTTACCCTCTGCAATATATGTTCCATCTTTGGTAAGGGGTAGTTATCTTTTCGAGAGCTCCTGTTCAGGTTTCTGAAGTCTACACAGAGCCGGATTTCTCCACTCTTTTTCCTTACTGGCACCAAGTTGGCCACCCACTATGAATATCTCAACGGTACAATGATCTGAGCTTGAAGCAACTTTTTCACTTCCCTCTCCATGATAGGCAGCAACATAGGATTGATCTGTCTCAGCTTCTGCCTAAACGACTTTGCATCTTCTTTTAATGGGATTTTATGCTCGATGACAGAAATGTCATATGTTTTGAGGTCTTCGTATGTTCAGGCGAAAACATCCACAAATTCTCTCAAAATTCCAATGTATTCAGACCTCTGCTCCTTTGTCAGACTTCTTGACAATTTGACATACTTGGGCTCACTCTTAGTCCCAATGTTGCATTGAATAGTACCAGCATCCTCCTCCGAGACTTCTCCTTTTAACGACACATCATTTCTATCAAAAAGCCTTTCCAAAGGAACTAGTCCTCTGGGAATATGGTTGCTGGGCAGCTGTACAATGTCACGCTCTGCAATCTTATTTAGAAAATTACCCCCATCGAGCTCTTCCTCTGAGATGGCGTCTTGGTCAATGTGCATTTCTGAAAATTCCTCGACAGTCTCCAAGAACCTCTTGACCTCGAGATCATCCTTGAATACCTTCCAATGTTTGACATTGTCAGGTATGGAGGGCCTGTATTTTACCTCTACATCATATCTGAATTTGGGTGGCAAGGGTACTTTAAAGTTGCTAGCTGATGTAGCCAAGGAATATGCCAAGGTGTTTTCCTCTCTTGGGATGAAAGAAATATTAAACGCTGAGAAGAAATTGTCAATAAGGTCCCAAACCTCATTCCTGTAACTCCTGAGTCGAGGATGCTTAGCTTGATAAGCGTTCCTGATCTGCTGAACCACCAACTCTGCATCTCCAAAAACTGCTACTTCCTGAATTCCCATTTCCTTTGCGGCTCTTAATCCCAGGACGAGAGCTTCATACTCTACCACATTGTTGGTAGCTTCAAATTCTAATTTGTATGACAGAGATATGGTTTCCTAAGCAGGTGACGCGAAAACCACCCCAGCTCCAGCGCCTTCCTTGGAAGAGGCTCCATCAAAGAACATTTTCCAGATGGGGGTGATAGAGGGAGGAAATTCAGGGGAAATGGTGGGTTGCTTTCTGAGTTTAAGAGGAGGTTCGGGAGCATTGGTGAGTTGTAGCACACTGGATCCTAAATCAGTGTCTAAGGAAAAAATGGGATGGTTGGTAGGGTTGGCCTCATCGCTGTTTATATAGGCCAGTTGGGCTTCCCTGTATAGTCTTCTATGCTCTCCTCCAAACACTGGGATAGTAGCATATGTGAGGTCCATCTGCAAGGTTCCCCCCAGTCTTTTTATCCAAGATCTTGATAACAACATACCGAACTTGGGGGGGACATCGGCCACTACAATATCCATGACCACACTTTTCATGGGCAACTGAAACAAGGTCACGACCAGGTCTTTGATAACTCCTAGACACTAAACTTTTCTGGAATCAAAGGAATAGAGGTCATGGTAGGCTCAGGTGACTTCCAAACCTAATTCCTCCATAACAGTTTTGGGCATGAGGTTGTGAGAATCCCCCGAATCCATCAAGCAATTGTGCAATACCTTATCATATATGTTCAATGAAGTGTAGAAGGGAGGGGATGAGTCATTCCTGTCTTCTACCATAGGACCTAGGATAACTGCAGGCTTTTCATCTTGTAAATTGATGGAGTCTGTGGGAAGGCATGGGGTCTCGGACTGCAGAAGTTTAGAGAAGCATTTCTTGAACCCTTCATGTTTAATTAATTCAGTTAGAGACACCGAGATCCTGATCTTTTGAATCTCATGCTCGAAATTAAAGGAGGATGCAAGCTTCGGAATTTCTCTTATTTCGGGAGCATGACTCTAGACTATGGGAGAGAGGGGTTGGTGTTTCTTACCTCTATGACTATCCGCCATTTCATTAGCAGGCTTCTCTGCTCCCCGCTCAGGAATATCAGGTGCTATTGTCCTATTCTTAGACCTCAGATCATATCTGCCTTGGTTGCCACTAGCCTTGTCACCTTTGCTCAGTTCATTTAGCTAACTGTCCATGAGGGACTCCTCATATGCTGATTGGGTGAGATGAGGAAAAGGAGGAGTGTCTCCGAAGCAATGGATTTCAGGATCTAGCTCATCTGTTTCCCCTTCTTCTTCTTCAGCCACAAAATTGTTTTGAAAAGGGGCCTGAATTTTCTGGTCATCTCTGTCTCTTTGCATCATCGGGGGAGCAATATTGTTTGGCCTCCGAAAACCTCCTTTGTTTTCAGCGCTCTGAGGACCCTTGTATTCTTGCCTCCTCTCTACCTTCATTCTTTCCATCTCTGCAGACAGAGACTTCACCATTTTGGTCAGTTCATCTACTTCAAGGTGGGGCACCGATGGGCCAGAAGTTGAGGCTTTGTATTTTCCCTTTCTCTTGCCCGCGTGAGCCTCGTTCCTCAATCTATTGGCTGCTAATAAATTGGATTCCACTTCTATGGCTGCATCTTGCATTTGAGCCAAGGAGGCGGCTCTTCTTTCTCTCAATAAAAGACAGAAATCGGGTCCAAACGCACTAGCATAGGACATCTTGGCCGTTGCTTCTGATGGCTTTATTTCATCAGGAATCTTATTGTACATCTTATTGAATCTTTTGGAGAAGTCAGAGACAGACTCTCCTTCCATCTTCTTCAAAGACCCGAACTCAGTCATATAATACATGAAATCCTTCTTATCTCCCCACTGCCTCAGGAAAGCATTATCCAGGGCTTCAATTCCAACAATAGATCTGGGAGCTAATCCTCTAAACCATTTCCTTACCTCACCATCCAGGATCTGGACAAAAAACCTCATCCAGACATCTTCATCTCAAATGTTCAGGTTATCTGCATAACTGTAGAAATCAGCCAGGTGTTCTTTCACAGTTATGTCCCCTTCCCCGGTGAACTTGGGCATATATTTCAAGTAATATCCAGCAGGGAAAGGATTCATGGGATGAGGTAAGATCAAGGGAGCATACCTAGCAACAACTATGGCATCCATTCTATTCAGAGGGGGATTAGCACCAGCCATAGGAATATTAGGTGGAGGAGAAGGAGTTCGCAAAGGGGTTACTGAGAATGAGTCTCGAAGTGGAGTGGGAAACAAGAGGGGATTTAAGGAGAAGGCTAACGAGCTCAAGTGAGTGGGTGCTCCTCTTTGCACAAGAGTGGCTAAACTGGGTGTAGGGAAATCTTCTGTGATCCTAGGTCTATGCCAGGGTATAGCTTCAAGGGAGAGGGAGGTGACAAAGTCTTGTCCCTGCGGTTCCAGACTAGGAGAGGAAAACTCGACAGGAACACTCCCAAAATTTAGGAAACGGGAAACTGTAGAAACAGGCCTGTGGGGAAAATGAGGAGGAGAAAAAGGAGCTCCCACAGAAGGATATGGTGGATTACCTGGTTCGGTGATGGACGCTTCTTCTTCAGAGGCCTTTCCCTTTCTGATCACTGCCTCTGGATCTGTTTCAGGCGTAGCTAGAGGTAGTTGTGGATGAGATCGCGTATGCCTACCTCTGAAAGCCACAATTAACAAGGCAGGTCCGCCATAGTGGAGTCGTCATAATGGAGTTGCCAGGTGCATATTAGAAATCTTGAAGGGCTCTGATGTCTGACTCACCTTCAGAATCAGAGGCTCAATGTCATTCAATCCCGGGGAAAATTTTCAACTTTGTCCCCGGCAACGGCGCCAGAAATGTTAGCGCTGGAAGTCGCTCCTAGATTGCTTGCAGAAGCAGAGCCCAACACCCATCAGTTTTTATGTCACGGTTTGATAGATGGGTGATCAAATGGGTAGTGACTCGAACAGGTATCGCTTCGAATTAAGAACTACGTCTGGTAACAAGGAACAAAGGAGGTCTTGACCCAACTTCAGTCAGGAAGTTGATTTAAAGATGGGTAGGAGGAAGACTTGGGAGAAGAATGAAAAAACTATCTCAAGCAACAGGCCTTTCGGTAGCTCGTAGAGGAAAAACTCTGAATACAAGATCCGCTTGGTTCAGGGCTTCAAGAAACTAAAGGGAAGACTTGACTGGATCCTCCAATTCCAAGTCGTTTAGTGATGAGAAGTTCACAGGGATTGTTTAGAACAACACAACTGTTACAGTGGTCAAACATACATCATCCTATAACAGTCACAACTCGACTAGATCCTCCAATTTTGAGCTGCTCTAATACAGTATATACAAAGACATGAAAGAAACTGACATTCATCAGGCAAGAAGTCTCAAGAGTCCAGAAATAACCAGAACACAATTCTTCATTAAAGTCTTTACAACTGGGAGTCTTGCTCAACCATCAATGCTTACAAAAATACAAAGACTGAGTCTATATACTCAGGAAAATTCACCTCTAAGAGGCGTGCCTAGTCACCCAAGGCTCGGTGTCCCTTCAGTCAAACTCGTACCGATATCTTTCTTTAAATGCCACCTTAACTATGCATGGCTCCTGTAAGGAGGGTAGCTGAGCCATTAAGTGCTCGGCTAGCGTGCGCAGACTTCTCTGTAGAGCTGAGGACTTAGGCATGGCTTCTTTGAGAAAATCGATACACCGGACCTCTGCGAGTAGGCGGCTCGCCAGAACCTCCATTCCCCTCACTTAATGAATGAAAGGAGGTTTCAACCACCCACTCTTGCCTTCATTTTCTCCAATGATGGAAACAATATTGAGATCGGGTCCGATGGCGCCTAGAGATCACGATGATCCCCTCTGTAACTGAACTTGGTGCCTTGGCCTTCTTTACATAGCTCCTTTCTTCCTCCAAGTGACCATGGACTGTGACCACGTGCCTATTCCCAAGGTGCTTTCGGCATTCACGAATATGAAGGGGCTGATCCTTGCTGATCGAAATCACGATGAGCGATATGCCGAGATGGCTTACTCTGCTGCCAGGTGTTCCCTTTAGATGGACGACTGAAAATGCTTCGTGATGTCGCGGGCCCCAGCTTCGGCATGTCAGGGTTCGGGGTTTCGCGATGTTGAACAACATGAAACTCTCACCCCACGAACTCCTAAATGTCGAAACGCCAACACGGCCAGATCTTGCGCCACTCATCCTTGAAAACAGACGGTCCCAAATTCACCCGACGCTGCTGTGGGTCCCATCTCCTGGGCACTTTCGGCGCTTCGGGGTTCGAGGCTTTGTGATAAAAAGTGACATGAAATCTTTACCATTCGAACTTGCGATTACCAAAATCCGATGCAGCTGTATCTTGCACTAAATCTTGGGCGACTTGACAGCCCCGAAATCCTGATGGTCGTCGATCATCTTTGTAGATGGGTCTCGACCGCTGAAGACAAAACTTTGCCCGCTCGCTTGCTTGGGGGGGCTGAAATGAGGCTTTCTGCGTTGTGCTCGGGCGCTTCTCATGTGACTCGCTGACCAGAAAGGCCCCTTTCACCCCGGACAAGAAATGTTACTAACACCTTCCAGACATGTTATTTCTCTAGGAAGGTCTAAGCTTAATAGGTTCCACATCTACGAGTCCACCAACTTCAAATATATTAATTAAAAAATCAGCAAGATGGTCCACCATTGCACTATCCCTCCATAACTCTCTTCTATTCAAGGTAAAATTTATATCTCTCCCCATGATAAGATTACCAAACTTCAAACATTTAATATTGAACAACCTATCCCATTACTATTGTTTATGCTGATAAGGCCCCTAAACATTGAGCATAGTGAACGATAAGCCCAATATTCTTCTAAATACCTCTGTACACAAACATGATGAGATAAAAAAATAATTTATCGGGGATATATTGTGGTTCCATCTAGTAATTATCCCCCCGGAAAGACCTTTGTAATCAACCATAAGAAGTTCCTAACTACCCAAAACCTTACTCAACTCAACTATCAAAAGATCCCCCTTCCCCATAGATTCCTGGATCAAAATAATATCAGGCCAATTGAGCACTGCCATTGTTATTGGATAAATCGGTGAATGCGGACATAAACTAATCTCCCTAGATCCACCTAGATCTAGAACAAAATCAGACAGGACACGATGCTTTCCCTAGGTTGCTACCATTTAATTTATCACCAAAGAAGGAATGTATGACATACCTTTATATATCGCTTCCCTATATCTCTGGTGTCCCTGCTTCGCTCCGGTGCTCTTGTGAGATCAAATCTGCAATGACACAAACCAACCAAAGTGAAAAAAACAATTATAGATTCAATGGAAACCTAAACATGTGATCAAGGAGTCATGTAATAAAACACTAATGATTTTATGGGAAAGAAACATGTTGTTGTATCATATTAAATAGAAGTGGAAGATACAACCAGAGTGCCTTGATGTCACAAGTTCCATTTCAATGGTCCTTTGTTCCAACACACACATACACTTGCTCCGAATTTGCATGAAGATAATCCACAAAACTTGATGGACAAATGGAGGCCTCAAGCATCAATTGTATCAGGATTCTTCACACAGTCTTCAGCCTATTCTTTGCTCAATCTTTCTTGACCTTGCTTAACCTTTTCCATGAGAAATCCATTATTATAAAGGAGAAGATGAAGTGGTTACTAGGATGATAATGATCCCGCCAAATCAGAAAAGTCAGTAAGATCACAACCATACGGATGCCACCTCACATTCTAGAAGATTCTCCTTCTAGAAACTTCTAGAAACTTCTTCCTTTTATTAGATTCAAGTGGTGTCACACCCTGCCTATATAGCATCATGTGGAAATCCAGCAGGCTAGGCATAGAGTAGCCTACGGAAATCCTTGGTTTTTGCACTGTGTACCACCGTCATCCTGCGACGTCATTCTAAAAATGTGCCTTGTAGGGGAAGAACTCAGCCATTTTCCTCATGTGAAAGATTGTTTTGGAATCCTGAACACATGCCTATGGGGTCATCATCAGAGTGAACAAAATAATGTGTAACATAATGCCCCCCAAAGTATGAGGCTGGAACATGTGACAACCGAAATACTTTGTAAAATGTGTGTGTGTGTCGAAAACAAGGAGCGCACCAATCAGGAACTTGCAAACAATCAAGCATCTGCATAGAATTATACCATTTCTGAGGTAGGAATTCCCATGCTCAGATTACAAGTTATTGAAATCATAAATGCAAGGCATAGCCACCAATTATACACTGTGGATCCATGTCATCGAAATTCTACATAGCCACCAGAAATACACCATGGATCTTTGTATTAGAAAGTGTAAATTCAGACACAGCCACGAGACATACAAAGTGGATCTGTGTGTCAATTCAAATCATAAATACTCCATCGCAACCTGGGCCAAAAAGATAAGATCTAGGGTCTTCAATATTGTCATCTGTAAGTACAAATCTAACCATGCGATTATAGGTGTTGAAGTCGAACATGGTAGAAACCACTTGATTACTTGTCATTGATGAAAACCGTTAGCAAGTGCGAGGGAAATCACTATTGATGTCAATGAATCCCAAGGTACCTTAGTACAATCTAATGAATGTGAATAAATGAGCTAAAGTTGAACGCTCGATGAAATCTCTCAATCAAGGACCAATGATGTGAATCAACTATCGAGAGCGAAGAAACCTGCCATTGAGGCATGCAAGCTCTAAGGTACTAAACAATTTCTATGTCTTATTCCCGGATGATGAGTTGAATTCGACAGGAAAAAGACTCGTCACGGGAGGGCCTTGATGTATCCCCCATCAGTGACACGAAATAAGTAACAGATTAAGGGTAGATCAAAGTATGAAAATGATTTGAAACTGACACAGGGAAGGCTGACATGGTAATAAATGACAATGCAGATGGCCGACTCGAAGGAGGGATTATTTGGACTTCTCTTGAACATATAAATTACACAACAATGGTCTTGGCAGCATTAAATCAAAGACGACCCAAGATAGTAATTTGATGAA
This sequence comes from Picea engelmannii, assembly GCA_009831015.1. Classification (NCBI taxonomy): domain Eukaryota; kingdom Viridiplantae; phylum Streptophyta; class Pinopsida; order Pinales; family Pinaceae; genus Picea; species Picea engelmannii. The sequence goes on from ML796842.1 coordinate 707,105, forward strand.
GGCCAGACGAGAGACAAATGGATTTCCCAACCGGGATTCAAATGATGAAGGGGGTGTCATGTTCAAGAGTGACTAGTACTACCACTAATAGAGGTACAGAAACACATCTCTTTCCCAAATTTTCCCCCACCATTTATGGTAAGTACCTCTTTATTTTTATGCAAGCTTTGAGGAGGACAACATATGCTTGTAATGTAAGCTCATCCTTTGGATGAGTCCCTCAAAGTATTTTTAACGAACCCTAAGAAGGAGTGGTTCGGTCCCATGTGGGTCTTTCGATGTTTTCTTAATGAGTCCAAACATAGAAAACTCAGGAGTTTTTCATGTTTATAGAGTCTGAAAAACACTTTAAAGAGAACTCTCTTAGTTCCTTTTTCATAAAATAGTTCAACAGGAACAAAAAAGTGATAAACTATCGCCCATTGAACTTTTTATTCAAATACTTTTATGAGCATGAACAGAACAAGTTCGCTCAACAATATTTTCGTTTTTATGGAGTGTGAAAAGAGCTTAAATGATACTCCATGTGTGTCATTTTTGGTGTTACCAAGATGAGTACGAAAGGACAACAAAAGTATAATCGGATGCGTTCTCATAAATTTTCGAGCACGAGAACGAACGAAGAGTGAACTCGAGGTTTTACTAGAAAACCCTAAAAAGTATCGATATGTATAATGAAGAGAAAACAAATTACGAAACAAAGATCCATACTCTGTTAATTAAGACTCTAGTCTTCCTCCTACAAGAAACAAGACACTTATGAAACTATTAGTTATGAGGATTTATAACCAAACACATTTTATAATATAAAATATTATGAAAAAAGGTAAAAAATGAAATAAAATAAGAGTAAGAGTTCTTTTTTACCATTTCATTTGTATTTGGCCAAGAACTTGTCAAAAAACCCCTTTTCCACCCCTTATTTCAGTGGTCGATTGCGAGGAGAACATGCGATCAATCGATGAAAAGTTTCCGTGAAAACAGTAAGTGTTTCGTCTTCTTCCTTTTCAATGGTTTAAAATTTGTTTTTGGTGGTCAAAAAATGATTTTTTGGGTGATTTTTGGGTCGGTAGGCATGCGCTGGGGCCGCCATAGGTGGTCTATATCGGGCCCTGTGAAAATCAAGTAATTTTGTAGGTTCCCAACAGATCGCTTGCAGAAATCTTGCACTGTAACTGAACCTCAGTTGTGGTGGTCAAATACCAAAATATAAAAGAAAGCGTTGAACTAAAAAGGAATTCAAAAAAGGGTGGATAAAGGTGCTAACTATCATCGTTTACTTCCATGCAGGTGTTTGATTGCAAAAATGTTGGAATGGAGAGAATGCAAGCATGAATATGATGACTCTATGGCTTTGAATGATCCAGGAACCATTGATGCCCTTCGACAATGTGGCCTATTAATTTTTTTCAAAGTCGAGGGCATGAGATCCCAACAGAGACTATTAGAGTACTTGGTCCATATGTGGGACACCGAACAACAAGTATTTCACATGGGTGTTCATGTCCTCTCCTTGGCCATTGAGGATATTTACTTTATGACAGGGTTATCCTGTCGTGGGGCACGGGTGTCTCTGACAGGGGGTCGAGGTGGTGGCTTGCCGATGAGCGAGTATATCCATCAACACTATGAACCAGATGTTAAAAGGTGAAAAGGTAAAGTGGCTATCTGAGGTGTGCATGATCTGACTCTCATAACCATCCTCTTTACCATTTCACAGATGGCAGGAAGCGCGTCACCGCACATGGTGCTCCAGAGTTATTTTCAATATGCCATTGAATGTTTGGAAACTCAAGTATTCAATTGGTGTGACGGTTTGCTCCGGAGTATGAAGAAACAACTCACTAAAAGTAAGAGAGGAGACCTAAAGAAGTTTGGGTATGGGTCCATTTTGGTGTCTTTCTTCTTAGAAAGAGTCCCTCATTTGCGGCTATAGGTAGAGTGGGGGTTACTAGCCCCACGAGACCCAAGAATGAAATGGTGGTGTGACCTTACGACACGACATGTAGCGGGCCCTATAATCAAGTACAATGATGCATTTTTTGATTGGTTAAGGCCCCAAATCTTGATGATTGATGATTATGCGTATGCCAGCCTGGAATTTTGGGGCGATCCCGACTTGGTTCTCCCTGAGGGATTTCATTGGGGAGATCTAGGTAAGAGAGATATTTTGTTCTTTATAATGTTTTTGTGGTTTTTAGGATATTACATGTTTTTTGTGTTTTCGATCTCAAGACTAATCAAAGACTTTTGACTATGCAGATGTAGGGCCGCATCGACCTCTGAGCACATCTTTGATTCAGAGGCAAGGAGAGGCACGTGTGGTAGCAGGGTGGGATGCCAACGACTATGAGGCAATGGAACAAAACTTAGAAGGCTTGATGGCATACATCCCCGACATGTCGATCGAGGAGGTTCCGAGGCGTTATCAACGCCATACTGTAGGTGTGTCCGACCCACTTAGTCGATTACTTTGTCGGGTAGCACGGGCAGTGGTGTGCTATCGCGAGCGACATCCATGATACTATTTCGAGCGACATCTGTGATGCTATTTTGTAGGAGACATGGGCTCTATATTTTGATATTTTGGTCCTTGGATGGAAAACACCTTTTGTAAAAAAAATTCATTATATATATACATGAGGCTTCTACCAACTTAATTTTCTTTTATATACAATGTGTAATGTTTGATTGGATTTATAAATGTCTCAAATGTCTGTCTAACACATAATTAGCTAGAGAATCAGTTAATGTATTTAGACATCTAGGAATGTGTTGATATTCGATAGAATCAAGATAACGTTCCAAGAGACGAATTCGTAGATATACCCATAACAAAGTAGGATTGCAGATAGTGTAGACATTACTTAAATAGAGTACTACTAGCTGTGAATCAAGTCGTACAACGAAGTGACAAATCCCAAGTGAGATAGCATCGGTCAATAATTCAATAACTGTGTTATATTCCATGATATTATTGGTTGCACGACCAAGGCAAACACCTTGTAAACTGATAAGTTCGTTGGTGGGTGCATAGATTGCCCAAGCAACAAAAGCTAGGTTCTGAGTAATATGGCAAGCACCATCGATGAAGCCAATATAGGGTAGAGAAGACGTTGACATCTGGAAACCAATCACAATGCAAGGTAAGCAATTGGGGGTCGAAACCAAATAATGAAAAACACACAAAAGTATGGTACAATAAAAGTACAAGCATTCATGCAGAGACAATCTAAGCATAGTACTTCTTCAAGTAAAACCCATTTTTGGGTTCACTCAAATGAATGCCATCATAATCTACTAACTCATAAGCTCCCTTCTCTAACACTCGTTTGATGATAAATGGACCATGCCACATAGCTTCGAATTTTCTGTCTCCTAGCAAATCATGATCTTTTTCATAGAGGAGAACTAGATCTCCCTTAGAGAAAACACATGGCTTGACATGCTTGTCATATTGGGAGTTTACGCACTTCTTTTGGGTTTCAATAACTAGGGTGGCATCATGACGGGTCTCATCTAATTGCATAAGATACAATAGATGTTCCTCTTCAACAGAGATGTTTGGGAGAAGTTTAATGGCTAGCTTCAAAGATGATATTTCACATTCAATCAGGAGAATGGATTCAATGTCATAGACTAGTTGAAAGGGGGTAAATCATGTAGTAGACTTCATAGACATCCGATAGGGCCATAATGTTGAAAACAACATCGTGTACCAGGTGGTCTTATGGATTCCTATTATCTGACGAAGCATAGTGATAAGGATTTTATTTATTGCTTCAACTTGGCCATTGGCCTGTGGATAGTAGGGGGTTGAGTTTTCATGCCGAAGACCCAACTTGTCGGTAAGTTTAGACATCATAATGTTTCAAAAATGGCTACCATGATTAGTAACGATAGCTTGTGGGATCCCAAATCGACTAATAATATGATTAAATATGAAAAGGGCTACAGTTTTCCCAGTATTATCGAAAGTAGGCATCACCTCAACCCATTTGGTGAAATAATCCATGGATACAACAATGTATCCATGACCCCCAGCTGAGTGAGGGTTACAGGTAATGAAATCAATGCCCCATTTCACGAAAGGTCCAATGGAAACTACAGGGTGTTTGGAAAGCATGGAATTTTTGGACAGTGGTAATACAATCTTTAAATAAAGAAGGCCAAAAATACCCTGCTCATAAGATATTCCGGGTAGTATCATACCCAGACATGTGACCACCACATTCTCCAGAGTGGCAGTCATTCAAATCTTTCTCAGATTCATCATAGGTGACACATCATTGAAAAATAGAGTCAACCCCACGACGATAAAGAGTGTCACTGAGAATAATGTACTGACAGGCTTGGTAACATATGTGACAACGATCAGTGCTAGACAAATTGGGCCGGAAAGTCTGAGTTTGGAGATAGATAATGATATCCCCATACCAAAGGTCATCAGAACTGATCAGAAAAAGGGATTCATTGGGTAAAGAATCCTCTTCTACATTCTCTGTCTCAGTGCAAGGAAGGTCACATATCAGTTCGACAAACACCAAGGATTTCTTAGACTTAGTGCGTTCGAATTCTAGGTCAAAATCTTGGAGAATTACTATCCATTTGGAGTATTTTCCCCCTAGCAATTGGCATGTAAGAATGTGTTGCATGGGGTTGCAATCGGAAATTACAGTGGTCTTGCATAGTAAGATATAGTGACGGAAACGTTGGACAACTTGAACAGCTGCCAAGGCCAGTTTTTCAACATGTAAATATTTGGCTTTGGTAGTCATGAGACTTCACCTCAAATAATAAATGACATGTTCGTCGTGTGAATCATCTTCTTGGACTAGAACCATGGCAATGGTAGAGTCCGAAGAAGCGAGATAAAAGAAGTAATCTCGACTATAATCAGGTGGGAAACGCAATGGGGTACGGGTTAAAGTCAGTTTCAAAGCTTCGAAAGCTTTGTTGGCGATGGAATCCCATACGAACTCAAAACCTTTATTTAGGAGTCGAGTAAATTTGAGCGTTAATTGAGCATAGTTTGGGATGAAACGACGTAAAAATTTTGCCTTCCCTTGCAACCTTTGAAGTTGGCGAAGTGAAGAAGGAGGAGGGAGATTAAGGATCACCTTGACCTTCAAAGGATCGACCCTGATCCCTTGGCGTGACACGATAAAACCTAGAAGTCGGCCAGACTCCACACAAAAAACACATTTGTATGGGTTTAAGCGTATACGATAGAACCGACAACGAAGGAAAATGGTTCGGAGGTGTGTCAGATGGTCACTATGATGCATGGAATGCGTCAGTAGGTCATTGAGATATGGATGTATGACGTGATTAATATCATGAAAAGTATAAGACACGACACGTTGAAAGCACCGACGTTCTTTAAACCAAAGGGTAATTTCCGGTAGGAAAAGGTGCCCCAAGGACAAATAAAAGTGGTTTTGTGTTGATCCGTGGGCAAGATGTTGATTTGATTATAGCCGAAGAAACCATCCATTAAAAATAATATTTCACTCCCGGCGCAATCCTCGACGATTTGGTCAATGAAGGGGGTGGGAAATTTGTCCTTAGGACAAGCTTGATTTATATCCCTATAATCGACGCAGACATGGATCGTACCTTGTTTCTTGTTAACCGAAATGATATTGGATATTGAATCAGTTAAAGCCACAGGATAAATGAAGCCAATTTTAAGAAGTTTTTCGACTTCAAGCTTAATAACAGCTTCTTTACAGAGGTGGACCAGACGAAGTCTCTGTTGGACGGGTATAGCACCTGGGTACATATTAATTTTGTGTACAACAATATTAGGGTCAATACTCGACATTTCTTCATGGATCCAAGCGAAGATGTCATGAAACTCTTGGAAAAGTGATTTATAGGTGACAACTTTGTCAGTAGAGCATGAAGCTCCGATGTGGACATTTTCAACAACTCCAGGTTTAATGGATATGTTGAGGGGGATGGTGGGAAACATATTACTTAAGTTCCCTTCATATAACATGTGGTGTGATGTCTCGGGAATAGAGGAAATGATAGCAATGGTCGACAGAGTCGAGATCCATTGGTAACTCTCGATGGTGTGTTGTTCGAGGAAGAGAATGGAACGATGATGTCCATCATCCCAAGGGGTATTTTCCATCGACATAACCAACATAATCATCTCGTTCATGGGAAAAACGACATGGAACAGGTCAAGAGATGAATCACCAAGAAAGGGGGTGGAAGGGGTTGTCGATTGAATGGATTGATAGGCAGATTCAACTGGACTTAAAGGAATTTGGTTGTCGTAGCGAGGATAATCACCAGGTTCAGGTATGATCCATGGGTCGGAAGATGGGTGAGTTTGGTGAACCGAGGTGGAAATCATGTTGATCGAGGCAACCAAAGGAGGTGGAACATTGAGAGGTGGGATCAGGAATGTTCCCATCAGAGTGGAATATTTAAGTAGGCCCACACCAACGTTCTCATACCCAGGAGGTGTCTTCGCGATAAAAGGGATGTTGCTAGTAGGGGTGTCAGAGTTGAAAAAGGCTAGCTGGTTGACAATGATGACCTTTCCCTGATGTGGAAAATGTAAAACATGAAGAAGGGTAGACACAATGACGCGCATCATGTCAATCCAACTATGGCCAAGTAAGAGGTTACAATCAAGAGGTGCATCAAAGACCTTAACTTCAACGTTGATCGATTTGCCTTCCAACATAATAGACAATGAAGGAATTACAGCGTAGGGTTTAAAGCTAGAGCCATTGAAGGCTTTAAGCGTGTTATGGGATTCAGTAAGAGGAGGAGATCCGATGGCTTTCCAACAGGAAACATACATTACACACATGGAGTCACCCTCATCAATAACGGTCCTAGAGATGTTCTTGTCGGAGACAACAACTTGTATTTGGAATGCTAGTTGAGGGGGGAGTCTTGGAATGTGATCTAGGAGGTAAAAAATTATCAAATTTGTATCTGCAGGATCAATTTCACCGATAGCCTTTAGTAGCGCCTTCTGTTGAGCAGGGAAAATTTGAAGGACTTCGAGAGATGACATCGTAGAAGGTGCTTGCACCAGATATTCTACAATACTGTAGTTCTGAGCAACATGTGCATGAGGGTTGAAGGTGGAATTTCGAACAACACCCTTTGGGGGAGGGAGAAGAACTGTATCGAGACTCGGTCTTTCGAGATGAAGACAACCGTTGGAAGGTGAAGTTGAAGGAGGTTGTTGAACCAATGAAGGTGGTATATCATCAACCTTCTCCTTTGAGGAAGAATAATCTTTGGCTCGAGTGGTTAGTGTAACGTCATTCTTTCTGGAATCACCAGTACACATGAGTACATAAGAAGTAGTGGAGGGAGAGGGTTGTTCATGGATGACCATTTGGGCCTGCTGTTGAGAAGGGAAAGGTTGAGACAAAATGACAGGTGTGGGAGGTTTCGCGGTCCCTTGGAGGAACTTAGTAACCTCGACCCGTCGTGAAAAATCTTTCATATAGTGATCACCACCATAGATAAGGAAAGGGTATCGGGGTTTGTGCTTATCCTTATCATCAATAGGTTAGTTTTTGGTTTTCTCAGACTGTGGGTTATTTTTTTCCTCCTTATTCTTACCCTTCCCTTTTTTACCTCAGTGGTTTTGTTAATGGGAGGAGTAGGAGACGAAGAATTTTGAACATTAGAAGCATTGGACTTGGGGTTGGTGGGAGAGGCTTGTGTATTTTGAGGTTGAGAATGGAAAGTTCCAATCACACCATTAGCCACATGAGAAGCAACAGGGGTAGTTGAGGTAGCAGTGGTAGAAGGGCGAGGTGCATCAGGGAGTAAGTCGTAAAGAGTACCCGTCAGTGAATAAACGAGGTTGAGATATTGAGCACGATTGATAGCATGTTCTTCGGTGACAACGCCACCCATAGAAATATCATGGGAGATCTTATTCATGAATGATTTCGTGAACCACTCTACCAATAATTGATCGGGAAGATCAAGTTTGATCAAACGTTGTGTTCGTCTCCACTCATGAATGTGATCATAGATGGGAGTGGCTTTAGTTTGTTTGAAGGAACTTAGGATCTCGGTTCCTGTTTCATAATGGATCGGTAATTGGTAGTGTGTAAGGAAAGCCATGGCTAGGGTATTAAAGTCAGTGAAGAAGCCTCGAGGTAGTTCTATATACCACTTTGCAGCCGAACCCGTGAGAGTTTGTTGGAAGAGTTGTAACCGAATAGAATCCATCAAAGAGTTGGATGAACACCAAAGGTGGAAAGTCATGACATGGTTGTTCGAATCCTCTCCCGATTTACCGTTAAAATTTGGGATGTCGGATGGTAATTTGGCCGGTATCACGGGCCAGTGGGGAGAATGCAGGATAGGATCATTCAAGATTCTAGACAAATTAGGTAGATCCAAGGTGGATAAAAAAGGTAATTGTCTATTCACAGGAGGATACTAGTAACTTTGGGGAGGGAGTCTGGTTGGTAGACTAGTAGGACAATAAGTAGTTTGTATGTGAGGTGAAGGTCCTAACAGATTTGGGCGTGTGTGCAGAGGCAAGTAGGCCACAAGGTTGTATTGATTGGGGATGTTCCCCTAGGGAGGGACACTAGGTTGAACGTTCGAACCCCAAATGGAATTGGAAGAACCGAGGTATGACTGGCCCGAACTAGGGGGTATAAAAGAGATAACCTGAGGTTGTTTCCCCCCAGACGATTGTGGATTCCATTGAATACGAAGATTCCAATGCTGGGCTAGTGATCCGGGGATATTCTGTCCATACTGTGGATTATATCCTCCGTGTAGGTATTGTCCTCCAGGTGAGGATGATTCCCCAATTTGGGTTTGTCCTCCAAATTGAGTTTTCCCCCTTGGGTTATACTGTCCCCCAATAGGAATCTGATAACCAAAAGTGAATAACAGAGTAGAAATTCCAAAGGTAGTAGAGCCACTGGGTCTGAATCCTCCTATAAAAGGTGGATTAGACCCTCCGAAGAGGAACTGGGATGGTGTCAGAATAGAACCAGAAGCAACATTATATCCAGGAGGAGTAAAGACTCCAGAAGCTTTGGATGGAACTTGGGTAGGAGTGGGGATAGAAGCATTCAAGGCATTATACCCAAGAGGGAGTGATGGTATTTGTCTAGACGAATGTAGTGTACCAATAGGAGGTTGGCTAGCCACCGTGTTCCCGATGGGGATAATCGTAGTGTTTGGGACCATCATGGAATGGGCCTACTGAAGAGGGATAGTTTAGATAGGACCAGCCTCTAAACTAATGAAGAAATAATAGGTTGTACTGTTAAAATGATCTAAATGTATCGTAAATGTAGTAGATGTTTCAGGTGGTTAAGAAACGACAGGTATCTCAACGTCTTCTTTTGAGATGGGAGGGTTTTGTCTAGAAGTCAGAATCCGAGATATGTCAGTGGTCCAAAAAGGATCCTCATTTTCAATTCCATCAAGGAATTCAGTTGGTATTCTAGAAGTGTTAACAACAAGTTCTCCGGATGAGTTGAGTCGGAGAATACGTCTCTTGTATCCAGGAGGTAAGCAGAAAGCATCCAAAGAATCAGAAACGATTCGAAAACTTTCTAAAGAGTCAGTTCTCTCCGCTTGTGAAGGTATGTGGTCATGGATATCACTCTGTTGAGGAAAGTCCTCTGGTGGATTAGGGAGCAAGGGTTTTGAAACTTCAGGATCTTCCAGAGGTATTCCTTGCATCCTACGTGAATGGTGTGGAGGGTCAATGTTGGTCCAACCAAATTTTTTATGGAAAACATCTATGGCCAACTATGTAAACAAACAACACTCACTAGTAGAATCTAGGAATCAAAACCAAGCAAACAAAAGCTTCTTGTTTCGAAGTCACTAGTTGGTGATGAAATCCAACGTCGCAAAGTCAAGACAAGAAGGGGCTGGGCGAGGGTGGAAAAGTTACGTTGACGACCTGCTTAACGGACTTACACCCTGGTGCAAGCTCCCACACATTATTGTGGGTATACCCTCCAAGGAGCCCGAGTGAGTCTGGCCAACATCGATTCCAGGTACCGTGAAGACTTGCCCCTCCATAGTCACCTTGTGTAAGACCCTAATAAGATAGGCAACTAAGGCTACCAAAAACAACAATGATGCCTAGGGAGATAGTCGACAGTCTGATCCATGCGCAAGGGCAGGGTATCTAGCCTAAAAAAAACTTGAGAGGCTTCCACTCATCATTGTGGGTATACCTTCAAGCAACCCCCATAATACGCGCAATCTCTACACCAATACCAACAAAGAAGGGTGAGTAACTCTGCTAATCTCAATGCGACCTCAGGTTTGACCCTTGTGTGAGAAGGACATCCTAGGACAAAATGTTGCAAATGGAATTTTACACTCCCTATCACAAGATGCTATTGTGTTTTTCATGCTTTGGAGAGTGTGTCTCACTGCCTATTCCAAAGCTCTAGCCTGGCTAATGTTGGTGTAAAAGAGCCCTAGAAAAAATTACTAGTTAAATTTTAGATTTTCACAATATTTTTAAAGGTTGTCGTTACTCAAGAGGGAGACAGGAATGAAACCGATGTTGTGTATGACCTTGACCCAATAATATGCAAATAGAAATGAATGATGCAAATTTTCATTCAATGAATACTATCTACGACAGGGAGAAGGTGTTTATGGAATAATGCAAACTACAAAATATATTTCCTTTTTCTTTAAATGAACACAATTCCAAACAACCAATAAACAATGAAGTTCTTCAATGTTCTCTTCTCTTAAATGCAATAATTTTTCTTATGTATGTTTATTCAAATGAATGGATAACTTCAAATTTTTCCTTTCTGAGACCAAACCAAGGGCATGGCAGAGAAAAGACAAGAAATCCAAGAAAATATATACCTTCAACAAGCACGCAAATCGAAATTTCCATTAAGGCAAAAAATAAAAAATGACGATAAAGTATTTCCTCAAATGCAATTGAAGAACAACTTCTTAGTCATTAAGAAATCCAGAATATGTAATCAATCCAAAATTTCAAATGTAATCCAAGATTTTTAATCAAACAAGCACTCAGATACAAGCTTAAAGATTATACCCTTGTTGTTTAAAAATAAAAAATGAAAACTGGAAAATGACTAAGAGAGGTGTTCGATCTTCGAAAACCAATCAACAACAAGTCAAAAGTTCAGAAAAAATTCATATGTTGGCATTAAAAATCCTTTCTAGTTGGTTAAAGAAAAAACTGGGCATCAACAGAGGCTAAGACCCAACTCAAAAAATTTCACAGACACCGCCGCAGGCTGATAGCATATCACAGGGTGGAAATTAATGGTTTTCGTAGGCCAGAAATGGATAGGGTGCCGAAATTCCACACTGAAGCAAACAACCAAGGTGCGGAAATTGGAGGTTTCTGCAGGCTATGTATAAGGTACAGTGCAAAGGTGTTTGTAAATCAATAAATTTTGAGAGAAGGGCAAAGGATCTAAGTGAATTTTTAAATCTAGAGAGTCTGAATGGATCTCCCACAAACTCAGAGACTGATTTCAAATGAAAAGAATAGGTAAAGATAAAATGGCCAAAAAAAAACCACAATCAATTCATATCCCCAGTGGAGTCACCAATTTTGTTATTGGATAAATCGGTGAATGCAAACATAAACTAATCTCCCTATATCCAACTGGATCTAGAACAAAACCAGACAGGACATGATGCTTTCCCTAGGTTTCTACCATTGAATTTATCACCAAAGAAGGAATGTATGACATACCTTTATATATCGCTTCCCTATATCTCCGTTGTCCCTGCTTCACTCTGGTGCTCTTGTGAGATCATATCTACAATGACACAAACCAACCAAAGTGAAAGCAACAATTATAGATTCAATGGAAACCTAAACATGTGATCAAGGAGTCATGTAATAAAACACTAATGATTTTATGGGAAAGAAACATGTCGTTGTATCATATTAAATAGAAGTGGAAGATACAACCAGAGTGCCTTGATGTTGCAAGTTCCCTTTTGGTGGTCCTTTGTTCCAACACACACATACACTTGCTCTGAATTTGCATGAAGATAATCCACAAAGCTTCATGGACAAATGGAGGCCTCAAGCATCAATTGTATCAGGATTCTTCACAAAGTCTTCAGCCTATTCTTTGCTCAATCTTGCTTGTCCTTTCTCAACCTTTTCCATTAGAAATCCATTATTATATAGATGAAGATGAAGTGGTTACTAGGATGAGAATGATCCCACCAAATTAGAAAAACCAGTAAGATCACAACCATACGGAGGCCACCTCACATTCTAGAAGATTCTCCTTCTAGAAAATTCATGAAACTTCTTCCTTTTCTCAGCTTCAAGCACCGCCGCACCATGCCTATATAGAAGCATGCGGAAATCCCACAGGCCAGACATAGAGCAGCCTGCGGAAATCCTTGATTTTCGCACTGTGTACCACTGTCATCCTGCGACGTCATTCTAAAAATGTGCTTTGTAGGGGAAGAACTGAACCATTTTCCTCATGTGAAAGATTGTTTTGGAATCCTGAACACATGCCTATGGGTTCATCATCAAAGTGACCAAAATAATGTGTAACAACCATCCTTTTTAGGGGCAACTTCTTGGCCTGTGCCCCCAACCCTAGAATATTGATTGAGATAATATTCATGGAGGAACAAAACATGGGTCATTGCCTACTCTAAGGGACCTAGTTATGATTTTTTAATGGAATTGGTTAATCTCCTCAATAGCATTTTCCTGAGCTCGTTTTAGGGAATATTTCCCTTCCATTGAAGTAGGTCCTAGCTCTGTCAGAGAGTCACATCCCAACCCTCCAAAATTGGGAGGATCTAGGGACGAGGACCCCTTTCAGGGATGAAATTGATAATGGCCACCACCCCTAGACTGAGAGGAAGTTGTATTGGCCAAAGGCCCAACCCTAGAAGTATGAAAGATAAGGAAAGATGGGTCAAAATCCTTTGAAAGATCCATAGATTCTAGTGGGAGAACTAGGGAAATAGGCTATGTTTGTGACTCAAGATGTACCAAGTAATTTTCAGTCTTCTCATTATTATTCCAATCAGGTATCGATAGACCACCATGAACCCTAGAATTTCCCCCCATACCTTCCCTAATTTCATAATTAGTCAAGAAGGAAAAATTATAATTTAACTTATAAGAGTACATATCCATCTCATGTCCATGTATGGAAACCTTCAAATTAATATGACTGATTGTGGATGGGGTGTATGCACCAACTACTGACAACACCTCCCCACTTCTCAAAGGATATAAAAATCATGGCCTCAATCCTTCAATAATAGGAATTGAGAGGTCCTCTATGACAATATTCCCTGGAGCTCATGGAGGGTCTGCCACCTGATCTGTACCCATATTCTAGTTAGGACCGGTTCCAGACTCAACTACGAGATTCCTTGGCATAAAAGTGGGAGTCTATAAAGAAGGATATTCTCCTCTCAACTCCATTATAGTCTCATCCTTCTTCCTCCAAACTTTCTTAACCAACTACTTATCACAATCTTTAAACACATGACCAAGTTCATGACACCATGTGCAACAAAAGGGAATATTCAAATAGTCTAATATTTGGGTGTGTCTCTTCCCCTCCTAGAACAAATCCAGAGATTCTAAGAGACCTTTACTAAAATTAATATTCACTAGAACCCTAACTACAAAACAAGTCACAATCGTAAAAAAACTATCATCCCCAAGAATTATTTTACCTAGAAAATTCCCAATAGCTCTAACTGCCAACTCATACTATAACTCCATTGACAAGTTCAGTAGATTCATCCAAACTATAGTGCTTCCAATTAATTTATACTTAATATTGAACAATGGAGTCCAAGGATTCAAGGATAGTAAGTATTTGTCTAGGAACCAAGACCCCTTTAAAACTACATTAACATCCACCACAGAGAGAAAAATAAACCCTAACCAACCCCTTGAAAAATATGAAAGGTGGGTCCATATCCTAGGGTAGGATACCAAAACTGATTTACCCATCTATTGATATATTCCATGACAAACCTCCTACTAAGGAATATACTAACTAGAGTCTTCCCTGACAAATCTAATATCTGATCCACATGAAGGTCATCTTGTAACACACCCAACCCCTAAATACCCTTTCTAGGGATGGGGCATCAATTTTTTGCTTTCCCTAGTGCATTTTCGGTCCTTTACTTAAGTAAAACCCTCTTAACCAGCTCCCCTAATACTTACATCTCTCACTGTATGCTTGAACCAGTTAGTGGGGTCTTCCTCGTGACCTCGGGCTGAAAAAAGGGAGCTAAGAGTCTGCGTTATAAAAGGTTTCGACACTTTGAAAATTCCCAGGCTTCGAGAGTTCCAAAAGTGTTGTCAAATTCTCAGTTCTCTAAACAACGGAGGGGATCAATGCTTCACATCCTACGTTGAGATCTATGGTTAAAAAGGGGTTTTGACGTTCGGCATGAAACACTCCTTTTTCCCAATCCTCGAAGTCCCAAAATCTAGCCACGTGGCCTTAGCCCTTTGGCGATCAACATTCAGCATTTAGCGTTGAACGTCTTATGTTTCAGAATTTCAGCAGTCGACGGTCATCGTTGGTCCATCGACATTCGGCAATCAGTGATCATCGTTGGACATTATTTTATCAACCTACACTCAAATATCTCGAAATCTTGCCATGTGGCTTTGGCCCTTCGACGACTTGGCTATTTATGTTGAACGTTCCCATATTGTACCACGCCCAAAATATTTCGAACGTGGAAGTTATCCAAATTCCTGGAGTCTAGATTATGTCACCATCCACGTTGGCCAGGCGGGCACGAACTAGGAGTTGACATACGATGAGGGACAAAGGGTGACACGTGTCATGCTCTGACATGAACAATCGGTATGTGAATCATCCAAAACTGGGTGACATGTGGCACGCGTAATTCGGTCCACATCACATCGAATGACATCATCAAGACACATCATCATAGACTAATAAGTTCTCAGTCCTTTAATCTAACAATTCGAAAGATTCCACATATATCCATATATCTACAATTCTCATTACTTCTCAGCTCTGGCTTTGGAGCTTATCGAATTCTCATGATGAAAATCCCCCGAAGAGCTAAGTCTCCAAACTCTCAGATCTAGCGCCATGCGTCCTCTTCCTATCAACGGTCGAGATCTATTTCGGCATTTGCGATTTCATTGATTTTCACTCCTTGAATACCCTTGGCCAAATTCTTTTGGAGTACAAAGTCTCCAGACCATGGGATCTCTTTCCACGTACCCGTTCATCCAATGGTTCTCTTCACTTCGACATTTCAAAATTTGGGAGTTCGATGTATATCTCCCGAATTTCCTTTCGAACCACGTTGGATATATCACCACGTGTAACTAGCATCTAAGGCCAGGATTTACTTTGTCTTGTAGAACTTTGGGGGAAACTCGTGCGTCTCTACATTGTCGAATACCTAGATTTTCGGATAACCATGGATCTGTGGGCACATGTCCCTCCAGTTCCAACGGTCTAGATTAACTCTGTGACTCCGACATTCAGGAGTTTCGGCACTAGACCATTCCCATTCTCCCAAAGTAGTGCTTCGTCAAAGAGCTTAATATTTCCCTTCTTACACCTGATCTAATGGCTGAGAGAGAGTCATGTTGAATCCCTAGATCGATGACCCTCGTAGATTTGCGACTTCGGCCTTCGAATATTTTCTAGGATTGTGGAATCATAAGTCTTTAAGCCGAAAGAGCTATCTCCTTAGAGACTAACGCATGGTTCCTAGGCCCTAGTCATATGGGTCCTTTGGGAAAACTTAGGAGCTAAGCACAAATCCCTTTTTGCAACAAAGCAGTGAAGAACACGAGCATGAGCCCTCGGTAATATGGGTGAATAGTCTGAAGGAAAAATTCCCCTTTTCCCACATAGATGAACTTGACATTCCCACTAAGGTGAATTCAAAGGATCAATAGGACTTAGACATTTCAGTCAATCCTACCATGATTCTCCTGTGGATTCACATCCCATGACTCTCTAGCAGTTATATTGAGATAGCTCAAAGATCATATAAATATAATAGTTTACATAAGCCAAAGAGCATTTCTAATAACTGTTCAAATACTAAAGGACTTAACCATAAACATAGACATTCATCATTGCATCCAATATATCTATATACACAAAGTATGATAATACTTATCTATTTCAGATTATAGCTAATGAACTGACTGTGGGTATGTGCCTTTCCACCCAACCATAGGTTCAAAGGCATTCACTCTTAGCACTCTGGCCACCCACGTGCCAAACCATGATATCACTAGGGAACTTTCACAGTTTCTAAGAGACTCTTTCTCTGTCATGGTGTCTATGAGGTTTATCAAATGCCTCCTCAACATCAAGCTCATAGCCTCTTACTTGAGTCGTGTTCTCCTATAAGATTCTCATAGATCTTCTTCTCAGCTAGAGATCCTCGCGTGTTCTCCTCTCTTGTCTGTATGTCATCTGATGTCTCTCCTTCTCTATGAAAATCCTCACGCATGTACCTCTTCCTCTCGTGTCTTCTCTTGTCTCCATTTTTTCTATATCCTTTCCCAGGATGGTCCTCGACCTATCCTGTTCCTTTTGTTAGAAGAAAACTCAGGTCAGCCTAGTTTTCTAGACCATGTGGTACTTTGGGCTGACATTATTCAGTAATACCATGCTTCCATTCATGGGGGTGGTTGATTATTCAACCACCATTCCTTCATTCATTAACTGATTCCTCTCCTTGGGATCTAGAGGGGGTTTATCATTCCCAACAAGTTGAAATTCAGGGTCATTTTACATAATGAACCCTCTCTTATAGTTTTCCCATTTCTGTACCCTAGTGATATCATGGCCAGTACTTCAAGGATTCACCCCCACAATCAGTTATTGGAAATTAAAACAATAATACATTTACATTATTCCCATGCCACAACATGGTGATCATAATTAATGATTAATTATAAGTTGTGGGAAACAAGAGTATTACAATCTTCTCCCACTTAAAAAAGAACATTGTCCTAGGTGTTCTTTGTTAGTAAAATCGGTCATGCCTTTCTCATTTAGCTGCTTCAAAATTATTGACCCTCTTTCTTGGTCATTCCCTTTTCCGAATCTTGGCCTTCGTCACCTATCTTCAAAAATCCTAGACAACAAGCATATTAATCATAGCTTTCATGCGTAAGCATTTTACTGTTGCATAAAATTCAAGAGAATTTCATAACTTAGCACAATACTCAAATGTGGAGTTTGTGGATTCGTATCCACATGGTTGTCCGATTTTCTTAGCTCACTATCTTTCCTGGACATACCCATTGTGTGCATGATCCCAATCAATAGTTTATAAGAATTATCAAAGTCTCCTCTTCCTTGTGGTCACTCACCTTCCAGGCCTAGGCTTAGGCATCCCCTTATCTACTGTACAGTTCGTCAGGTGATCCATCTTTCCTTGCCAAGGATTTCTCACACAAGAATAATTTCCGATATTTCATTGATCCTTACAGTCAAGGCATCCCTCAAACTTTCTCTGTCGAGGCATCCCTCCGGCTTGTGTTGCCACAACATAACATGTTCTAGGGAGATCATGGCTTACCACAGGGTCCTCATGTCTCAATAGTAGCTTCTTTCACACTTTCTGGCTTGAAAGCATTCATCTATCCTCCCTAGACAAATATTTTCATCTCACCTGTATCACAGGTATACAAAATTATGAGAAATTATCATCAATTTTGAATTCAGAATTTTCTTGCAAATATGTTACCCACAGATTTCTACATTCCCCATTTATTTTCAGATCTGTTCCACACAAGAATCGGATTCACAAGTATGGGAATTTCCTTCCCATAGAATTTTATCTCAACAGGAAATTGGTCTTCCTTATGGGCTTACAACACTACCATATCCAAGACCCTATTTTCCTCCCGCAACTTCAACATTCCTCAGCTAAAAAAATTGTTAGTTTCCATGTACATTATATTTTCAAATGATGCATACTAATGGTCCAAGTCATTTTCATCTATTCATGGTATAAAGAAAAAGGAAATATTATTATTAGGTAAGCATCCTGTCAACATACTAAATTTCCCAAATGCAATTTAAATATCAAATGTCGTTAATCAATGTGTCAATATTCATGGCCACATTCACACCTAATGAAACCTTGCATTGGTTTTGAGTTTGCCATTCTTTATGACAATCACGTTGCCATGGTTTGTTGGGTATTAACCACCCTTTTCACCATAGGACTTATTCATTCTCGTTCATTATTGAAGCAGGATTGTACTTCATACTACAAGTTGGTCATGATCCCAAATCAGCACATATGAAACTATATGTCTCTCTCTCAAATGCACCCAAGAATTCTTCCTTCATTAGTAACTAGGGTGTCAACACTCATGGCCACCCAAATTTTCTTCTCTCTAACACCTATACAATGTAAGTAGAAATATTGGAAGATCATCCTTCCTCAATGGAAAGTCCATTGTTTTTCCTTTATCTAAACATGCATTTCCTTGAAGCACTTCCCTGCAGTGTGCTAACTATGAGCACATTTATTCCCAATCTCCCTAGATTGGTTATCGTCCTCATGGTACTTTTTACTCCTGCAATTTTCTTACAAGGATTATAACTGATCCTTTGGTTGGAATAGACTTACTCTCTCTATTATTCAGGTTCCTTTCCTAAATCACACCCTACTTGGGTATAAATGGCATACAATTTCCACTCAAATTCTATTCACATATCTTTGAGATAATGTAATATTTTCAGAAGGATTTCCTATCCAATTCCTTCATACCTTATGCGACATAGGTATGAACATTTTTTTTTATACTTGCTTTGGCTACTAGCACCCTCTTGGATATCACCTCATCAATGGTGCTCTATGGGGACTTTTAAAGTCCCTTAAAAAATCTTGTAATGAAAACCTTCTCATAGTCATCCTTTTCTTGAGGTTGTCCATCATTGGCAATTTTCTTCGTCAACAACTCTAATTCCTTTCTACACATGCCATACATCATAAATGTATTAGTCGTCATGTAAAATAAAAATGCTTGTATCATCGCATTCAATCAATAAAACATTTTTAGATATTCCCTAGCATATCTTTATTTACTTCATTGCATTATCCTTAATGATTCCATGAGTGAAACACAAGGAACTCTCAATTTTTTCCACAATCATACAACTGTCATCATTATGGTGTCATAACATTTACTTTCATCAGCATACCAGCTTCCTTGTCCCAGAGAAAACATAATATACAACAAGAAAGGAGTTAGGGCTCTTCCCATTTCCAACTCCTCACTGCCTTTACTTTATATGGCTCACCCAAGCCTATTCACCCAAACTTGTTTATCTATCTAATTTCTTTTTCCAGCTGTACTTGTTCCCACAACTATTCTTTTCAACCTACAACTCTGTTAAAAAATTCAACATTCTTAGGGTGAGAAAATTGTTCCTCTTTCTTTTCTCCTTCTTTGCTTATGCAATCTACTTCTTATTGTGGTATTCCTGCTCCTTTCTTGAGTATCCTTGGTCAGGCTCACCCTAATCCTTAGGATACATCAACATGCTTTACTAGAAAAACTTTTGTTCATAAGGAATCATGAACCTGTGCATGTTGCACATTACCATTCATTTATCAGAATGGTCTACATTCGTTTGTTAGTTTTCCACTCATACATTTCGTGTTAGAATGTAATCCAAGATTCTTGTATATGTGTGTGTGTGTGTGTGTGTGTGTGTTTGTGTGTGTGTGTGTGTGTGTGTGTGTTTTTGTAGTCCACTACTCAATTCTGAGTAGTAATTAAGATTGTGACTTTGTTCTCCTGACAAATTCTTCACACAATTCCTCCACCGAAAACTCCTTCAGCATGCAACTTCCTTATTACCTATCCATCACTATCTGTGATGGCCTCAACCTTGAGTTAGCTTCATCTGTTTACCAAATATTCCATAAGGAATATAAGCATGCATCCTTGTCATGCATCTGAATTATGTCTCTACCCATATTATGGTTTTGTTAACTTACATGCATCATGCACTTAACCATATGCATAATCATAAGCATGTGTGTAGCCATCATAGGTATATTTCATAGCCTGAATACATATCTACTTTAACATTACTCAACTCATGATTTTTCACAATCATTCTCATGTGATCCTCAAAGGCATAATCATTTGCCTCTCATCCTGACAACAGAGCCTCCTTGCTCATTTACTCTTTCATCTATTTATATTGGCCTTTCCTGGGGAAATGGAGCACATTCCCCTTAAGCTATTATCGAAAATAGAAATTTCATGGCTCTTCAGGATGGAGTCAACCGTGCATCCATGGCAGTCATTCGATCTTGGCAAGTGTAATTCTTGCCTCTCATTTCACTCATTTAGGCAGTCACCTCATGCCTTTAGTATACCTATACTCTTACATCATACATGTGCATCACTTGCACATTTAATGCCATTCATACCTAACTAGTATTATTATCAGGATTCATATCAAGAAGCTTCACAAAGCATTAAATCCATGCACTCAATCATATACACACATCCCATACGTTCATCATGCAAGCTCATTGCTTGCACCCTTTCCATGTCATACATGCACATGGACACATCAAACTTCCAGATCCTTCTCCCAAGGATCTTATTTCCATTTTCAGGACAAGTTCCATAGAGATACTCAACACTAAGCGTTCATCTAGTTTGGGAGCTTGCAGTCATTCACAGGATATCCACATGGTCAGTTTAACTGACATAATCATAACTATGTTCCTATTTCTGTATGACAACAATCAACAAGACATTATCCTTGCCCCTGGTGTTCTAAGATGACTCAATAGCCCAAAATTATTATATGGGAAAATCCAACAGCTCCCCAAGGCAACAAGACAACTTATCAAGCTTCTCTTTCATGCCTCAAACCCTTCTTGGTCAACAGATTCCTACAAGGGAATCTTTTTCTAAACTCCCTCTTATAGCTATCTGAGTATACCATGCTATTTCCATATGGTTATCATCCACCTTTGGATGTCAATATGACCCATTGGGCTTCTAGAAGTGCCCCAACACTTCCTTTACCACACTCAGGATCAACATTTAATTAACCACTTTACCTTATTTACAATAGATTTTAGTGTCTAATAATATTTGGACTATTCCCTTAAAGCCCAGATACAATTTTGAATTATGTTACTTACTAAGTATTCTAGTTCAAAACTCCAGAGTATCTTTAGGTCATAAAAATTATTAACCATTATACATAGAATTCTTCCTTTTGTTCAGTAACGGTCAGGGACAGAGGTCACTCTCCTCCTCCCACAAGAATTTTGGAAGACTAGTTTCCTATCCACCAAGCAAGGGAGGCTACTATGATTTCTCACTCAATCACTCTATATATCTACAACTCTTTTTATCAGCTTGATTAGAAAAACCCTGCCCAACAATTCCTGTACCCAGAAATAAAATTGTTTCTCTGTTCCCTTCGAAACCCGAGAGTTGCGCATGCTCTCCCTTTTCATAGAATGGTCACCAAACTCATTCGATCATGAGGGAGTATACACATATACCATAATTAATCCTCCATTAAAGAAATAATTACTGCTACAGATCCTTTGAATCCATTCACATCCAAGTCTTTCTATTAGTGGCCATCGACATAATCCCACTCTTGTAGGATCAACTTATCATTTCCAAAAAGAAAATGGCAAGCTTCCTCTGCCACAGACTAGCATGATTCACTGTCGTTGGGTAAAATTCCAACTAAATTTTAAATATGCATCCTTCTGCTCAAGGAACTTATGTAGATGATTTATTTTTGGCATTAATATTCATAACAAGCTCATCTTATCCTCGGTAACCCAATCTTATGTCTGTACAACAACACATACGATTGCACAGTGAAGTCATCTTATTTATTTGGAAACATTAGCAACATACAATGAATATTTCCAAAACATCTATTAAAAATAGGAGGTTTCATTCCACGCTTCAACAGGGGTTTAATAAGCCTCTTAGGAATGGGTAAAATAGGGTGTTACCCCTTAAGGTCCTCTAATAACATTTATATGCTACTCACACATGATCCCAAGTAGGCCAAGTGTTGTTGCCATGCTTTGATACCAATTTGTAACACACCCAACCCTTAAATACCCTTTCTAGGGATGGGGCATCAATTTTTCGCTTTCCCTGGTGCATTTTCAATCCCTTTCTTAAGAAAAACCCTCTTAATCATCTCCCCCGATACTTACATCTCTCATTGTGTGCTTGAACTAGTTATCAGGGTCTTCCTTGTGACCTCGGGCTGAAAACTGGGAGCTAAGAGCCTGTGTTCGTTGAATAGTAGAGGGGATCAATGGTTCACATCCTCTACCGAGATCTATGGTTAAAAAGGGGCTTCAGCGTTCGACATGAAACACTCCTTTTTCCAAATCCCCAAAGTCCCAAAATCTCGCCACGTGGCCTTAGCCCTTTGACGATCGACGTTCAACATTTAGCATTGAATGTCCTATGTTTTGACGTTTCGACAGTCAGCGATCGTCGTTGTTCCATCGACATTCAGTGATCGGTGATCGTCGTTGGACCTTCCTTTATCAAACTACACTCAAATCTCCCAAAATCTTGCCACGTGGATTTGGCCCTTCGGCAAATCGGTGATTTATGTTGAACATTCCCATATTGTACGAAGACCAAAATCTTCCGAACGTATAAGTTATCCAAACTCCCAGAGTCCTGATTACGTCACCAACCACGCTAGCCAGGCATACATGAACTATGATTTGACAAGCGAGAAGGGTCAAAGGGTGACACATGTCCTCAATAGGGGGTGACATGGGTCATTCTCTAACATGCACAATGGGTATGTGAGTCATCCAAAAGTATTGGATGACACGTGGCACGCGTAATGCGGTTCACGTCACATCGACTGACGTCATCAAGCCACATCATCATAGACTGATAAGTGATCAGTTCTTTAATCTTACGGTATATGAGATTCTATGTATATCCATAGATCTACGTTTCTCATTACTTCGCAGCTCCGGCTTCGGAGCTTACCGAATCCTCTCGATGAAAATCCCCTAAAGAGATAAGTCTCCGGACCCTTGAATCTGGCGCCACACGTCCTCTTCCTATCAACGACCGAGATATATTTCGGCGTTCGCAACTTTGACGGTTTTAACTCCTTGAAAACCCTTGGCCAAATTCTTCTGAAGTACGAACTCTTTGGACCATGGGATCTCTTTTCATGTACCCATTCATTCAATGGTACTCATCATTTCGGCAGTTCGACATTCGAGAGTTCAACGTATATCCCTCGTATTTCTTTTTGGACCATGCCGGATCTATCGCCATGCGTAACTGGCATCTACGACCAGGATTTACTCTGGCTTGCAAACCTTTAGGGGAAACTTGTGTGTCTCTACATCGTCGAATACTCAGAATTTAGGATAATCGTGGATGTGTGGACACGTGCCCCTCTAGTTCCAATGGTCTAGATTAACTCTGTGACTCCGACATTCGAGAGTTTCAACGCTAAACCATTCCTATTCTCCCGAAGTAGTGCCTTGTTGAAGTGCTTAACACTTCCTTTCCTACGTCTGATCTAACAGCTAAGAGAGACTCATGCTAAATCCCCAAATCGATGACCCTCATTAATTTGTGACTTTGATCTTTAGATATTTTCGAGGATTGTGGAATCATAAGTCCCGAAGTTGAAATAGCTATCTCCTTTCGGACTAGCGCATGGTTTCTAGACCTTGGTCACATGGGTCCTTTGGAAAAACTTAGGGGCTAAGTGAAAATCCCTTTTTTCAACAAAGGGGTTAAGAATACAGGCATGAGCCCTCAGTAAGATGGGTGAATAGTCTAAAGGGAAAAAACCCCTTCTCCCACAGAGATGAACTTGACATTCCCGCTAAGGTGAATTCAAAGGATCAACAGGACATAGACGTTTCATTCAATCCTACCCTGATTCTCCTTTGGATTCACATCCCATGAATCTCTAGTAGTTAGATTGAGAAAACTCAAAGATCATATAAATATAACAGTTTACAGAAGCCAAAGAGCATTTCTAATAACTGTTTAAATACCGAAGGACTTAACCATAAACACAAACATTCATCATTGCATCCAATATATATATATATATATAAACAGAGTATGATCATATTTATCTGTTTTAGATTTTAGCCAACAAACTGAATGTGGATGTGCACCTTTCCACCCAACCATAGGTTCAGAGGCATTCACTCTTAGCACTCTGGCCACCCCCTTGCCAAACCATGATATCACTAGGGAACTTTCGTAGTTTCTAAGAGGCTATTTCTCTGTCATGGTCTATACGAGGTTTATCAAATGCCTCCTTAGCATCAAGCTCGCAGTATCTTACTTGGGTTGTGTTCTCCTGTAAGATTCTCAGAGATCTTCTTCTCAGTTGGAGAGCCTCATGTGTTCTCCTCTATTGTCTGTATGCTTTCTGATGTCTCTACTTCTCTTTACAGAGCCTCACATGTGCGCCTCTTCCGCCTATGTCTTTTCTTGTCTCCATTTTCTCTATATCCTTTCCCAGGATGGTCCTCAACCTATCATGTTCCTTCTGTCAGAAGGAAACTTTGGTCATTCTAGTCTACCAGACCCTGTGGTACTTCGGGCTGAAATTCGTCCATTATACCATGCTTCCATTCATGGGGGTGGTTGAGTATTCAACCACCAGTCCTTCCTTCATTAATTGATTCTTCTCCTTGGGATTCGAAGGGGGTTTATCATTCCCAACAAGGGGAAATTCAGGGTCATTTGACATAATTAACCCTCTCTTATAGTTTTCCCATTTCTGTCCCCTAGTGATATCATGGACAATACTTCAAGGCTTCACCCCCACAGTTAGTTATTGGAAATTCCAACAATAATACATTTACATTGTTCCCATGCCATAGCATGGTGATCATAATTAATTATTAATTACAAGCTAGGGGAAAGAAGGGTATTACACATCTCCAACCACTAGTGAGACTCCACCACCTTTACTTCTCACCACCTTCCACTTTCTCATTTTTGGGCCCAAGATAGATATTGTTAGGAGTCCCCATTGCTGGAGACTCCGATCAAGTTTCTCCCTAATAAACCCCACACCTCCCAACTTAGTTATAGAGTCACAGACCCTAGGAATAGAAACATAAAATTCCATTGGAAAAGCCTCCACACTATATATATAAACTTCCATATTCTCCTTGTCCAAAAGAAACAAGGGTGTAAGGGTACCGTGAAATCGATTAACTTCATCCCACTTCAAAAAATCCAACACCCCTTGGGAAGTACTTACATGATCCTTACAAGATCCATCCTCGATACAAAACATTTTAGGTCCTAACCTCCCTTACCTCTCAAGTAGATAGAATAATATGTTTTTCTATGTAATAAAGGATAACATTAGTAAATAAGGCCTATGTAATAATGCGAACATGTCTAATGTAAGAAGGTTTCTCCTCTAGAAATTTCTCCCTCTAGAAATTTCTCCCTCTAGAATGTTCTCTAGAAGATAGAAATAGTATAAATATGGGTAGAAAGCATGGAAAAGTTTTGTCTTGAGAATCATTTTGTACTTGAACTCTGATCTGTTGGAGGTTTCCCCCTCAAAGACACAAGTGAAATTTCCTATCAATATAATAAAGGTGTCATATTTTGGATCAATTGTGCCATTGTGCTATCTATTTTTCTCTTTCTCTTTCTACTAACAATTGTGATAAAAAAAAAATTATGCTCTGCATATTATCTTTTGGTACCTTACACGTGGTATCAATGCTCTTTCCTTTGCAGATTTTTATAGAATTTTTTTTAGGCTAGAGACATGTATATCAGTTTCTTTAAAGCACAATGATTTGTCATTCAGCAGGTAAAATTGTGGTTGGGGAAGACTACACGCAGGAAATACAGACAATTTCATGTGGTTACTCAGAACACATT
Organism: Picea engelmannii; assembly: GCA_009831015.1. Taxonomy (NCBI): domain Eukaryota; kingdom Viridiplantae; phylum Streptophyta; class Pinopsida; order Pinales; family Pinaceae; genus Picea; species Picea engelmannii. The sequence goes on from ML796842.1 coordinate 733,065, forward strand.
GTTTCACTTGGTTGGAAACCTTTGTAACCCATGTTGGTACCCCTTCGAGTAGTACCACATTAGATAACACATGTACATGGCCATTCACTCCCATGTGAGCTCGGGTATATAGGGAGTCCCACAAGTCTCTTGAAACCAGTTGTAGATCAGTCAATCAACCACATGAATGTTATAGTGGCATTGAGAACAACACTCAAGAATACTACTCTCACGTACCTGGGTAATCAGGTAGTACGACCAAGGGTATGCTCGAGCCTTCTTAGTTAGAGCCCTGAGATATTGGGTCGATTACTATTGTTGGACCCCACTGGTATATCAGAGAGCTATAACACAGGGAAAACCCTTGTCTGTAGGAACCCTTGTAACCCTAACCCTTGCGGATGAAATGGAAAAAAACATCAACAAAACACAAACAATAGAAATTTTACACATCCATTGTGAACAACCCTACTTCCTGCATTCAAGAAGAGAAATTTATACACATTTTTAACTATTAATAATTTGGTCATTCTGTCACTGTAGTATTCTTTAGACAAGAGTATAAGTCCACAGGAGTAAAAAAAACAGTGGTCTCATTGGCATCCTTATTTGGGACCTATCCCACTGGCTTCCTCTCTTCACATTGATGGAAATGGTGTTGGAAAATATTTAACAGATAGTTAACAGACAACGAATGCTTGATATTGTTGGCAAATATTTAACAGACAGTTAACAGACAACGAACACTTGTCATTGATGGCAACAGTGAATATGAAATGAGAACAACAAGTTTGTAATTGACAGGAAAACAGAAGATAAGTTCAGAGAGGTGAATGATCGAAGGCAGCGAATGATCGAAGGAAGCGAATGAGTGAAAGTTTGAGAAGAAGAATCTTTGATCGTTGAAGAGGGAGACAGATCTCAGCCGTCAGATCTGAGTGCAAGGTCTGACCATCGTTGGATCAAGGATAAATTGCACGCTCTTTAAAGTACAAGGAGAAGCGGGTGTAATCGCAATATGAAAAATCGCGATGAAATCTGAGCCGTCAGATCAAGCTTTGATCTGGACCATTGATCCCAGTCCTTGTCGGAGTTTCGGGGATCGCGAGTTGGACATGTCAAATTTTATTGACATCAGGAACCCCGAAATCGCGATGTGTGAAATCCCGACTGAACCTGAACCGTCAGATCAAGATGTGATCTAGACCGTCGACCCAACTCATGACAATAGACCACGTTAGCTAGGGACACGTGGCACAATCAGGTAATGACAAGTGTTAGACTGATTCAACATTTCAGGCACATGTAAGTCATGAATCAGAGTGACACGTGGCAGTATTAAACACGTGTCAATTCATGTGTGACGTCAGCAGATGGACACCATATCGGAGTTTCGAGGATCGCAAGTTGGACGTGTCAAAGATTATTAACATCAAAAATCCCGATATCGCGATATGTGAAATCACGACGTAACTGCGACCGTCAGATCAAGATCAGATTTGGACCGTTGATGTAACTCCTTATCGGAGTTTCGTGAATCACGACATGGAGTGACAAAAACACTGTAACAAGAAATGAGAAATCGCGATATGCGATATGGCGATTCAATCACAGCCGTTAAATCAAGCTTGGATCTGGGCCGTTGATGTAACTCCATCTCGGAGCTTCGCCTATCGTGACTTGGAGTGATGAGAACCTCCATCAAAGGAACAACGAGATGCGAGATCGAGAAAATATCAGGACCATCAGATCACCAAGAACGTGGATCGTTGATCTGAGCTCCATCTCGGAGCTTCGCCTATCGCGACTTGGAGTGATGAGAACCTCCAACTAAGGAACAACGAGATGCAAGATCTCGAAAATATCTGGACCGTTGATTCATCAAGATCATGGACCGTTGATCAGGGTCGATGAAGATCATAGAAAAATAGACTCATGATTGCAAATCAGTTAGCGTTTCAGTTGGCGTTTCAGTTGTTTAGACAGTTGTCGACATTTTGCCTAAGGAGTTGGGAAGTTGAACCGTCGTGTTTGTGTGTATAAAATAAGATGAAATAGACTGTGTAGGGTTGGTTGTTCTGCAAGTGAAAAAGAATGAAACTGTAAGAACATAGAAGAAGAGGATGCGCAGGAGGAGATTTAGCATATGTGAAGTGTGAGATGAAATGCAGAGCAGAATAACCGAACGAGTTGAAGAAGAGAAGAATGAGAGTACGAGTTGATGCAGAGCATACCTGCTGAATAGACAGAGGAAGAGAAGAGCAGCAGAACAGTGTGCAGAAGACCAGATTTACAGAACAAAGAAAGATTGGTAAGAACTGATTTATCTATAA
>ML796842.1:747715-761755 GCA_009831015.1 Picea engelmannii
CCAAAGTTAGAGTTTCTCCATTCTTGATTCACCTTCCTTGTGTCCTCATCATGAATTTCATGGGATACATTTTCACTTTTAGGTGTCCTCTCTATTACGAAATTTTTCAATCCTTCCATGATCTCCTCTTTTAAACCATCCATATTTGCCTCCAACTTAGCTTTCATCTCTTGTAGTTCATCTTTTGTTACTATATTCTTTTGTAAATCATTTATGTCCCTACGCATTTCTTCACCTTCATCAAGAGTCCAAGTATGATTTTCTGGAGGCTTACTTGGTGTAGAAGTTCCCTTTTTTGGTGGTATGTTGGCCAAGTATCACTTGAAACCTTGATTTTGAGGTGGTTATATTAGACAATCTTCCTTTTATTGTATCTCCCAAATTTAGGCCCTTCTGAGTATGAAATTTTGTTTTTTGTAGGTCTCTGATATTTCTTCTCTGCAATGCCACAAGTCTGATCAAAATTGGATGTGCCAAGTGGAATTTACGATAACTTCCCCACAACTTGTTGATTTTTATCCTTTCCAGAAGATGTCACTTGTACAACGTTCCCCACACAAAATAATTGTTATAAAATTATGAAGCTTGTACCAGAACTACTGCAGTCTATCCACTATCTAATGCAACTGGTCCCACTCAATTTGGATACTCTAGGAAGAAGTTATGATTGTTTTACCCGGAACACCTTCTTGAGACTAGTCAATAGGACTAGTCAGATACCCTATCTTCCACACGGTGTATCTAAAAATTTAAGATGACCTAGAAGCTGAAATTTTTTCCATAGATACCTTATTAATTTGTGTGAATAGACTCCAGATTTAGGGTCTTAAATGTTACCAAAAAAAATTTATAGCGAAAATTCTGCAATGACTCAATTCAGTATGATTCCAAAACCCTATCTTAGAAAGGCTGTATCTCCGAAAGTATAAGGACTCAAGAGATTAAATTTTAACCCAACGTACCTTGATCCGTCTACTAAATATCCCCCAAGCCGTGTTGACGGGCGAAATTGACCGTCCGTCAACTGAGAGAGTGGAACCGGTCCGGGGTTGTCTAATAACACAAGCCGTTTGGAATGAACCACCCTGACGGGTTTAACGGCTCCATTGGCCGTTCTAAGGTCCTAAGAAAACCAACGAAAAGAAACTAATCTAAACTAATTAATCTAACTAAAACAAATAAAAAAAACTAAACTAAAACTAAATAAAACGAACTAAGCTAACTAACAATAAATAAAACAAACTAATACACTAATCTAATTTATAACTAACTACTAAACAAACTAACTTAAAACTAATTATTAAAACAAAACAAAACTAATCTAACTAACTATATAAATACAACCTACTAATTACTACTATACTAACTCTACTAATTAACTATCTAATTACTAATTGAATTATAACTTATTCATAAATATACAATATCTACAACTTGCAGAATTGAATAAAACCTGTAAAACTCATTTGCTTTCTGCCCTAAGACAGCTAGAGATATTTTTTGATTTTTATAATTTTATGAACAAGAGATAAAACTTACTGAAATTAAACGATCTAATATACTAATTAACTAAAATACTAACAAATATACTAGACAAAGGAACAACAAACAGACCTGGAAACGCTCCATATTTGTCCTACGTATGATGACTGTGAAGCTGGTCGGAGGAAGGAAACTTGCACCGAATAATCCGGAAGATTCTCGTAAACGATAGCTGCAATGCTCTTTGAGTTTGTTTACAGGACAAACAAGACATAAAAAATCATAACAATTATATGATTTATAAATCTCTGCAATAAGGGAAACCTGTTATGCAAAAACTTATACTTAATAATTCAACTCATGAAGAAGAGAAATCTGTCATTCACAAACTGAATCAAGTAATTGCTATGTTTTTTAAATACTAGAAGAAATCAGATATGAATTATATCGATTAAATTATATCATTTGCAAAAGACTAAGATAGCTAAAGTAGTCATTAACCAAATGCAAATTGATACACATAAACATAAAACAAAATATTGATATTATGAATAGCTAAAGTTGTAGCGGAATATCAAATTCTGTCTCAGTCTGTATTAAAATTCCATATCCTTGTTCTCCCACGAATGAGGATCGTGTTATTACAAAAATAATGAGTATTTATAAGTTCTTCCACAAGGTAAAACCTCCCTGTGGAAGTTATCAAACTGTTTACATAATCTGGGAAGATATTCCCAAGATCAACTAAACTAGGAAACTAAAATGAAACTAAAGTATCTAAATATCCTCTAAATTGTCCATCAAATCCCATGCAATTTCGAATTCACCTTAAAAGGATCCAAAATAGACAAGTTAGAAGACTCTTTTACCAATAAAATGATAAAAATTAAATTCTATAGACTAGCTACAGAATCATCTGATTCTGTAGCTAGTCAAAATGAGATACAGAATCAGCATCAGAATCGTTTCTCAGCAAATCGAATGAGAACGTTTTGATATTCAATTGAAAACATAACAAATCGCAAAAACTTCGTTACGCTTGTCTGATCAACATGAGAAATCATCGCATCGAACAGGGTTATCGCGATAACTGTATAGCAAAAGATTCAGATCGTGAACGAATTCAAACCAAAACTGACACAAAACCAAAAAAGTAACAGGATCAATCAAACAGAATTTGTCATAGATTTCGATCGTTGATCCTTGCACAGTCAGCGGACAGGATCAATCAATTTTGATCACAATCGTTTTAATCAACCGAATCGTAACAGAGTTTGACCATTTGATTTCACAAATCTAAAATATAGAGTATCAATTAGAATCTGGACTCGATTCATAAAACGAAATTGTCAATTTAGAACAAAAACGAATCGATTTAGCTAAGGATTTTCACACAGTTGTTATGATTCGGATTCATTTCCAATTCGTGCGCGAATGTCATTTGAGTGTATTGTTTTCATCAAATAAATAGGGTCAATTAACATTGACTTGGAAACAATCAAATATAGCACAACATCGTAACATATATCCTCCCGAAACATTTACTAGTCATAACATACAAATAATAATGAAATCGAAATCGAGCAAGATCGTAACAATCAAATTCAATCAAATCGTTTATCATCTGTAGCACATGGATCATAACCAAATCCAATATGAGCATGATACAAACCAAATTATTTGAAGGCAAAACTATTAATTTTGTCACCTTAACAAGGTAAGCCAATCAATCAAATTCAAGCAAAGATCACTCAAATCCAATCAAAATCTATTGATTGCTAAACTGGGAATACCCATATCGTATATTGAATTGAATTTTTTTTTATTCAAAGCCAGTCCATATATAGAATGCATGCAATGTAACAGATCCATTCAATGATGTGAACAGAGCTGTTTGAAACTGAAATCAAATCGTTATATAAACCTGGATTATTTACAAAAACAAATGATATCAAAACATACATGTGTAGCGACGAGGCTGCTCAATTATACCATCTTTGAGTTTACCATAGCCGTGGCTGACTCCACATTTTTAAACAGGATAGAGCCGGTTGTATTTTGTTTCTTATCTGTCGCTTGTAGCTTGGCCTTTTGACTGGTAAGTAGTGCAATTTGGTTCTCCAAAGATTGCATCCTTGATTGGAGAATCAGAACATCAAGATAATATCGCTCTAACCATGAACTGCATTGGTCACAGGGTGGCTGTGGGGGTTTAGACAGAGCAGGCGAGGGTTTGGGCGAATGAGCGAGGGTTTCACAAGGCAACCTAATGCCTGGGTAGTTAGGGTCGTCCTTTAGGAAGGGGGGTAGGTTTGATACAAAATCATACGAGGGTTCGGTACACAAACCTTTTGAGTAGGGATATTCACCAGCCAAGAAAGGCTCCACTTCTGAATCGGAGTCCTCACTCAACACGATAGGGTTTGGCTCGACAGGGGGTTTTGGCTTGTTCCTTGCCATCTGTGAAATCAACGTGCATTATTTTTCCCTTTGGCATTTGCAGTGAGGTTCGCCTTGGGATTTTTTCTCATAGGCTTAACATCCTCAACACTCTTAGTCACAGTGTGGGGTAAGTCGATAGGAGGGTCGGCTGAGGGTTTAGGTAGTAGGACATGGTAGGGAACCGGGGGTACAGCCTTAGTTTCAACTACCACAGATTTATCAATCTGTACAGGGTCGGTGTCTTCATAGCCATTGCAGGCAATGAAAGCCTTCCAAGTATCACCAAGCAAACTCAACTGATAAACAACCATGAGCTTGATAAGCCCATGGTGAAACAGGCTGTTATCAGCCTTGAGCCTTTTATACTTCTTGGACATTTTAAACAGGCTACGATGCAAATAATAGGGCATGTTGAGCTGATATCCCATAAAAACCATAAGCAAACACAGGTGGTGTAGGAACACAAACCCGTATCGACCTTCACAGGTGATAAACTTCTTGATTAACATTAATAAATCGTGCCATTGTTGTTTGAGCATGGTCACGGGCATGCCTCTATCACACGAGGTAACCTTGCGCGATTGGAAGAGCAGTGTCCATGGGACCTCCTCGACTTTGCAATTCTTGAACCATCGTTGTCCAGTGGTAGGCAAACCCGTAGCAAGGTTGATAAACTGTTCATCAATCTCCAATTGTATGTCGCCTACTTTAGCTCGACAACCATCGAAGGTCATGGAAAACTGTCGAGCTACGCAAAGGTTAAAACCATCAAAATGTTCCACGAAGGTAAGCCATCCACTGTCTGCCAAATCTTGGCGGGCATTGTCAAACATCAGCAGGGTTTGATTGCCATTGGGTTCAACTCGCACGACTGGTGCCATGGAGTTGAATGCATGGTTAGGGAAGGGTTCAAATTCATCAACACACAGTAACAGAGCTACCCGAACCAATAACAATGAACGAGCCAAAAGGGGTAAGAATTAACACAAGCATGCGAGGGTGGTGGAGTCATTTACTGCCATGCACGATAGTTATGGCAAAGTACAACCGCCGATTTACACATCTGTTCAAACAATCATAGCATAGTTCAAAAATCATATCGTTTGGCCAACCAAAAAATCAAATGATAAGTGTTATGCCAACGCGCCAAATCAAAGTTAGACTATAGTTTTTGAACCGTAGACATTCAACGTGAAACCAACACCAAATGTTAGCCATGCGCCATTGTATAAACGTTTAACCAATGTGCCGATTGATATTCATATAGTCAACAAGCCAAAAATTTATGAAAGGATTAACATAAGGATTATATCAAAAGACATATATATAAAAATTGATCATAGCCCCTATGCATTTCCATAGAATCAGAGATTAGGCAAGTCATAAAATGAAAACCCAAATGCTCAATGTATTACAAACTTAATAAAATCAAGTTATGCAATCAATATAAAAATGTCCAATGTAAGTCTTTTCAGCCACATAACGATAAACAAAAGGTAAGTGCAGTAGGCATATCGATAAAAAGATCATGACAGTGCAGATAGTGATCGAAATGTGACCTCGAAAGGAGAAGTTTTCACGCTTACAGTCGTGAAAAATTAACGAAGACAAATGTGCAAATGTCGCAAGAAATGAAAGTGTCGTTGACTTGAAAAATGCGACGAAAAACTTAACGTTTGCAAAACATAGGTGTAGGCAGCTTATAGGATAATAGAAAAAGGTGAACTGGATGCCAACAATGGAAACACACTGGGACAAGCAGTTATCTCTACAAAAGTAACAAATTCAGATTAAGACAGCCAAGAAAATTTCAACTCAAAAATAACAACCAGAAAATCGTACGAACATCATCATTAATCATTTTTTTCCAGCAGTGTTTCAAAAGATGAAAACCAATAACAGTCTTAAGATCAGCGAGTCATGATATTAAAGATAAAATCTTCAATACTGTTGGCATGGCCACTGCTGCCAGCAGGCATCCATAGCCTCGACAGGGTTTCCATTTAATCCACTCTGACATCTGTATCCTGCCAAGAAGTTCTGGGTCAGAATAAAGGACATTAAAGAGGTTTCTTATATTTTTTGCAGATTTTCATGTACCTGACATTGCTTCGCTGCCAGCGGGCCTGTTTAGTACCCCGACGAATTTGTCTTGGCGCCATGCTTGCATTTACCCGCTGCCAGCAGACCTGTTCAGTATCCCGACGGGTTTACAAACACTTCCCATAGCTCCCATTAATAATTTTATTTTGTTTTTCTTTCATAGATATATAGCTGAGCGGGGTGACGCTGAAAATCTTAATATTTTAGCATATTTTTTTCAGACCTCATCAGAATTTTTTAGCACTGTCCTTTATTTATCTCCAGAAATGTTTTATTTACAAAACAACTTCCTATGACAGGGAGACATCTTCGGAGTGATTCCTTTACGGAAAAGGGACAGCGTAAAAAGATAATAGATGATCATGACTAGCTTTGCTCAAAGATTGAAATCAATAAACTTCTTTCAAAACAACAAAATTTTCCAACATAGATATCAGTTTTAGAGATATATCATTGATGTTTGTACAAATTTTCAGAAGTTATTTCAGCAAAGAAATTTTTTATCGTCTTTGTCTGAATAGCTCAGTGTACAGGTATGTATATTGTTCAAAAAACACAAACTGATCAATTGAAATCAAAATCGAAATAGAAAGCAAACGAAAATGCAAACAAAAATGAAATATTTACATAATATACAAGGGTAGTTATCAAGCAAAGTATCTTTTCAGGGCTTGGCCATTCACCGGATAGGTGTCAAGTTGCCCTTCAAGATTCTGCAATCGAAAGGAACTAGGACCCAACTTTTCAGCAATTAGAAATGGCCCAAGCCATAAGTTTTGAAATTTGGTGTGCTCACCCTTTCCTTCGTGTGGTTTGTCCCACTTCAAGACGAGATCACCTACTTAAAAATTCCTATCAGAAGCAGAATTATAATCGAACCAGCTTTTAATCAATTGTTGATGTTGATCTAACTTATGCTTATCTTGGGCTCTTACTTCTTCCAACTTCATCAAAGCGTTAATTCGGTTTTCTAAAGGGGGACAATCTTCTTCTTGGACTTTTTGCGACAACTGAAGTGAAGGAAGTAGAATGTGAGGTGGCAGAATTGCTTCTCTACCATAAACGAGAAAAAAGGGGGAGTTACCTATAGTGGCTTTGGGTGTTACCCTATCAGCCCACAGTGCGTTCAGCAGTGCATTGTGCCAGTTCTTGTGATTTTTAGCCACGGTTCTCTTGATAATTTTAATCAAGTTCTTGTTTGTTGATTCTGCTAATCTGTTGCCCTGGGGGTAGTAACTAGCAGAATACTTCAACTTTATTCCTTTTTCCAAAGCAAACTCGCTCATCTCAAGAGAAGAAAAGTATGAAGCGTTATCAAAGACCAGACAATCAGGGATGCCGAAACGAGTGATAATATTCGAGTTTAGAAAGGCAATTACCTGACTGGTGTTAACAGTTCTTAGCGCAGCAGCTTCAGACCATCGTGTAAAGTAATCTATGGCTGTCACAATATACTTGTTCTGTTGCGAGGACGGAGGGTTAACTGGACCTATGATATCAAGGCCCCATTGCTGGAAAGGAGAATCTACTGAAACGGGTTGCAAGGGAAAGGCTGGTTTTTGCAACCGCCCTGATGCTTTCTGACAGATGATACATTTAGGACACAAGGCATGGGCGTCCCTAAAAAGCGTGGGCCAGTAGTAACCGGCTCTTAAAACCTTATGAGTAGTAGTGTAACCACCGAAGTGGCCACCATCTTCTCCTGCATGCAACTCAAGCAAGACCTTTTCTGCTTCGTCTTTCTCGAGACAACACATTAGTATGCCGTCAAAATTTTGACGAAATAGTACACCGTTAACTAGATGAAAGGAGGCGGACTTTAGTCTTAACGCTCTTCTCTTGGTGGGATCAAGGTGACGGGGTGTTGATCCATGTTCAAGACATAATCTAATATCGTCGTACCAAGGACTTACGAGGTTTTGTGTGAAACAAATCAAACTTTGATCGCTTCGTCCTAGGTTTGACGTATCACTATCTTCTCGTTGTTCTATTTCCGAATCAACAACCAATTTACACAACCCTTGGCCTCTCATGATCTGAGCTGGAGTAATTTCTAAGTCATACTCCTACAAGGAGGTGACCCAGTTATCTCTCTTCTCTCCTAACTCTTTCTGCACTAGCAAGTTCCTTACGGCAGGGTAGGGGACAATGACTTTCGTCCTTGACTTCAAAAGATAGGACCGGAAGTGCTTAACTGCATTGAAAAAAACGTAGGCTTGCTGATCAACCGCTGGGTAGTTAAGTTCATCACCTTTGAAAGTAGAGCTCATAAAGGCGATGGGTACTTCGTTGTTCTCGAAATTCTTCTGAGTTAGGACTGCGGCATAGGAACGGTCAGAGGCGAAAGTATAGAGTGTAAAATCTTGAGAGAAGTCAGGGCTCATGAGATATGGAGCGTCTATTATGGCCTTCTTTATGGCGTTGAAAGCTTGATTTTCTGTGGGTCTCCAGTGATAATGGGTGTCTTTCTTAATCAGGTTCTGTAGAGGTCAGACCATTTCGGAGAAGCTGGGGACAAATCTTCTCACGAAGTTAATCTGGCCTAAGAAAGAATGCATGGATTTTTTGGATGTAGGTGGAGGAAGTTTAGCGATGACTTGAGTCCTCTCAGGGTCAATAATCATTCCTTCACTAGACATAATGAATCCTAGTAGTTTACCCTATTCTACTGCAAAGATGGACTTTTTGGGGTTCAAGGAGATGCCGTATTTACGACATCGCAGTAGGACGGCTCATAAGTGAGATAGATGATCGTATTTGTTTTTAGAATACACTGTCACATCATCTAAGTAAACTACGACGGAGTGATTGATTAAGCCTCGAAAAGCAATGTCCATTGCTCTCTGAAAGGTAGCACCAGCATTAATCAATCCAAAGGGCATTTTGCGATAAGCATAAGTGCCCCACGGAGTACGGAAGGTGGTTTTAAGTTGGTCTGGCAGAGACATCAGGACTTGGTTGTATCCAGAGAAACCATCCAACAAGGATAGCCTCTCGGAACCAGATACCTGTTGAAGGATCTGTTCCATGGGTGGGACAGGATAATTGTCTTTGTCAGACGCTCTATTGAGGTTTCGGAAATCGACGCAAAGTCGAATTTCTCCGTTTTTCTTCCGAACTGGGACAAGGTTGGACACCCATTGAGTGTGTCTAACAGGAAAAATTATTTTAGCACTTAGGAGTTTATTCAATTCTTTTTGAACGGTCGGTTCTAGTTTAGGGTGCATCTTCCTCAGTTTCTGTTGAAAGGGTAAGGTTTGGGGCTTCATCGGGATGACATGCTGAATGATATTAGGATCGAACGTTTTAAGATCATCGTATGTCCATCCAAAGACATCCTTAAATTCTTTAAATAATTTAACAAAAGCATCTTTTTCTTGTCTAGAACATCCCAAGCCTAGATTAATACACTGAGGATTTTCACTAGTTCCTAAATTAACGTTTTCATAAGATAACGAGGAACTGTTGGTTTTACAATTGACCGTCTTTTTAAATTTATCTTCAAAATCATAAAACTTTTATAATCTAACTATGGATTTTGGGATCAAGTTTACCATATCCGACAGAACTTCAGGAGATTTCGGATCAGGTATTACCGTGAAATCGTGCAAATTGTCATCGTGCGTGCGTTCATCTATCACCGTGCCTTGAAAGGTTTCTTCCATGTGCAGAAAGTTGATAATCTGTTGATCATCGTCAAATACTCTCTAGTTTGTAACGTTATTGGGAATGGTTGGCCGAAACAATAACTCGACAGAGAATGCGTCTGGGGACAGGCCTTCTGCAGGAAGAAGTTTAGAAGCTACATTAGCTAATAGATCTGCTTCAGAGTTGTTTAGTCTAGGAATGGACTTTATATTAAAAGCAGAAAATTTATTCATTAAATTCCATACCTCAGACTGGTAGCTTTTGAGATGCGGAGAAAGACAGTGGATAGAATCTCTTACCTACCTAACCACTATTTCAGAGTCGCCAAATACAACCAGGTTTTGAATGTTCATATCCAGAGCTTTCATGAGACCTTGCAGTAAAGCCTCATATTCTGCAGTATTGTTAGTACATTCAAATTCCAACCTACATGCTATCAATGTTTCGTTACCTACCGGATCGATAATGACGCAGCCTGCTCCAGCGCCTTCTTTGGACTTTGACCCGTCGAAATACAAAGACCAAATTTGATTTGCATCGGGTTCATGAGATTGTTGTGTGTAAGGTGTGGGATGCACGAATGCTACGATCTCAGACTGCTGTTCTGGATTGATGATAGGTGAAACCTCGGCCATGAAGTTGTCGAAGAAGGTGTCCATCCCTTGTACTTCAGGTGAATCAGCATGGGGTGTGTACGGTTCATTAGGATCATTCAAATCAGTGACCGTGAACTTGAGGTAGCGCTCACGGTTTACTCTGATTTTATTAGGATTGTCGTTCTCTGGAAGCCATAAGTGAGACCAATCTGTCGCAAAATAACCATGTAGTTTCTCTGACCAGTCCCTGCTCAAAAACAGACCATACACTTCTGGAATATCCACAACAATTATATCAATAACCTGATGGACCTTTGGGTTAGACGATAATCTAATCAATACATTTTTTAGTTCGCCTATAACTTTAACATCGGTCCGATCAAGTTGTATGATTTTTAAAGAAGATGGTTCCACTTCAGCGTTAATCTTTTGGCATACAGATCAAGGCATCACATTGGATGACGCCCCTGAGTCAACCATACAATTATGCACATTTCTGTTGAAAATCTCGAAAGTTAAAAGAAAAGGAGGTACATTCTTGCGAGTACTAAGAGTAGTAGCTTGTGGCTTTTTACTCGCAGTTTCTAAGGCTACTTTATCTACATTATTTACATTATTTACAGGGGTTACAGGAAGGCTTCCTTTATCTTGAGGATCAGGATTGTTTTTAGTGGAAGTCTTCTGGGGGGTTTTACTTTGCACAACCTTGTTACCATTTGAATTACCATTCTTGCCATTTTCTGAAATATTTTGTAACATTTTTGTAACAAAAATGGAAACTTCAACAACTCATAAATAGAAATGTTAGCCCTTAATTTTTTAAGATCTTCAACAACATCAAAATCTAAGTTGGGGATCACATTACTCTGTTTAGTTTCTGTTGTTTTAGATGTCTTTGGAGGTGAAGTAGTAGTGTTCTCGGTAGAAGGCTTATTTGCAGTCTTACTCCTAGTGTTATAAGGGTGAACAGTCTCGAAGTTAGCTTGAAAGATGTTGTCCGAGAAGTGTCCAAAGATGTTTGGAGAAGACTCTTCTTCTTGAACTGTTTCCTATTCGACTTCCTCCTGAGGGGTCTCTAGGGGCATCAAGTTATCTTGGGCTTCTAGAATTGTTTGAAGGGCACATTGCAAACTTTCTAGATTTAGGCCTTCGGTGGTTGGGTTAGGTCGGTTGGTGGGAAAAGACTTTCGGAAAGGAGGCTTGTAGGGTCCTTTACTCGAGGAAGCTTCTTCAGTTGACCTTTTTAAGTCTATAACTTGATTAGACAGTTTTTGAACAACTTTCGTTAAATTTTCCAAATCAGAGTTTTCTGGTTGTGTTTTACTTTGAGTAGGTCTGGGAAGAATTTCAATCTTCTTTTTGGAAGAAGAGCTAATTTCAGTTTCATTGTTGGAAGAGTCCTTAAGGCTAAGTATGTCTTTTTCAATCTGACTAGCCTCCTCGAAGGCTTCTAACAACGTGGCCTTTTTAGATCTTTTAACCCAAATAGCTATGCTTTGATGCAAGGCTTTAGTGTAGTATGCTATTACAAGACTCTCAACAAGCATAGAATCTGCAGGGATTCTATTTTTAAGTGTTAAGAATCTTTGATTAAAATCTTTAACTTTTTCTTTTGGGTTCATTTTTAAGCTTGAAAGATCCATGACTAAGACTTCCGGAGGTTTACCATCTCCGAATTTTTCCAAAAAGCATGAATCAAATTTTTCCCATGATACGATGGTATGGGGTTGTTGGGCAAAGTACCATGTCGATGCATTACCCTCAAAAGTATAAGGGAACAACCTACAGACAACATCTTCATGTTCAACATTGCGGAGTCTTATGACTAACATAAATTTTTTGATATGATCTTCAGCTATCTGTTTGGAATCAGGATCAAACTTGGGAAGCCATTTCTCCGGGTGGTTAGGTAAAGGGTGCTGGGCTCCAGGTACAGCTACAACATCCTGGTCCAACCAGGGTCTAGCAAGGTTGTTCTGATTTGCCATTGGGGTAGTGGGTGTGGAAGGCTAAGAAGGTGAATTGCCTTCGTCAGAAGAGGAATCTCCTCCAGAAGAGGAAGGAGATGAGGGAGGTGGTGAAGGAGGTATCCCAGATCCTCCTGTAGCAGGATTTATTATTGGATCTGTAGGATTCACAGTGAGGTTAGTGTCACCTAATTGTTCTCTGATATCAGAGAAGTCCAAAGGTTGACCCCATGGACGGTTTGGTTGCCTAAGACGAGCTAAGGCACTATGTGTTTTAATAAGAGATTGACGAACAATCTCTTTGATATCACCACCTATAGGATTAGGGGTTGCTGGCTCAACTGTAATCTGCGGATCTTCGGTTGAAGTAGTTGTTGTTTGAAGAGGGATATTATCGTGTGAACGGCTTCTAGTCACTATAGGTGAGCGATTAGGGGGTGGAGGAGTCTTGCGACCGCCTCGTGCCATTAATTAAGTTCAGGCCCTCCTTCTAGCGCCATTTGTTGACGGGCGAAATTGACCGTCCATCAACTGAGAGAGTGGAACTGGTCCGGGGTTGTCTAGTAACCCAAGCCGTTTGGAATGAACCACCCTGACGGGTTTAACGGATCCATTGGTCGTTCTAAGGTCCTAAGAAAACCAAAGAAAAGAAACTAATCTAAACTAATTAATCTAACTAAAACAAATAAAACAAACTAAACTAAAACTAAATAAAACGAACTAAGCTAACTAACAATAAATAAAACAAACTAATACACTAATCTAATTTATAACTAACTACTAAACAAACTAACTTAAAACTAATTATTAAAACAAAGCTAAACTAATTTAACTAACTATGTAAATACAACCTACTAATTACTACTATACTAACTCTACTAATTAACTATCTAATTACTAATTGAATTATAACTTATTCACAAATATACAATATCTACAACTTGCAGATTTGAATAAAACCTGTAAAACTCATTTGCTTTATGCCCTAAGACAGCTAGAGATATTTTTTGATTTTTGTAATTTTATGAACAAGAGATAAAACTTACTGAAATTAAACGATCTAATATACTAATTAACTAAAATACTAACAAATATACTAGACAAAGGAACAACAAACAAACCTGGAAACGCTCCAGATTTGTCCTATGTATGATGACTGTGAAGCTGGTCGGAGGAAGGAAACTCGCACCGATTAATCCGGAAGCTTCTCATAAACGATAGCTGCAATGCTCTTTGAGTTTGTTTACAGGACAAACAAGACATAAAAAATCATAACAATTATATGATTTATAAATTTCTGCAATAAGGGAAACCTGTTATGCAAAAACTTATACTTAATAATTCAACTCATGAAGAAGAGAAATATGTCATTCACAAACTGAATCAAGTAATTTCTATGTTTTTTAAATACTGGAAGAAATTAGATATGAATTATATCGATTAAATTATATCATTTGCAAAAGACTAAGATAGCTAAAGTAGTCATTAACCAAATGAAAATTGATACACATAAACATAAAACAAAATATTGATATTATGAAAAGCTAAAGCTGTAGCAGAATATCAAATTCTGTCTCAGTCTGTATTAAAATTCCATATCCTTGTTCTCCCACGAATGAGGATCATGTTATTACAAAAATAATGAGTATTTATAAGTTCTTCCACAGGGTAAAACCTCCCTGTGGAAGTTATCAAACTGTTTACATAATCTGGGAAGATATTCCCAAGATCAACTAAACTAGGAAACTAAAATGAAACTAAAGTATCTAAATATCCTCTAAACTGTCCATCAAATCCCATGC
>ML796842.1:761805-780378 GCA_009831015.1 Picea engelmannii
TCCTCTAAACTGTCCATCAAATCCCATGCAATTTCGAATTCACCTGAAAAGGATCCAAAATAGACAAGTTAGAAGACTCTTTTACCAATAAAATGATAAAAATTAAATTCTATAGACTAGCTACAGAATCATCTGATTCTGTACCTAGTCAAAATGAGATACAAAATCAACATCAGAATCGTTTCTCAGCAAATCGAATGAGAACGTTTTGATATTCAATTATAAACATAACAAATCGCAAAAACTTCGTTACGCTTGTCTGATCAATAAGAGAAATCATCGCATCAAACAGGGTTATCACGATAACTGTATAGCAAAAGATTCAGATCGTGAACGAATTCAAACCAAAACTGACACATAACCAAAAAAGTAACAGGATCAATCAAATAGAATTTGTCATAGATTTCGATCGTTGATCCTTGCACAGTCAACAGACAGGATCAATCAATTTTGATCACAATCGTTTTAATCAACCGAATCGTAACAAAGTTTGACCAATTGATTTCACAAATCTAAAATACAGAGTATCAATTAGAATCTGGACTCGATTCATAAAATGAAATTGTCAATTTAGAACAAAAATGAATCGATTTAGCTAAGGATTTTCACACAGTTGTTATGATTCGGATTCATTTCCAATTCGGGCGCGAATGTCATTTGAGCATATTTTTTTCATCAAAGAAACAGGGTCAATTAACTTTGACTTGGAAACAATCAAATATAGCACAACATCGTAACAGGTATCCTCCCGAAACATTTACCAGTCATAACATACCAATAATAATGAAATCAAAATCGAGCAAGATCGTAACAATCAAATTCAATCAAATCGTTTATCATCTGTAGCACACGGATCATAACCAAATCCAATCTGAGCATGATACAAACCAAATTATTCGAAGGCAAAACTATTAATGTTGTCACCTTAACATGGTAATCCAATCAATCAAATTCAAGCAAAGATCACTCAAATCCAATCAAAATCTATTGATTGCTAAACTGAGAATACCCATATCGTATATTGAATCAAAATTTGTTTTATTCAAAGCCAGTCCATATATAGAATGCATGCAATGTAACAGAGCCATTCAATGATGTGAACAGAGCTGTTTGAAATTGAAATCAAATCGTTATATAAACCTGGATTATTTACAAAAACAAATGATATCAAAACATATCTGTGTAGCGACGAGGCTGCTCAATTATACCATCTTTGAGTTTACCACAGCCGTGGCTGACTCCACATTTTTAAACAGGATAGAGCCGATTGTCTTTTGTTTCTTATCTGTCGCTTGTAGCTTGGCCTTTTGACTGGTAAGTAGTGCAATTTGGTCCTCCAAAGATTGAATCCTTGATTGGAGAATTGAAACATCAAGATAATATCGCTCTAACCATGAACTGCATTGGTCACAGGGTGGCTGTCGGGGTTTAGATAGAGCAGGCGAGGGTTTGGGTGAATGAGCGAGGGTTTCACAAGGCAACTTAATGCCTGGGTAGTTAGGGTCATCTTTTAGGCAGGGGGGTAGGTTTGATACAAAATCATACGAGGGTTCGGCACACAAACCTTTCGAGTAGGGATATTCACCAGCCAAGAAACGCTCCACTTCCAAATCGGAGTCCTCACTCAACACGATAGGGTTTGGCTCAACAGGGGGTTTTGGCTTGTTCCTTTCCATCCGTGAAATCAACGTGCATTCTTTTTCCCTTTGGCATTTGCAGTGAGGTTCGCCTTGGGATTTCTGCTCATAGGCTTAACAGCCTCAACACTCTTAGTCACAGTGTGGGGTAAGTCGATAGGAGGGTCGGCTGAGGGTTTAGGTAGTAGGACATGGTAGGGAACCGGGGGTACAACCTTAGTTTCAACTACCACAGATTTATCAATCTGTACAGGGTCGGTGTCTTCATAGCCATTGCGGGCAATGAAAGCCTTCCAAGTATCACCAAGCAAACTCAACTGATAAACAACCATGAGCTTGATAAGCCCATGGTGAAACAGGCTGTTATAAACCTTGAGCCTTTTATACTTCTTGGACATTTTAAACAGGCTACGATGCAAATAATAGGGCATGTTGAGCTGATATCCCATAAAAACCATAAGCAAATGCAGGTGGTGTAGGAACACAAACCCGTATCGACCTTCACAGGTGATAAACTGCTTGATTAACATTAATAAATCATGCCATCGTTGTTTGAGCATGGTCACGGGCATGCCTCTATCACACGAGGTAACCTTGCATGATTGGAAGAGCAGTGTCCATGGGACCTCCTCGACTTTGCAATTATTGAACCATCGTTGTCCAATGGCAGGCAAACCCATAGCAACGCTGATAAACTGTTCATCAATATCCAATGGTATGTTGCCTACTTTAGCTCGACAGCCATCGAAGGTCATGGCAAACTGTCGAGCTACGCAAAGGTTAAAACCCTCAAAACGTTCCACGAAGGTAAGCCATCCACTGTCTACCAAATCTTGGCGGGCATTGTCAAACATCAGCAGGGCTTGATTGCCATTGGGTTCAACTCGCACGACTGGTGCCATGGAGTTGAATGCATGGTTAGGGAAGGGTTCGAATTCATCAACACACAGTAACAGAGCTACCCGAACCAACAGCAATGAACAAGCCAAAAGGGGTAAGCATTAACGCAAGCATGCGAGGGTGGTGGAGTCATTTACTGCCATGCACGATAGTTATGGCAAAGTACAACCGTCGATTTACACATCTGTTCAAACAATCATAGCGTAGCTCAAAAATCATATCGTTTGGCCAACCAAAAAATCAAATGATAAGTGTTATGCCAATGCGCCAAATCAACGTTAGACTATAGTTTTTGAACCATAGACATTCAACGTGAAACCAACACCAAATGTTAGCCATGCGCCATTGTATAAACTTTTAACCAATGTGCCGATTGATATTCATATAGTCGACAAGCCAAAAATTTATGAAAGGATTAACATAAGGGTTATATCAAAAGACATATATATAAAAATTGATCATAGCCCCTATGCATTTCCATAGAATCAGAGATTAGGCAAGTCATAAAATGCAAACCCAAATGCTCAATGTATTACAAACTTAATAAAATCAATTATGAAATCAATATAAAAATGTCCAATGAGCACAGTTTGTAAGTCTTTTCAGCCACATAACGATAAACAAAAGGTAAGTGCAGTAGGCATATCGATAAAAAGATCATGACAGTGCAGATAGTGATCGAAATGTGACCTCGAAAGGAGAATTTTTCACGCTTACAGTCGTGAAAACTTAACGAAGACAAATGTGCAAATGTCGCAAGAAATGAAAGTGTCATCGACTTGAAAAATGCGACGAAAAACTTAACGTTTGCAAAACATAGGTGTAGGCATCTTATAGGATAATAGAAAAGGGTGAACTGGCTGCCAACAAGCCGTTCCTTCTAAATCATTATAGAAAACAAGTTATAGCGAAAATTCGAAGGTGTCTCAGATGTAGCAGTGAAACCCCAAGACCTTAAGCTCTGATACCATATGTTAGAAACCAAATATCAATATAGAATAGAAAAACCTCAGAATAAGTACTCAACGCCTTGAAAAAAAGATAAATTCAAATAATAAGCCTCTTCGAGGGAGCAACCTCCTTATGCCCACATAAATGTTTAATTACAAGATGATTCAAAATGAAAATGTCTCCTTGGTATATATAGGAGACTAGGAGGTATAATTACAACTAATGGACTAAATACGACATAAATAAAATAACATTACTAATATAATATGCCCCAATTAAGGGGTAATGAGCCACTATTTAGGGCTTAACATGCCCTCTTATTTATAGTCCTCCAAGTGACCTAACAGGGCCGAATTCTACTTCTGGAGGACAATAATTTAATATAAATTATTACCTTGAGCCGACTTGTTTTCTAAGGTTATTTCCTAACCATCTAGGGTTTATCTTACTTCCCAAAATATTCTAGACTCGTTGAAGGTTACATGTAGAGGTTAATACCTTTCGAAGCTACCATAATATCAACAAGTTGAACCACTTATATCTTTGAATTCTCTCATCGATACCTATGCTCCCTAATCTATTAAGTTAATTGGTTATATCAAACAAAAGAAATTCATTATCCTAGTTGATAGTGGCAACATCCATAATTTTATTCATCTCCAAATTGCTCAAGAAACTTCGTGCTATATATCTGCAGTTAATAATTTTCAAATCATGATTTCTAATGGAAGTTCCATGAAATGTGGGGGTCATTGTGAAAATGTGCACCTATAAATTGGTCATTATCACTTGAAATCCCACATGCTTGTTATTGACATGGATGGTTGTGACAATTTTTTGGGTGTTGAATGGTTACGCACACTAGGCCCCATCACCATGGACTTTAGGGAATTAACCATGAATTTCCAACCGGGTGGACAAAAATATCAATTCCAAGGCATAACAATAGATTACCTTGAGATTATTAGTTCACAATGAATGGAGAAACTCCTTAAAAAGTTCATTTCAACATTGTTTCCCAATTCCATGCCATTCAAGCAGTTGATACCCCCTCACCCACTGTTCATCCTAACATACAATTTCTCCTCTCCAAACACCAACTCTATTTTTGACAACCCCCAACGACTTCCCCCTTCCCATGGCACCCTTGATCATTCCATCCCACTTGTCCCTGATAGTCTTTCTCCCAATGTTCGCCCTTATTTTCAGCCATTTGCCCAAAAAACTGAAATTGAAAAAAATATTTAGGACTTGCTAGCAGCAAGTGTCATTCATCCTAGTACCATCCCTTATTCTTATCTTATTATCATGGTACTCAAGAAAGAAGGTACGTGGTGTGTGTGCCCTGATTTTTGAGCCCTCGAGAAAATTACCATCAACGATAAATTTATCATTCTTGTCATTGATGACCTTTTGGATGAACTGAGTGGTGCTCAATTCTTTACCAAACTTGATATGTGTTCTGGCTACCACCAGATACGTATGAAAGAGGTCGATATTCCCAAAAATGATTTTCGAAATCGTGAAGGCTATTATGAGTTATTGTTCATGCCCTTCAACCTATGTAACACACCCTCCACTTTCCAAATCCTCATGAATCATGTCTTTCGCCCTTTCCTCCATCAATTTGTATTGACCTTCTTTTATGATATTCACATTTATAGTAAAACTTGGCAAGCTTATTTGGCCCATGTGGATGAAGTCTCACATTTACTGTTTCAGCACAAACTCTTTCTCAAATAGTCTAAATGTGCTTTTGGAGCTCCTAAAGTAGAGTACCCGGGCCCTATTATTGGCAAGGATGGTGTCCATGTGGATCCTAAGAAAATAAAATCTATGAAGGATTGCCCCCATCCTAAAACTATTAAAAATTTGAGAGGTTTCCTGGGTTTAACTGGATATTATTGCAATTTTGTTCAAAACTATGGAAACATTGCAACCCCCCTCACTGCTCTCCTTAAAATTAATGCTTTCAATTGGACTCCAGTCATTGATCAATGTTTCCAAGCAGTGTCAGTTGGACTCATGTTTTGGCACTACCTGACTTCAAAAAATCTTTTTTTTTTGGAATGTGATGCTTCTAGGAAAGACATCGGGGCTATTCTCATACAAGATGGCAGACCTTTGGATTTCACTAGAAAACAACTATTTGAGGGACACTTGGAAAAATCCACTCATAAAAATGAAATGTTGGCTATTCTGCATGTGATGGATCTCTCGCGTCCTTACTTGTTGGGGCAACGCTTCTAAATTAAAACTGATCATCATAGCCTCAAATTTTTTTTGGATCAAAGAGTTTTATCCCCTAAGCAACAAAAGTGGTTGACCAAAATGTTTGGCTATGATTATGAGATCATTTACAAGAAGGGAAAAGAAAATGTGGTTGTTGATGCTCTTTCACGAAAATATGAAGAAGACAGGTCCCTATTTTTACTCTCATGCATTGTGGTAGATTGGTTAAAGGTAGTTTTTTGTGAATGGTTCCAAGAGCCCAAGCTTTCTCACCTGATCCAACACTTGCATCAATATCCCCATGCATCTTTGGGATACCCTTTGCACAATGTGGAGCTTCACTATACAGGTCGCGTGTATTTGAGCAAATAGTCTCACCTTAATCCACTGTGCTCTTTGAACTTCATGCTTCACCAATAGTTGGGCATCTAGGTTTTCACAAAAAAAATATGAACAGATAAAATCTTCTTTTTTCTGGGAAGGCATGAAACAAGACATCCTCACTTCTGTGGTGAATGTGATACTTGCCAATGCAATAAGGGAGAAACAATGAAAACTTCAGGCACACTCCAGCCTCTCCCTATTCCACCTTCTATATGGACTGATATTTCTATGGACTTCATTGTCGAATTACCAAAATCTGGCAATAAATCCGTCTTCATGATTGTAGTCGACCACCTTTCCAAATATGTTCATTTCTATTCCCTCCAACACCTGTTCACAACATTCACCATGGCTCAATTTTTCATGGATAATATTTTGAAACTCCATGAAATGTCACACTTTATTGTCTCGTATTGTGATCCAACTTTCACCAACAACTTTTCGCAAGAATTGTTCAAACTCCAAAGAACCCAATTGCATCTTAGCACGACTTATCATCCCATCTCAAATAAACTGAACATTATTCTTTATCCAAGAATTGATATGGATGAAAATGCCACTCATAGTATATATGCTTTTGAAGTTAAATTAATTGCACCTTTATCTTTAAAGTGAATGGTATATCACATGGGAATGATGTGAACTATGGAAAGAAAAATAAATTTAAAAGGCAATATACATATATATAACGCTTTATCTTTAAAGTGAATGGTTTGTCACATGGGAATTATGTTAATATAGAAAGAATAATAAGTTTATAAAAGGTAAGTTCCGTGATGTAGTAAATCTATCTTTGAAGCCTTTGGGTTTTCCATTGTGTAAATGCACATGTCACTTATTATCTCATATCCTTAAAGTGATTTTGTTAACTTTCTTTTTGTTACTTGTGTTTTACATACATAAAAACTTTATTTTTCATGTGCGCTTTAATTAGTTTTATAAATCATTTTGAAGAAATCGTGTTTTTTTAATTCTTTTTGGGATATATAATAGTATTAAGGTTATGTTTATGGTACAACTTTCTTATCAAAATGGAACGATTTTCTTATGAGATAGAAAAAATGAATTTATATCTATTAAAAAAAAAATTATTCATTAAACATTATTTTTAAAGTAAATATAAATATTTTAATATTAATTGAATTTTGTTTTTATATATATATATATTTTATGAATTGTGAGTTTTAAATTTTAAACATTATTTTTAATGTAAATATAAATATTTTAATATTAATTAAAATTTTGTTTTTATATATTTTTATTTTATGAATTGTGAGTGTTAAATTTTAAATTTTTTAATGTAAATACAAATATTTTAATATTAATTAAAACTTTGTTTTTATATATTTATATTTTATGAATTGTGAGTTCTAAATTTTAAACACTATGTTTAATGTAAATATAAATATTTTAATATTAATTAAAATTTTGTTTTTATATATTTATATTTTATGAATTGTGAGTTTTAAATTTTATAGATTTGAGTGAGTTTATAATAAATCTAAATTTATTGTCCCCCTGGTTTAGAGTAGTGGGTTACCAAGTGTAAAGGTACTTGCTAAGTGAAAGTCATTTGTTGGAAACTCTAAACACCTTAAATCCAACCATGTTAAGGATTGGTAGCAAAATTCAAAATTACAAAACAAAAAATCTAAATTTATTTTAAATAATTATATTTCAAAAATCAAAATAAATTTACATTAATAAATATATGAATAAATTATAAAAAATGATTGGAAACCATTAAAAATATTTATGTGAACCTAAATATCTAACATTATATCTTTTAATATTACATTGATATTAATACTAACTATGATTATTTATTTAATTATTAAATTTATTTTATCAAGTAACATGTATTATATTAATATTACATTGATATATTTTTTTTGTTTGTTAGTTTGTCCGTGAAAACAACGATGACTTAGGGACATCTAAGCGTTAAAATCAATTTTTTGTCACACTAACCCTTAACATAGATGGATTTTGTGTCCCAACAAGTTTTGAACCGATGACTTTAACATCACAGAGTACCTTAACAACACACTTCATCACCAAATATCCTACACCTCGAAGACTAATTTACATTAATATTAATATAAATGACTACAATTAATTATTTAATTTATTTTATCAAATAACATGTATCATATTAATATTTTTTACATTTGAATATTTTAAACAGTACTTAATATTTAAAATTCAAAAAAATATAAGTGTTTCTTAACATCTTTTCAAAATTTGAATCCAAGAACCCATCGAATATAATGAAGAATAAATAAGTGTGATCATTAAATTGCATATCTATATATATAACGAATTAGGGACATTACATCCCAAATTATCATCATGATTAAATTTATTTCCTAAGTAAAGTAAGTTAGGTTTAAAAATCAACTTAGTATACTAAATATGAAAACAAACATCTCAATCTAAGCAATTCAAAAATTATATAAATATAATTTTTGAATTGCTTAGATTGAGATGTTTGTTTTCATATTTAGTATACTAAGTTGATTTTTAAACCTAACTTACTTTACTTAGGAAATAAATTTAATCATGATGATAATTTGGGATGTAATGTCTTTAATTCGAACCCTTTGTAATTATACATATAGGTTGGTGAGCCATTGGTACCAATTGTAAATGTAATGTACATATAGGTTGGTGAGTCGTGGACACTAAGTTTTGATGTTGTGCACACCTACGTAGTGCACGTGAATTGTTATCAAATAAATGGTGCACACATTTCACAGGTTGTGCGCACTTGGGTAAGTGCGTAGGGATGACCTAGGAGTGCGCACCAAGCCGAGTTATGTGTGTGTGTGTGTGTGTATTGAGGCCAAATAGCCTATGTGATTATGAGGTTGGTGAGTCGGGACACATATAGGCCATTGTGCCTATCCATGTAAAAGTAACCATACTCAAGTTATTAATATTAATACATCACTGCACGCAAACTAATCAGACGAAAAGAGATGGGGGGATAACTCCACTGAAAAAGGGAAAAGGGGGGGACTTAGGTCCTCGGGAATATTTTATTAATATTTCCATAAAAGTGTAAGTTAGGGATTGTAAGGTCTCTGTCCCCACAGAGCCTTATAAAACACAAGCTCAAATATTGAATAAAAACATATTATGTCCTGTACAATTTAATCATAACCTATAATCATTTATTATTCAGCATAAATTAGATTTATTAACAGCATGTAAATAAGATTACGTAACAACCACATAACACCACATATTCAAGAGAATACATAAATAAAAATACCTCTGTTTGATGCTAAATTCCCGCTCTCTGGTTGTCCTCTCTGCTGCTACACCCAAAACTCTGCCCAAAACCAAATCTTCCTCCCTGCCAGCTAGGAACAGAGCCTGTCCGGCTCCCTAGCTCCAGGATTCTGTGAGGATTCCTGGCCCCCGAGCCCAAAACTCCTAGCAACTTGGTGCACCCCTGTAACAATCCACCCAAACTCCAAACTAGAAAAATATCCTCAGCAGAAAATACAGTCTTTCTCCTCCAATAATGCTCCTCTCCCCAAAGTTTCATAATCCTCTATCGAAGGACTCTTCCCCCTCATATCCTTCCCCATTCACCGCCTCCTCCTTCATTTAATGTCACCCACCTTATCCATCCATTTAATACCTTATCCCCCCATTCAATACTTCATCCCCTGCATACGTAAAGTTTTATAATAATGAATTAAAAGTTATTAAATATTTAATTCTTTACCCCAATCATTAAATGTGTTAAGTAATCAATTAATTAATTAATCAACATATATTAAACAATAATTAATTAATTAATTAATATTATTAATAATTAATCATTACTTAACTAATACACATTAGGATAGTTAATTATTTAATTAACTATTCTTGATAACCTTAAGCAACTATTTAACTAGGGTTATTACATACACCCACCCTTCAGGAAACTTCGTCCCGAAGTTAAAATATTTTATGATACAAGGGAAAAGAAACATGGTTCACACATTTATAACAAATAACTGACATTATTAGTAAGTAAGCCAGAAACTCATTCATGCTAGTGTACATGTGCAAGAAATGCATGTGTAGCTAGTACATACAAGTCTCGTTCATGTACTAATATCAATAACTATCATCTCTATAGTAATTTCCATATGCATCCAATCCATTCAACAAGACTATTCATTTTATAAAAGAATAAACCAATCAAATGTTTGCAAAATCCTTTAATTACAATTATCTAGCTCAACAATGTTAGTTAGACAATTGTAGTTTAGTTTCATAATTATGAATATTCATATATATATACATTTTCTTTTCAGAAGGGAAAACAATAAGTTCCAACATAAGACAAATCTCCATACACTCTCAACTATTTCTACTCATCCTTCCTTCCTAAATTACTTCCATCTTCCATTCCTATCCTTCCTCTACTGGACTATCTTGGAGCGTCAACTATATTGACCTAACTCCAAATAGAACCCGTAAGCGGAAGTGTCCCTATCTTGACCAAGCTTCCCCAACAAGCAACTGACAGTCATCATCACACGTTTAGGGGAGTGTGAGCTATCGTCGTCCTCCCATGACTTCAAGTTTCGGAGGATACGTGGTGGGAAATACCTCCACCCCTCCTAACAGGACTAGGGTCCACACCCTACAATGGAATATACAGTGGCACTGTGTTGCTGGGAGTTTTGTCATCGTCTATTCAGTTTTGGGCAGTCTTACCACCTGAAATCCTGCACTGGTCCACATATCATAGCAATGCATCCAAACCAATATAATTTCACATACAAATATTCATACCATAATGTTTCTCGGCTAGTGGTCATGGCATCCACTTTCATCATCATTATACCTTGGCTATTTCATATCCCATAACCTGTAGATTAGTCTGTAACACAAACTCATACATTTCTATGCATTATCATCATGTAATTGCATACAACCATAATTTCAATTCGGTATCCGCGTACCAACAACTTTAACATCAAAGTTTTCAAGTTAGAAATAGATCTCATAATATCCCATAATTCAA
This sequence comes from Picea engelmannii, assembly GCA_009831015.1. Lineage (NCBI taxonomy): Eukaryota > Viridiplantae > Streptophyta > Pinopsida > Pinales > Pinaceae > Picea > Picea engelmannii. The sequence goes on from ML796842.1 coordinate 772,945, forward strand.
TTAACGACACCCATTCATTTAATATCCCATAATATCCAACATCATTCTAATAGCATTTAAACCTTCATAGGATTCTCATTCACACAATGTGTTGCATCATATCCATCATCATCCATAACAATTAGACATTCATAGAATTTACATTCACATAGTAGATTGCATCATATCCATCATCATCAATAATATTTAAACATTCATAAAATTTACATTCTCACAATATATCGCATCATATCCATCATTATCCAAATATATTTAAATATTCATAAAATTTATACGTCTAAAAGTTCAAGTATATCATTTAATAGTTTTACTTGTGAATAGAAAATAAAAGTGTGTAGGCCTCAGGTAATCCTGGCTGTCTAAGTCAAAAGGTGGTGTTACATACACCCCACCTTCGAGAAACACATTCTCGAGGTGGTAAAAAAAGTGAGGAATAGTCTCGCCGTAGTGTCTCGGCGTCTTCCCAAGTAGCAGATCCTGGACTATACTTGTCCCACTAGACCTTAACTTGGTCTACTAGGCGGTTCCTGAGCCATCGGACTCTACAGTCCAATATGCGTAACGGTTCTACCATGAGAGTTCCCACGTCCGATACCTGCAGTTCCTTCCAATTTAGCTTATGTGATTCATCAACAACATAATGATGTAAAACAAATACATGAAAAACATTATGAGTTTTATGCAGGTGGGGTGGCAGTACGAGACGATAGGCAACGGGTCCAATTTTCTCTTGGATTCTGAACGGTCCTATAAATTGAGGTGACAGCTTTGTCCCCTTCCCGAACCGTATGGTACCCTTGTTAGGCCTGATACGAATGAAAACCTGGTCTCCCACTTCATAACTTTGGTTTGTCCTGTGTGCATCCACATAACTTTTCTGCCTATCCCGTGCTTCCTTTAGTCTCTGCCTAATCTGAATCACCTGTTCCTCCATCTCTTGAATCAATTCTAGCCCAACTGTTACTCAGTCTTCTAATCTATCCCAACTCAACGGCGTTATGCATGGTCTTCCATGCATAGCTTCGTAGGGTGGCATTCCGATGGAGCTATGAAAAATGTTATTGTAGGCAAACTCTACCAAAGGTAGGTACTTCTCCCAATGGGTTTGATTATCCATGACGTACATCCTAAGCATGTCTTCCATGACTTGATTTAATCTCTCAGTTTGCCCATCTGTTTCAGGATGATAAGCTGTGCTTAATTTCAACTAAGTCCCCAATGCTGACTACAAACTTGTCCAAAACCTAGAAGTGAATCTGGAATCCCTATCTGAAATGATCTTCTTAGGTATCCCGTGCAAACAGAAGACCTCACTTACAAACACACGTGCCACATCAGTGACATCGTAAATGTCTCTAACTAGAATAAAATGAGCACTCTTGGTTAACTTATCAACTATCACAAGAATGGCATTATGTCTATGAGATGTGAGCGGCAACCCCACAACAAAATCCATAGAAATGACTTCCCACTTGGACATAGGAACATCATGTGGTTGTAGGAAGCTTGTCGGATGATGGTGGTCGGCTTTCACTTGTTGACACTCTAGTCATTTGGCGACAAAATGGGCCACATCGTTCTTCATGCCTACCCAGAAGAAAAACTTCCTCATGTCTGCATACATCTTCTTCACACCCGGATGCGCACAATAAAGTTCTCTATGGGCTTCCTTCAGTATGATGCTTCGAATATCCCCATCTTCAGGGATGTACATCCTTCCTTGGTATCTTAACAATCCGTCTACTTCTAGATTATATCCTTCATACTTTGGATCTAATTGCCTCCCACTCTGGAGGTTTGAAGTAACCTTTAAATACCAACTGTCTCCTTGGAGTTGCATCAACACACGTTCCCTTAGATTGACTTTTAAGGGTACCAAGGAGAAGACACGTGGTCTCCTACTCAAGGCATCTGCGACCACATTTTCCTTTCCCTTGATGTATGAAATACCAAAATCGTACTCACTCATAAACTCACTCCATCGCCTTTGCCTGGCATTCAGATCCCTTTGAGTAAAGAGATGTTTTAAACTTTGATGGTCTGTTTTGAGCTCAAAGTTTCTCCCTACAAGATAGTGCCTCCAAAGTTTCAGAGCTAGCATTATAGCTACCAACTCTAAATCATGAGTCGCGTATAGCTCTTCGTGTTTCTTCAACTTCCTTGATGCATAATCTATCACTCCTCCTTCTTGCATTAGCACGGCCCCCAACCCTTGCTTCAAGGCATCTGTGCAGACTGTGAAGTCCTTTTCCATATCCGACACTCATAGAATTGGCGCACTAGTTAGTAACCTCTTAAGCTCAATGAATGCACTATCACATTCTTCTGTCCATTCATACCTGACCCCCTTGCACTATAAAGTGGTGATGGGTTTCGCTATTTTTGAGAATCCTTCCACAAATCTCCGATAATAACCTGCTAGCCCCATGAAGCTTCTCACCTCTTGGGCATTTTTCAGCACTGGCCACTCCATAATGGCCTTTACCTTTTCTAGGTCCACAGAGATTCCTTCACCAAAAATGATATGACCTAAATAGTGAATCTCTTTCTGAAAGAAGGAACACTTTGACAACTTCCCATACAATTTGTTCTCTCTAAGGCAGGACAACACCACTCACAAGTGTTCCTCATGTTCTCTTTCATTTTTGGAATAGATGAGGATGCCATCTAGAAAGACTTGTACAAAACAGTCTAAGTACTTCCAGAATACGCCATTCATGAGGCTCATGAATACTACTGGTGCATTGGTCAATTCAAAAGGTACTACGACAAACTCGTAATGTCCAAACCGGGTTCGAAAGACAGTTTTAGGAATATCGCCTTCCTTAATCCTTAACTGGTGATACCCTGATCGCAAATCAATCTTTTAGAATACCGCTGCTCCTTTCATCTGATCAAAGAGGTAATCTATTTGCGGCATTGGGTACCTATTTTTCACTGTGGCATGGTTCAAGTCCCTGTAATCTATACACAGTCGTAAGGAACCATCCTTCTTCTTCACAAAAATTACTGGTGCACCCCAAGGTGAGACACTCGGCCTTATTAGCCCTAAGTCTAGTAACTCTTTCAACTGCATTTGCAACTCACAAAGTTTCGGTGCTGTCATCTGATACAAAGTCTTGAAAATTGGTTCTGCACCAGGTTTCATCTCAGTAGTAAAATCAAGCTCCCTCTCAGGAGGTAACCCTGGTAACTCGTTCAGAAAAACATCTTTAAATTATGACAATACTGGGTATTGATCCAAGGGGGGTCCCTTCCTTTCATTCACTGCTTCCACTACATATAATCGACACCCTTGCCTCAAGCATTGCTTAACCTTCATACTTGAGATAAAGCGTAATGACACCTTTCTCCGTACACCCTGGATCTCTACTGGTCTTCCTTCATCGTCAACACAAAGCACCCTTTTTGCGAAACAATCTACCAAAGCTCGATGAGCTTCTAACCAATCCATTCCAATGATTAGGTTGTATGCCCCGAGAGAAGTAATGTAAACCTTCAACCTGGTAGTACACACTCCTAGGTCTATTATGCAATTATCAACGCTAGGTCCTACCGCTTGTTTTTCCCCCGAAGCCATCTCGACTTGTTCAAAGTCATCGTGCTCGTAGGCTGCCAACCCACTCTTTTCTAATGCAGATGGTGAAATGAAACTATCTGTAGCTCCATAATCAAATAAAATCTTTACATTGATATGATTTAGCGTACCTGATGACTCCACCATCGTGGATTGATGTTCGACCTGGTGATTATTAACCGCTGCATAAATATGGTGGCTACTACTTGCTCTTCCCATCGGGGCCTTTTCTTCTCTATGCACAAATCCTGATTGTAACTCTGGGTAGTCATGCTGGTAATGGGGTCCTCCACATCCCCAACAGGTAACATGAGATTGAACCTGTGCACTGTTCTGTGACTATCTCTGAAATGAGTTCCTTCCTCTGGAACCCCTACCCCTAGTAGTTGCTCCCTAAGATGGCCATGGACCTGCCTGCGTCGTTGGTGATGAACGAGATGTTGCACTTGCTTCCATTGAAATCCCTACAGCTACTGTCCTTGGTGCGACTCTATTACCATATGGAGGTGGCCTTGAGCCCCCTCCCCTAGGAAATGTCCTAGGGGCCTTCCCTATGAATCCAGGACGATGCGGAAAGGTCAGTCTCATACCTCTAGTTAAGTTCATGTGTTCCTCTGCATAACGTGCATTTTCCACAGCTTCCGCTACTGAAGACGGTTTCCACATTCGCACCATAGCCCTTATCTTAGGGTTCAACCCATAGACAAAGCGTTCTACCTGTCATTGGTCATTATCCATGTATGAAACATATTTGACCAATTCCATAAACCTGATCTCATATTCTTCTATGGTTCTATTTCCCTGTACTAAGGCATGAAATGCTCCTACCTGTTGTTCCTCATAGTAAGCTGGCAGATATTTCCTTTGGAACCTCTTCTCGAAAAGTTCCCAAGACACGGTGTCTGGAGTAAGATGCAGTTACCTTTCCAAGTTGCCCCACCAATTCAAGGCACTGTCTCTCAACTGGAAAATTGCTATCTTTGCCTTTGAGGTGGATGCATAGTCCCTTAAGGCAAAACACCTTGTCATGCCTTCCAACCATGCTTTTGCACGTTCATTGGCGCGACCCCCGACAAACTCCAGAAGTTTGATCTTCTGCAGTTCTCTAGTGATGTCTTCGGGTGGAGGTCCTCCCCCCAAATCCCTCGACGCTTCTGGATTACCCGTTCCAGATGGTGGGGGCTCCACTTCTATCCCTGTCGGTTGACGCCCCTTTAAAGTCTCATTTATGGCCTCCAAAGAGTGCAGTATGAGAGCTAGTTCAGGCGATGGTGGTGGTGGCGATGGCGGTCCCTGCGACGATGCCCCTTTGCCTCGATTTCCTCGAGTCCTAACCATCCTGTATGATTTAAATTGCATCAACCAAAGTTGTCAGGGTGAGTTCAAGGATGTTTCACATGCGCAACTTAAACTAGAAAACAGGGTTAGGCGTAAGTTTTTTTTTTACTTGTATGTAAACAGACATTACTCTCTTTAGGGGAAGTGGCTAGGTTAGGGTTAAAGCATCTAAGATTGATGTCTTTGCCTAAGAAAACTATTGACCCTCTCGCCTGGTAGTTATGCTAGCACTGTACCACACTCGCCACAGTGCATCAGATCCCTTATATGGTGCTTTCTATTATACCCCAATTCTACCCTGACTATTCCCCATAACATGCATAAAACTCTCGCTACTCCACAAGGACTTTTAACTTGTAAATTATAAAGTTATACTATTACATTCATTAATCAAGGGGATATATATATTTGATTAATAATAATAGGTTTCAAATCCATTATTAACATTAAAATTTTATAATGTTAATACGTTGTTCACAATACGCTCACTTGCGGGCTTGGTGCTTGGCTCTGGCTGGTGGAATGGAATGGAAGGGCTTGATGCTTGGCTCTATGAGTTGTGTGCATGGTCTCGTGAGTTTGGCGCTTGGATAATCGGAGATTATACTTTGGGACGGTACTTCATTACTATTGATCATTGACTTATTTATATATATAAATTTATTTTGTAAAGACTCATGTGTGGTGCGTTGGTGTTTGGTCATTTCTTAAGGTGCTTGGGCTTGGTGGAGGTTGTGGGTTTCAAACCCATGGATTCCAAACTTATTATTTTTTTTTTTAACTTTATTTATTTATTTATTATTATTTTTTTCTATAGGTATTATTTTTTTTTTTTTNAATAAAAAAGAAAAAAAATAAATAATTTTTTTTTATTTTTTTTATATTTGAAGTCGGGCATCATGGGTGCATGAGGTCCACATGCCCTCCTTCCCAGGGCTCTCATCCTCAACCCTAAATTAATCTCTCCTTTATCTTCTCGAACCCTAGCCTCACTCGACCCTTTTCATTCTCGTTTTTTTTTTCTTCAAATGCTCTGCAGAGGTGAAGGATGAGGTCGGCGGCCATGGCCATCTCCCTTCTCGGTCGACCCTGGTATCTATGAGTTCCAGGAATGGAGGGCGTGTCGAGCACAGTGGCACGTTCCCTCCGCTCTCTTTTTTTTTGGCGATTGGGCTCCATGCGAGGCCGCCCCTTGTGGGCTTATCCTCCATGTGATTAGGTGCTTGGTTGATGTCTTGAACTTGTCTGGCAATTTTATGAACAGGTCTGTCATTTGTTTGTTTGGTTCACGATGTCGAGGGTTCCATTCCCATCGATTGCCATAACCCATAGCTCTCCTTCTTCTTTTTTGGCTCTGTGTTTGTGCTTGGTTTATGCGTGGGCTTGTGGACTCTGGTATATGCACTTAGCGCGTAGGGCACTCTTCTGCAAATTGTTTTAATTTCTCTGGTTCGATCCCCGCTATCTGCCGATACCGATAATAATGGTCCAGTCGAAGGATTGATGCGTAGAAGCCCGCACCGGTGACTAATGAGCCATAGGAATTATGTGGGCAACATGTTCACTATGGGGGTTTATATGCAACTACTTATATATAAAAAGTTGTGACACTTGCGTTTCCACCCGTGCTCTCCCTTGTGAACTTAGCATTTCCACCTTCTGAAAAGCACGCATACACTTCTGGTGGTTTAAAGCTAGTTCATAGCCCTGGAAAGATTCATGTGCACCCACCTTCAATATATATAGACATAAGCCAGTCATAGCAATTACCGTATCTACATAGTTGTCTTGTATAAGTAACGATGTGGGTTCCTTCCTTTGGCCGTGGCACTTGGTTGTTAGGTTTTTTTTTTGTGCCGGTGCGCAACGCACCTCACCTTGCCCCCATGGGCTCCTCCAAACACTTGAAATTCTCCCAGGGTTTGACCCACACTATGGTCAGATGATACATAGTCCCTGCCACCACTTGCTCCTGAGCCGCCACAACTCGACAAAACGATATATCGCCATTCTGTTGCTTGTTGTGCTCGTCAACGACAAAGTGCCCAAGATCGGGCGTCTCTATTGAGTTCTGAAAATCTTTCACATCGCGCAATCCTCCGAGAGTTCCCATGGCCGCTGCCCCTCTGCTACTACTGATACCCAACACACCTATTGCAATCACACACAGCACGAATACACCAAACGAGTCTGTCTGCCTTCTGCTCTGCATCCTTCCGTTTTCTCCCTTACTCCTCATATTTATTTTATATGTATATATTTTTATATCTATGGCGATAGGGTTTTTGTATTGTGTCGACTCTATGGTCGTATGATGCTGCGTGCTAAGCAAGCGCACAAGCTCGGGGCTCGGAGCTAGGCCTGCATAGTGCAAGAAACATGGACCCGTGGGCTCTTCGCCTTGCACCTCGTGTTTGGTCTTGGGCATTGATCTGGTGTTGTGATTTGTATTCTCGTGGACATGTGTTGTGTGTTGGTGTAGCTGTGCTTAACAATTGTGGACTAGAGAATGGCCTTCG
>ML796842.1:780430-802501 GCA_009831015.1 Picea engelmannii
ATATATATATATATATATATATTTACATCAATTATTATTGGCTGTGTGTGCGGTTGCAGGTCGCGTGGATTTGACACTCGATTTTACGCTTAAAGGAGATCAGTGGCTCATGAGCTCAATATGTTCCCCTTTATGGCTTGGCACTTGATGCATGTTGCCTGGTGCGCTGGAATTTGGATCTGGTTTAGACTTACATAACTTGTGCGTAGACACAATACTTCGTGCAGAAATGTGTAAAAGAGAGGGCTTGTATTGTTCTGGTGGGTGTTTTTTTTTTTTTTGCTGAAATAAAAGGGAATACTCCCAATGATTATAATTAACTTTTGTTTCAGCCTTGTCTGAAATCTAATGGCTGAAACCTTTAATTGTGAGGGGGCTTTGTTATCTTTCTTTTATGCATATATATATATATATATATATATATATATATGTTATATTTATGTCTATCTGTGCTAAAAAAAATTCTGTATGTATATTTTTATTTTTATTTATATCTGTGTAAAAACAAATGTATGCTTGGCTTGCAGGTTAGGTGGAGTTGGAGCTGGAGCTTGGCCTTCAGGCCCAAATTTACAAGTTTTCCTCAAATCTATTATTTATACCTCTAGTTAATTATGTTTATATCACTCCTTTCAAGGATTTTACCTGTATAGGACAAGAAGTTTTAAAGTTTTAGGGGATTTCAGGAAGATTTTCAGGGTTGGTTACAGGACACTTAGCTTAGCTTTCCTCTAGAGTCAGGAGGGTAGGTGGGTAGGTGGGCCTTTGGTCCCATATTTTAAACTACAACTCTGATACCATGTGTAAGGTCTCTGTCCCCACAGAGCCTTATAAAACACAAGCTAAAATATTGAATAAAAACATATTATATCCTGTACAATTTAATCATAACCTATAATCATTTATTATTCAGCATAAATTAGATTTGTTAATAGCATGTAAATAAGATTATGTAACAACCACATAACACCACATATTCAAGAGAATACATAAATAAAAATACCTCTGTCTAATGCTAAATTCCCGCTCTCTGGTTGTCCTCTCTACTGCTACACCCAAAACTCTGCCCAAAACCGAATCTTCCTCCCTGCCAGCTAGGAACAGAGCTTGTTCGGCTCCCTAGCTCCAGGATTCCATGAGGATTCCTGGCCCCCGAGCCCAAAAATTCCAGCAACCTGGTGCACCCCTGTAACAATCCACCAAAACTCCAAACCAGAAAAATATCCTTAGCAGAAAATACAGTCCTTCTCCCCCAATAATGCTCCTCTCCCCAAAGTTTCATAATCCTCTCCCGAAGGACTCTTCCCCCTTATATCCTTCCCCATTCACCGCCTCCTCCTTCATTTAATGCCACCCACCTTATCCATCCATTTAATACCTTATCCCCCCATTCAATACTTCATCCCCTACATACATAAAGTTTTATAATAATGAATTAAAAGTTATTAAGTATTTAATTCTTTACCCCAATCATTAAATGTGTGAAGTAATCAATTAATTAATTAATCAACATATATTAAACAATAATTAATTAATTAATATTATTAATAATTAATCATTACTTAACTAATACACATTAGGACAGTTAATTATTTAATTAACTATTCTTGATAACCTTAAGAAACTATTTAACTAGGGTTGTTACAGGGATATTTATTTATCCTAATTTCCTGAGGGAAGGGAACAGGTCACCAAGTGGTTAAAGCTACTTCTGAAGGTGACAAGTATCAAGTTTAAGGCATGCAATATATATTGTTGGCCTTAGTGTATTTCGGGAGAGGGACTCGTTTTGGGATTTTATTCATTCTTGGGTGCAGAAAGGGGTCGAACCATTTGAGAGGGACGACTATTACCTTATCTGCAGAGAAAAACTTGTAAGGGACTTTTCTGTATTGTAACCAGAGTTTTGTTGTCGAAGAGGCGGGTTGTCATGCCCATGAGTAGTCTCTCTAGGTGAGAGATTTTTTGTTGAAGAGGCAGATTGTCGGGCCCATGAACATTCTCTTCGGGTGAGAATTTTGCTGGGAATTGTTCCCTGGTGAGATGGACATTAGTTGTAGGGCTCAAAGACTTCATGTTCATCCTGCTGATGTGAACCCTGGAAGAGAAGTGGGGCAGCCGAGGGAATGTTGAGTAGAGAAGGGGCACACTTCCTTGGGTGTGATAGGTGTGTGGGGAATGAGAGATTGTAGGCTAGTTGCAACAAGAAGCACCTTGGACTGAGAAATTTTGTTGAGTATCTGACCTTATCCTGGCATTAGGAACCCTTTTTCCCTGGTGGAGTTAAGCCCTTGCTTGGGGGTGACCTGTTTCTAAAATATTATGAGCAAGAGAGCCTATGGTTGGGAGGAACATTTGAGTTCTGCACGCAATTGGTGACTATTCATAAAATATAATTATTTTTATGTTCTTGTCTCATTTACTGTGTGCTTAATTATCTATGTTTAGCATGGGTTTAATTTTTGTATGTTGTTGTATATAAGTAATTGTTGTTATTCTGTATATTGTTGCTTGCACATGTAAGTGTGGTAAGGATATTCAATAATTGTAGTTGTGCAGGAGTATGACAATTATTGTTAGTTTTCATGTTAACTTAATTTTATGATTTTGGTTATGAGTCTTCAAGAAGAGGTTTGAATGGCCATGCGCACAAATAATACTTTGTGTGCACCAGAGGTTGGATTTACTTGTGTGCACAGGGAAGATGTTTGTGCGCACGAGGACAAAATTGGTGTGTGACGTCAGAATGGTTGCACGCGCAGTAGTGTTGTGTGTGCAGTTTTCTTGTGCGCAATTGCATTGTGTTACTTCCATTGTTAAAATTTGTGTAGCGTGATTTAGATTGAGGTTGAGCATGTTACTTCAAGTGATACTGCACAAACTAGTGTTTAGTGTAGAATCCACACAATGTATTTCAGATTAGCATTTTTTCAGTAGTAATGTGGACGATGTTACAAATTGGTATCAGAAGCAGTTTGGTAATGGGGATATGACATATTGGTTTCAAAGCGACATGAGTTGAGATTGTGTGACGCGACCCAACTTGAGTGGGTGGGGACGTTACATTGTGGTATTAGAGTGACACAAGTTGAGATTATTTGACGAGACCCAGCCTGGGTGGTTGTGTACGTTACATGGGAGCCTCTTGGTATACATGATTTTTATCTTGTTGCTGTACATTACGTACCTAATCATAGATGTTCTCTCAATGGGGGAAATACTCGCTTCGATGAGGAGGATAGGATAGGGTGTATTTCTTTTAATTTTGATATTAAAAGTTATAAAATTCTTTTGGATCCTCTCTATCTTTCTCCAGGATTCTTGAGAGATATTTCATCCCCAAAATTCACATCCATATAAGATAACATGAGTGACAAGAGTCTCGAAGAGAATTTTTTTCTTATCCCATAGCCAAAGGTCTACTAATTTACAATTATTTGCAAGCCCATAATAAGTTTTGCACCCTCCATTTATCCGTTTCTCAATGCTATAGTTCCAATTGAGTTTGTGATAAATATCAATTCCAAGATACTTGTACGAAGACACTTCCTCCAAGATATTATTGTCATATACACAATTATTGTAGGTGATTTTGTTGGATTTAATGATCATATAACCTTTGTTTTGTCCTATAAATATTTAACCTATACATTTTTTAATATTACAATATTTTCATATAATCTATATATAAAAATTTGAATTATAATAGTATCTTTAAATTAAATATACTTTACCTTTAAACCTAATTTACTTGAAAATACATTTAATATTTAGCCTATATATTTTTTACTACACTTTAATCAATGCTCTCCATGAAGCCATGATTTTCTATTTGGCAGATGCACAAGCACAATCCCCTAAACTCAAAGGTAGAAAAGGATGGAAAGACATTGAGGAGATAGGGTTGATGGTTGCACTTGTATAAGAATGGATGTGTTTCATTGGAATCCTTGCCAACATCTATGTCCATTTGCGAGAAGTAGAGGAGGACACGTTATGTTGGTCTAAGAATGTTGGGACTAGTAACTTCATATCCTTGGATACAATGTTGTGGCAGAAGCTAGTTTTTTAGGCGACTCCTGTTGGTGGTGGGGCAAGATATGGAAACTTCATGCTCCTTTGAAAACTAAAATCATAATGTGGCTAGAACTCAACAAAAAAATATTCACATGGGATATTGAGACGAGGCATGGGTGGATCGGCCCCAACTATTGCACCCTGTGTATGAAGGCGAAAGAGTTGGCCTCTCACCTATTCTTTGAATGTGATTTCTCTATTCAGGTGATTTGGTTGGTACTGAAGGACATTAAATTCTCTTTTAGATGGGCACATAAGAGTCTTGATGCCAACCTAAAAAATTGGCTAGCAGATCATAGCTTGAATCATTTAGAATACCTTATGTGCATTTTTTTGAACTCATTATGATGGGCTCACAATTGTGTTATATTTCAAGACAAGCGTATTCCCCCAAAAAATGTAGGATCGTAGGTAGTTAACATGTCAAATGAATTTCAATTCAAAAAAAGGGGAAAAAAGTTCGGTATCCAATAATGCCAGAAATCGATCAGGGGATTGCATGGGGATTCTTCGACGGTGCCAGCCAAGGGCAGCCTCCAATGTGCAGATTAGAAGTTATCCTCCACCTTTCCCAAACTCACTACATTCATATCTGGTATACTCTTGGGCGAGGATCCAATAACAAAGCTAAGCTAATTGCTTTAAGAATGTTATTTTTTATTGCACAAGAGAAAGAAGTCAAGAAGCTATAGGCTTTTGGAGACTCCAAACTGACAATAAACTGAGCCTGCTCAAGATTGACCATAACAACTGTAAGTTTGAATCCTTTATTAGACGATTAGAAGCATCAGACGAGTCATTTTGATTGGCTCTCCTTCTAGCACATATACAAGGAATTAAACACAATAGTTGACAACCTATCCAAGGAAACCCTACAACTCCCAAAAGGAGCATTCAACCATTACAAATTTCTTGATGGTGAGGAAACAAATGCAATAGAGTTCAGATTTTAAGATCATAAAAGTAGTAAGATTAAGTTGATGTAAATAGAAGAGATAGTAAGGCTCTTAGTATTTTTCTAACTGTAAACATCAATGCCTCTCAGGTATGCTTCTTTTTGGTGTAGTCCACTGAAAATAACATCGTAAATATGGAAGGAAAAAAAAAATGAAAAAGCCCCCTTTTTTGTGATGGGAAGAAACATGTATATTCAACTTCATGAATATAAGATTTTTTTTAGAAGAGAATTATTTTTTATTATATATATATAATGTGTAATATATATATATATATATATATATATATATATATATATATATATATTTATTACACATTATATATATATATTGTAAAAAATAATTCTCATATATATATATATAAGAATTATGATTTTACTACACATTGAATATAAAATAATAATAATAATAATAATAATGTTATCACTAATCATGTTCAATCACCTTTTTAAAATAATTAAATTATAATATTATATTTAAATTTAAATTATAATATTATCTTTAAATTTAAATTAATACAATGCTATCACTAATCATGCTCAATCACATTTAAACAAATTATAGACTTACGGCTCTTAACATTTTAGGATCATGATTACTATGTACCTTCTTTAACATTATTACTTTATGCAATTGTCCTTTAACGTTTTATATAATAAATTATTAAAAAATATATATTTTAAACGAGTTATATAGATTTACCGACTCTTGTCATTCTACGATCATGATTACTATGTTCCTTCTTTAGCATTATTAATTTATTACTTTAAGAAAATGTCCTTCAACATTATTACTTTTGTGAAATTTAATGTTCTAAATTCAAAATTTATTTATTATAATATAAAATTTTGATGTAAAAGTAAAATTATATATATTTTACTTGTATGTACATACACATATATCCCAGGAAAAAATGTATTTCTTATTAAGCATAATAGAAAATACAATTATAAGTTGTTTTTTCGAAAAGTTATGTTAAAGGGAATTAGGAATTACCAAAAACAAAGTTGAAAAGTGCTCAATATACAATTTTAAGTTGTTTTTTTCGAAAAGTTATGTTAAAGGGAATTAGGAATTACCAAAAACAACGCTGACAAGTGTTCAATACAAAGACATAGACCTTTACAACTTTCATAAAAAAATGTCAAAGATTGACATTTTTCATATTTAATTAATAACTGTAAATTCGAAAAATATCGAGATAAGATTGTCTATTAAGAGCTAACAAGTGCTCAAAAAAAAGACATAGACCTTGGTAGTTGTCATCAAATGGTTAAAGACTGACATATTACATACTTGATCAATAAATTTCAACTCAAAAAACATTGAGGTAAGATTATCTACTAACAACACATTGACCATCATGAAATTTAGAGAGAACAAATTAATTCTCCAAAATCTCCAAACCTTCTTTGGAAAGTTTATTCACAACCTGATTGTGTTCTCAGAAGATATGAGAAAACCTGATACCATGAAAAATTCCGGGAATCCCTTTCAATTGCTCAACCACAACAAGAAGTCCAATGTTTTGTATCTGAACTTGCTCAATCATCCAATTGATGAACAAAAGGGAGTAAACAAAAGCCTGCAAAGATTTCAAGCCCTTGCCCAAAGCAAATTTTAGCATGTAAAAGAGAGCCATAAGTTCTCCAATGTTATTACTTATTAGTCCCCGTGCCCATATTTTATTTGAAATTAAACCATTGTGATTTGAAAGAAATAAGGTAAACCCAAGGCTGACGATCATGTTTTGTCCTTAACAAGACCCATCAACAAGGCCCCTAGGAAAAGACTTTTCCACCTGAAAGTCTCCTAACAACCTAGGAGCTTTTCTCTTAGGTATCTCCTTGTAAAAAGGGAGTAAGCCCACCACATGTGTCAAATATTGAAAGTAGGGCTCTATTTTTCCTCAAACAGAGAGGAGTTCCTTGTGATCCAAATTCCACATAAAACCAAATATGACACAACTAGAATGGTTTCCATTTCTTTCCTTATACACCAAGACTAGAAAGAGGCTTCAATCGTTAACCCTTGCCATAGAGTGACATAACCAATTAACTCTTCTACCTCTCGCCAAACTTGTGTAGAATAATAACAATGTAGAAATATATCAGAGTTTGTTTCCTCATGTAGTTTGCATAAGGTGCACCTGCTAGGCCCCAACTTGCCTCGTTTTTGTAAATGGTCCCAAGTCAAGGCCCTGTCTGACAGAGCAAACCACATGAGTAGATTTGATTTAGGTAGTTGTTATAACCCTAAATTGCACCATACATGCTTACCTGGCATCAGGCCATCTCAGATCCCTTCTTTGCCAAAGCACTGCTGAACAACTCTTTAAAAAACCTCTTTTATAAGGGCCCACACACCCTATGCCATTACTGCACGCGTGTACACGCTAGCTGACCTAAAATAGCCCGCGTGGATCAACAAAAGCATAAAAAAAGGAAAGTTGTTGACGGAACACACAACTTTGGGTGAGTTAACTAAAACTCCCGGCCATGCATGGCCGAGGGTTCATCAAAATGCTCCTTCTAGCCTATAAAAAAAGGGTTAGGGGTCCCATTTGGAAGAGGAAAAAATATAGCAAAGAAACTCTGCCCAATTGGATATTCCCATTGTTGCAACCCTTTAGCCATCCTTTTGCAAGAAGAGATACAAAACAAGGAAGTTGGAGGACATTTGAAGAGGAGCCCAGGATCAGGATTCGCGGAGCAGTGGCCGGTCTCGACATTTGTAAGTTGATTCATTTAAAGTAATAAAGAAATGCTTTTCCCGTCCCACTTTATGAGTTCTTCATAGTACAATAAATATATGTTTGAATATCTAACCCATTAGTCTATAGGTAAAATGCATGTGTAGTTTGTTGCTTGTTTTGCATACAGGCCAGCTTTGAAAGGAGGACTGCTAACAAGTGATCAAGCGGGAGGAAGGATCGACATCGAACATCCAGAACAAGGTATGTTGGTCTAAACCATGTATTTGCTGAAAAGGAATGGGGTTTAAGTCTGGGGACGAAGGTAGAAAGTATATTTCTTTTGGTCATATCTGCATGCATAAGATAACCCTATTTTCTAGTCTGTAAGGGGATTTCCCTCACAATAGCAGTGCATTCACCTTCCAAAGAACTTTCCACCACCAATGAACTGCCTCATCTCCATATGTAAAAAGTGCATGATAACCCATTTTTGCATTAAATGAACCTCCTTGCTCATTGAACCCCCAAATCAATTCATCTAAATTTTCACAAAGTCTAATTCATACCCTTTGTAATTTTGAGACGAATAACTACCAGTACCTCACAAAATCACCATCTAGTTCCAAATCAATTGAGCTCAACCAATCTTGTTTCCACAAGGTTGTTTCCATAGGTTTATTTATTATTTTAAGTGGTGTTCTTCCAATCACACATAAATATTGAACGAGAGCTCGGGAATAAAAATATCCCTATTGCAATCCATTATAGCATCAACCCCAATCCTCACCTATGACCCATCCCCAACACACCAAGCCATGTAAGATCATATTATTGGGAAGGCCAGTGACATGGCCTTCCATTGATTGGACACATTATGGATTTATTTATGCTCTTTCCTTATCCATTCGATCATGGACCCATGGGCAATATAATTCTGAACCAAGATCCTACTCCAGAGACTACCCTTTGTGAGGAAAATCCATAAAGACTTTACTACCAAAGACTAGAAAAAAATTTGAATGGTTTTTAAGCCCCACCCCCACAATGCCTTTGGAGCTACCAACTTCTACCACCTAAGCCAGTGTGTCCCTTTAAATTCACTTTTACCTTGCTATAGAAAATTATAACAAAACTTTTAGATTTTCTCTAATATGCCTTTAGGAATGTGCACAAGAGTATGACAATAGATTGGAATGGCCTCCAATACTGTATTAACTAATACCAATATCCTCCCTCTTGATAGCTACTGATTGCACCATAAAGAAATTATCTTCTCAATTTTGGAGACCAACAACCACCAATCTACCTTCCCATAACAATTTGGCTTTAGTGTAAATCCAAAATACTTAATACCATCATTCAAGTCCAAGTGATGATAAGGAAAATATATTTCAAATTCAACACATTGGTCATCATTCATAATTGAAGTAAATAAAGAATACTTGGCACCATTCACTTCCACTCCTATGGCCTTGTTATATAACAATAGTAATTCCTATAACTGGGAGCCTTCTCTACAAGATCCAAAGATGAAGAAGGAACATCATCCAAAAACAACAAATGAGTTAGAGCGTCCCTCCCAATCCTGACTCCTTGAATTGACCACACCCTCCTACCCTCAAGAATAGATCTACTCATACCTTCTTGTTGGGATTATTTTCATTGATGTCAAAGGATTAATGATGTCATTAATGTCATATTATGGCATTGCAATACACACAACATTTTCAAGGTTGATTTATATATATAGGATTACAAGTATACATCGCACAGTGGTTCGATCCCATCTTTGGCGGCGAGCACAACCCCTTTCACACCAAGTGCGGCAGACCCTCCGTTCTCATACAAGATGCCTAGTTCAGGTACAATTCATGTACTTTCCTACTCCAATTTGCAGACTTCAGGTCTGGGGGCAGGGAGCTCTAGCCCTCCTCTGCAAGGTCACATGGGGGGCACTCCTGCTCCTTTTAACGCTTTCCCTTACGGAGGATGTCATATACCTCCTTCGTCCCCTTCACTCGGTGGCTCGCATCAACAATCCGTCGGGCAACCTACACACCATAGTTTATTTGGAACCGGGAGTCAAGGACGACCTTCGCATAATATGTCGGTAGGTTCGATAGTGTTTTCTTTGATCGGGACATTTGGTAACAATGCCTTCTCATCAGTCGCCTTCCCGACTAGGGGAAATCCCTGTTTTGGACAACCTTTTCCTATGCAGGGTACTATTCTTGCACAGGGGGCAAACCTAGGAACTTCTATCACATCAAGGCCTTGGAATTCTTGGTAGGGATTCGTTCCCTTGTCCAGAATGTTGATCTGGGGTAATTCTTTCCACAATCAATGGAACCCTGGACAAACTACTATGCCTATCCCCACGGGACCGACATGGGGCAACCCTTCCCAAATTCCTTCGAATGTAATGCATGCCCAACCATCTATGTCCTATTTTGGAATTCAACCGATGATGTCTCCACATACACAAAATCCATACGCTGGCCAGGGCCATGTTTTCTACCAGAATCTAGGCCAGCAGCCAAACTTTTCTTGGCAGCCTGGTGCCAATCAAACTCCAGGCCCCTTTTTCCCAGGTTATCACCAATAACCCAAACTACCCTTCCTGGCGACTTTGCACTTGCCAGATTTGACAAGGTTGTTGAATGACCCTATTTGTCACGATCCGCGTTGGCCTCCTATGCCGATGAAGTTTCCTTCGGACATTCCAAAGTTCGAAGCCAAGCCTAACGAAGATCTAGAAGATCATGTGACTACCTTCCATCTTTGGTGCTCATCTAACTCGTTGAAAGATGACTTCATACAGTTGCGATTATTTCAACGTACTCTCATTGGGAGTGCCATGAAATGGTACATTGAGCTCGATCGCTCAAGATACTCTTCCTTCGGTGAACTGGAGATGGCTTTCCTAAACCATTTCCAGTTACCTGTGAGATACGACGTTGGCACAGAGTTGCTCGCCAATTTCGAACAGACAACAACGAACCATATCTCTGATCACATTCGAGAATGGAGACGCCGGAAGAGTTTAATTAAGGTGCCAGTCCCACCAGCATTCCTGCTTGAGTGGTTCCTTAAGTCTTTGGTCCCGCAGTTATCCAAAGACGTCGCAATGTAGGGAGTATTCTCCGAAGAAGACGCCATCATGAGAGCTCAACAATTTGAGCTCATCTATTCTCAGTCCGGTTTATTATACAACATCTTTCCAGATGCGCCACGCTCAATACTTGATAAAACTAGACAGAGAGATGGACCACATGCCGATGGTATTGTTGGTTCAACACAAGCAAAGCCTGTTGAGTAATTGACAAAGTAGTTGCAGCAGTTATCTAT
This sequence comes from Picea engelmannii, assembly GCA_009831015.1. NCBI lineage: Eukaryota > Viridiplantae > Streptophyta > Pinopsida > Pinales > Pinaceae > Picea > Picea engelmannii. Next base: position 791,507 of record ML796842.1, read on the forward strand.
ACAACACACAGCAGCCAACCAAACTACTACTTTGGCTGCTCCCCCTACCAAAATGTCGGAGGTACACACAGTGAAATCGACTAACCCAAAGGCCACCTAGCATCCTAAAGGAAAGAAAAAACAATGAAAAAAGGGTAAGGGGGATAAAATACCTACCGATAATGCTGGCGGGGACAACACTGAAAAATGGAAGGCGAGGTATCCATGCAACTTTTGCGTGGAAGACCACCCGACCCATCTATGTCCTCGGATTGCAGAAGCCCAAAAGTTTGTGACACAACAACAACCGGCTGTGTTAACCAATCCTTTTCAACATGGGAAAAATCTAACCCAAGCCTTTGCAAGCATGGAAGGGGGAAACCAAGACCCCTCTCCACCTGCGAACAACCACGCATCCGCGAACGTATATATGGTGAGGGGTGATGATTTTATATTGACCAGAGCACATGACTATAGTAAACCAAGCACTTCTGAGAAGGGTAAAGAAGCTGAACTCCCATCTCTTCCTTTACATATTGAGAATATGTTGGGCGAAACAATAGCATGCATTCCCAAAGGCGCATTTAAAAAAGCTTCTCATAACCCAAACGCAAGGGCTGACCTGAACTACTATGTGGTGGAATATTTATCACAAACCCCTTGTGCGATGTCCGCTTTGGAGGTCCTCCAAATCTTCCCTTCCCAGAGGAAAGCCTTGTTAACCTCTTTAGGATCTACCGAAACTTGTAATCCAGGTACAATCATGCTGGATACAACTAACTTAAAACCTCGTCTGCCTTACCACGTAGCGTTTCAGATAGTAGTGGCTTATCCCATGAAAACTTTTACTCAGAATATCTTTCGCACGGTGGTTGATGAGGGTGCCTCGACATGTGTTATGTCATTGGCATGTTGGAAGGCCGTTGGCCAGCCTGTTTTGTCTCCATCACCTACTCTCCTCACTGCTTTCGATGGTCGTTCGTTCCAACCACATGGTATCGTTCCTTCTTTCCCTATGCAGTTAGGAGGGAAGACCATTTGTGTCGAAGTAGAGGTAGTTGATGCTCCCCTCAACTATAACCTCTTGTTAGGAAGGAGTTGGACTTATGCCATGCAAGCTGTGGTTGCTACAGTTTTCCGGGCCTTGTTTTTTCCACACGAAGGCCGGATAGTGACCATCGATCAATTGTCTTTCTCTAGACCTGACCCTGCATTGGGGGCATCCACGGTCCCGATGATTGATAATCCTCAACCAGGTTTCGTCAACGTAGGGGTTGGTTTGTGCCCATCTTTGATGGGTACCTTCGATTACCCTCCCCCTCAAGGCGATATCAAGTTTATATCCAATCACCATAAGGTTGATATTTTTCAAGTTTCGTCGTTTCGCACGACTTACTTCGATGATCCATGGATACTTCCTTCCCCATCGGCCACGATGGATGGGACAGGGAACCTGGGCATGTCCATGCCCTTGTTTGCAGCTGAAGTAGTGTACTCTTTAGTCCAACAAACTTCATCCCACACTGATCCATCTCCTGCACAAGAGTTAGATCCACTTCTAGAGCCTGTTTGGGCTCAGGGTTCTCTCGCTCACACCGATTCATTGGACTTAGTCTTGCCCTTTGATGAAGCAATAATTGAAGCAATGACTAGTCTGGATAAAACCTAGGAAGATCTTCATCACAAATCATACTTCCTCCCAGAATTATGCCGAATTGAAGCTGGAGAATTCACTGTGACTATGACGGGAGATCGGTCATGTCCTATTAATCCCTTAGCTACACATGAGGTTTATGCTGAGGGTAATATGGCAACTATCACTGAAACCTTACCAATCAATATCTCATGAAACCCTGGCATCATGGAGAATGTCTTCGTCGGAGCTGACTTCTTCCCCGAAGAGATTCAAATCTACACAGATCTTTTCAAAGAATTCTGCGACGTTTTTGCCTGGTCTTATGAGGAAATGCCAGGTATCGATCCAAAAATAGTTGAACATGAAATCAGAACGTATCTTGATGCCAAGCCTATTCAGTAGAAGCTTCATCCAGTTAATCCTAAGAAAGCAACAACCATTAAGGTTGAGGTTGAGAAATTGCTAAAAGTCGGGTTTATTTATCCTATCCATTTGACCCAATGGGTGTCAAATCCTGTGCCGGTCAATAAAAAAAAAGGCACGATTCATGTTTGTACTGACTTCCGTGATTTGAACAAGGCATGTACCAAAGATAATTTTCCCACACCGTTCATCGACCAGATCATTGATGAATGTGCGGGTTGTGGAGCCTTTTCTTTCATGGACGGTTTTTCGAGATATAATCAGATACAAATCAAACCCGAAGACCAACAAAAAATGACATTCATCTATCCATGGGGTACAGTTGCGTATCATAAGATGCCTTTTGGTCTCAAAAATGTTGGAGCCACCTTTCAACGGGCCATGTATTTTACTTTTAATGACCTCAAGCATATAGTCGAGGTTTACTTAGATGATTTAGCATCTCGATCTTGCAAGAGAATGGATCATCCCACACACCTCTGACTTATCTTTGAATGTTGTCACTACTTTCAGATTCGCTTGAATCCAAACAAGTGCAGCTTCTGCGTAACGTCGGGACGTTTGTTATGTTTCATCGTATCAACAACAGGGATCATGGTCGATCCTCTCAAGGTGGAGGCAATAATTCAGTTGCCCCCCCCATGCACAATCCTTCAACTTCAGAGTCTACAAGGCAAGGCAAACTTTTTACGACGCTTCATCGCCAACTATGCCGATATCACCAAGGGATTTATTCACTTACTAAAGAAAGACGTTCCCTTTTATTGGGACGATGTTGCTCAATGCTCTTTTGACGCATTGAAACATGCCCTCACAACTGCCCCTTGGCTCCGGCCACCTAACTATAACAAAGATTTCTTATTATATTTGGCTGCAGCAGAATCAACCATTGGCATGGTTTTAGTTCAGGAAGATGACTTGTTCTCATAATACGTGATCTATTACCCGAGCCTAGGCCTCGTAGGACCGGAACTCAATTATTCTCACATCGAAAAACTTTCATTGGTAGCAGTTCATGCTGTTCAATGGTTCCATCATTATGTTCTATTTCGCAAGACCACCATCATTGCTGTCATGAATCCATTCCTGTACATGTTGACACGACGGGTAATAGGTGGAAAAATCAGTAGATGGATAGTCATCCTCCAGGAGTTTGACTTAGACTTCGTTTCAGCAAAGTCCAAAAAGTCACTGGTCTTCGCAGAACTTATTTTGGAACTTTCGGTTGAGTCAGGTGACGTTGTGCCTAAAGAATTGCTTATCCGAGGAGATTGGATCCTTGGTATGGAGATATACTTATCTATCTCTAGACTTTGAAGTGCCCCACCACTGCTTCTCGTAATGAGCATCGACGCATACGCCATCAGGCTAAAAATTATCTCATAATCGATGATATGTTGTATCAGAGAGGTGTAGACTGCATCCTACGCCGATGTCTCACTCATGAAGAAGTAGTTATCGTGCTTAACGATTTCCATACCGGATCTTGTGGCAGTCATTTGTCTGGGTTGGCAACAACCCAAAAGATTCTACGAGCAGGTTACTTCTGGCCGACACTTATCAAAGATTGTATCGAATCGATCAAGAAGTGCCATCTGTGCCAAATCTTTTCTCGGAAGATGAGGGCACATCCCGCTCCCATGTTTCTTGTCATCATAGTTGGTCCCTTCACCAAGTGGGGGATTGATTACACTACTTGCAACCCTCCTTTAACAAGGGGGCACCACTATATCATCGTAGTGGTAGACTACTTCACAAAGTGGGTTGAAGCTATGCCAATGTTTAAAGATGATGGAGAGACTGCAACTCTCTTTTTATTCAATCAGATAATAGCGAGGTTCGGCGTCCCGAGGGAGATTGTCACTGACCATGGCAGTCACTTTTAGAACCAGATGATGACTGAGTTAACATCAAATATTGGGTTACAACAAGAACATTCATCACCCTACTACCCCCAAGCAAATGGACAGGTGGAAGCTGTAAACAAAACTCTTAAGACCATTCTACAACAAATTATCAACTCAGCCAAGTCAAATTGGCATTTGATGTTATACTCAGCATTATGGGCTTACCGAACATCTGTTAAGACTGCAACCGGTTTCTCACCTTTTCAACTCATTTACGGGTTGGAAGCAGTCTTGCCCATCGAATGTCAGATCCCGTCTCTAAAGTTGGAAATTCAATTATTGCCAGACACTTCTCCACTTGAAGAATGGTTAATATACCTTGAGTAGCTCAATGAGCAGCGTCGTGATGCGACCCTGGACAATGAGGCTCACAAACATAAGGTCAAGTGTCAATATGATAGGTCCATTCGTCCTCGGATTTTCTCTGAAGGCGACCTTGTCCTGGTCTATGACCAAGATAAGGACTCCCTGGGGGCAGGAAAATTCAAACCCATGTGGTTCGGACCTTTCATCATAAAAGAGGTTTTAAAAAAGGGCACTTATCGTCTGGTTGATTTTGAAGGGAATGCTTTGGTGGAGCCTAGAAATGGGATCTACCTCAAGAAGTATTACTCATAGGCAGGTCACTGTGGGTAACTTTTTGTAACATATGTATAGTCTTTGTACTATTACTTTTTAGTTTCTTTTAGTGTTATGGACGTGTCGTTGATATTATCTTTCGTCACTGTGGCAGATGTCAAGTGATTCCGAGGTGCTCGTTGGGTATGCAGACGGTGCTAGTCGGCACACTCGGAGGCTTGCCTCCACAACTTGGGTAATCTTTACACCTCAAGGCCAGTTATTATCTTCCGGAGGTATATGCTTAGGTGACACCACAAATAATGTTGCCGAGTATAGTGTAGTTATTGAGTTTCTTCGTGATGCTTTGTCATTGGGTATCTCTCATCTCCGGGTCTATCTCGACGCTCAACTGGTTGTGTCTCAGTTAAACAGAGTATACCGGGTTCATGATTCAACTTTACACCGATGATTCCTTAGGGTACGTCTCTTAGAATGAAACTTTGATTATATTACATATTTTCATGTTCCTAAGAGATTAAACCAAGTTATAGATACTCTAGCTAATCAAATTTTAGATTGGCATCTTGCACACATTTAAAAGAACACTAACATAAGCATGTAAATATGTTTTTTTCACACATGATCCATAAGACACAAAAGACCAAAAAAACCATATATAATATCATAAAGTAACCAGAGTACACCAATGGACGCAAGCGCCTCAAAAATAGGACCAATAACGAGTCACAGGGTTTATGCCCTCAAACAATATATACAAGTAGTGCTCATGGCACGCCAAAATGTCTAGCTAAAGTCAGGGCCTGTGGGCCCTGTTATACTGGTCCACAGGGTTGGCTAAACGTCGAAACAATCGGACCCACGTCTGTGGCACCCCCACTACATGAGGCTGCATAGATGGTGGCAGGTCCTCAATCTCTACCATCGGGACCGTGCGAGTGAATGCAGTAAAGTTACACTCGACTCATCTCAATACCCTCTCAGCCTCCCCGGCTGGAAGATCTCCTACTACTGCTGGTCCCTCTGCGGCAGTAGGTGCGGCCCCTGGCCGAGGACGACGCCTGTTCCTCGCATAATCAGCGGGTTTTACTAGTCCCACATCTGCACACAATGAACACATATCCATCAAATACTCTGGCATAACAAAAAAAGTGATATATATAACAAAACAACATAAAAATTACATATACAATAAAAAACTACAAAGGTGGAGACTTACCCATCTCCCCTCTCTCCTCACCAGGAGGTACAGGTATCTCAGGGTCTCTCAAAATATCAATCCCGGCATAGGGGTAATCCTCTATAACAGGGATCTATCGTGACAGACACACAAAGAAGTCATCATCGAAGGAATCATTGGTCCTTCCGCCACCTTGTCGTGGCAATAATATTGCCCATCTACACACAGTAGGAAGAGAGGCATGATGTCCTCGTACCATTACTCGAGGACTAAAAATTGGAACTCTCTCAAAAAAGAATGAACACACAATGGTCCCGAACTCGAAGTTCCTATGTGTCTGCAAGTGACAATCTGTCAGCTATCTTTTCATACACTCAAGCAATGTGGTACTCCAATCAAAAACTTGTGCATTTAAGCACTGGACTACACAGTTCATCTGTGCACGGGACACCTGATGTAGAGCTGCAAAACCAGTAATTCACCCGATAAGCAATACTATCGCCTGTAGCGATAAGTTAGTGATCTTGCTTATGGGCACCTGCGTGCTCGAGTGGTCTATATCAGCTTCACAGTATAGACCTATCAATTCCTCTATGTTATGCGGCCCCGCAGGAAAATTTTGGAAATTGACTGGTTCCCCTCTCCTGGAGAGGCCAGTCAAAAAGTAAATGTCCTCGACCGTGGGCACCAGTGACTGCCTCTCTAACATGAATTCCTCTGCATCCGGATACCAATAGTCAACCAAGGCATTCAGTAGCCTAGGTTGTGCCCGCATGAAAGGACATAGAAAAAACTTGAGTAACCCACACTGCATCAAAGTAGCCACAACATTGGGGTCTTCCCTGACCAACTCATTCACCTCTTCATGCTCTCTTTCTCTCCAATGGACATACATCCTGCAAAACACCAAGGTTCAAGAGGGTTAACCCTAGCTTTTTATGCCTTTTGCATTCCATAAGGGGGTCCACGCATGCTATAATGGTGACAGTCACGTGTACACGTGTGCAGAGTTTACTCTGCCCAAATGTACATGCGGCCTGTCCAGAGACAACCTACGTGGACCTAGGGTCGACCTTTTAAATGTCGATGCCCCCCTAAAAAATGAAACCCAATGCAAAAATGAAGACATAAAATGTAAGATAAGGGAGTTTGTACTTACTTGGTCCAGACAGAATTTCGTTTCGTCCACTGTAGCTCCCGGAATCACTGCTTTTGACAAAGGGGGTCTTTTGGCTCCAGAGTCAATTTCCAAATCAGCGATGGTGATAATGAGATGCCAACTTCTATTTATAGACTTTTTGGCCTCTTTTTGTCACTTTTTTGGCCTCCCTTATCATTTTATTTATACCAAAAACCATTTAGAGTGATTCATGAGTTATATAGGAGGGATTTGATTGGGTATTGGGACCGTTTTTTTTTTTTTTTGAGTTTTGAGTAATTTTCGACAATCTGTGGAAATTTTTTCCAATGATCTACTTGAGCATATAGGTTAGGTTTCTACCTCGACATTTGTATCTCGTTGTATTTTTCCTTTTCCATAGGATCGATCCCATCAGGTTGTGACACAAAACCATCATCTCTGCTTTAGAAGTGTCGCAACTTGGTGGTAGAGCTTACCGGAACATGGATGCCCTAGGTAGATCCTGGTTGCATTATGGTATTCATGCTGTCTCTAAAACACAGTAGGCTTGGGGGTCCTTGTAGTTTTTCCTGAATACAAGTTTGAGCCTCATTTGCATGATTCTTCTTCGCTCTTGTCCTCACCCTCAGGACTCCCAACAAATAACGGGTCTTCTTTTAAGCCGCTTTCAGATCCTCTAAATATGAAAAGATTACTGAGCAATCTTGTGGTCTTTCACGCTCGTTAAACTGAAATTTGAAGTCACGTCTGTCCAGTGGTAGTTTACCCCTTTTTCGATCCGAACGGTCAACTGTACGAACAAAGGTATACTCTATGGAACTTCAGCTCTATAGAAGAGTACTCTCAGGTATAATTTTATCCCTTTTTTGGGCCTGAGGGACTAAACTTACGAAGAAGGAACCCCCACAGAGTCCATAGTTAAGATCTTTTCAGACTCCCTAAAATTGAAAAGATCGCCGAGTGACCTTATTCTTTCACACTCGTTAAAATGGTCCAGAAGAACATTCCTGACGGAGTCCACAGTTAAGCTTTTTTCAGACTCCTTAAAAATGAAAAAATGGCCGAGTGATCTTGTCCTTATCACACTCGTTAAAATGGTTTTGAATAGACGTCTTGTCGGTGCTAGTTTACCCATTTTTCGAAATGACTAGACTATATTCGAAAAAAGTACCCCAATGGAGTCTCGTTTTATGTTTTTTCAGACTCTCTAAATATGAAAAACCATCGAGCTTTCCTTCTCTGGGCTCGTTAAACTTACATCGAAGGACGTTACCATTGTGTGTTTTGTCAACCATGTTTTCATACCTTATACGCCAGCCTTGTAACAGTTTGCTTCTGCATCTTAACACCCTTGGCCCCCGGAGGATTTTTCCCGAGTATCATTATACTAGAACATCAGTCTTGTCCTTGTGCCTTGAACTTGTACGTTTGCAACACTCGTTCCTCCATTGTAACGTAACATTCCTTTATTATTTTTCCCAAAATTATTAAAAAAGACAAAAAAAAATCAAATATACCCCAAAAAGAGGAAGGGAAAAGTATTTTCTTTATTGGCAGCATAATGAGTCGCCCTTGGATAAAGCACATCTGTCTGTTTGTTCATCAAACTATGGGATGTAGTACGACCTTAGGAAGTTGTTCTCACTATATAGAGTTGTGTCCTCCGCTGTTTGGTTATCCTTCCAAACATATGGAGAGTTTGCGTTGCCTTCTGCTTCGTAGACTTATGATTAATGCCATGTTGCTTGAGTCTCATCATTTGTCGTGCTATTGTCCAAGGGATGTTTTTCACCAAGCCTGAGTCGGCCCCTCTGCAATTTGTCTCTTGCCCTCATACCCGACCATCCTAAATGTTCAATCAAGTCCTTGTTCGAAATCAATGAAGCCTTTAGTCTGATCATCAAGTCCATGACCGACGAGCCGTCGAAGACCTCTAGGTAGTGCAGTCGTACACTCATATTACACTCCTACCCGAGTTTTGAATATTTTGAAGTAGTTGCTCGAGATCTGAAGGCCTCATCTCCAACCATTAGGCTGTATCAACTTCTAGACGATGGATACTGTATATGTATATATTTGTGATTTCGAGGTGTAGCTCCGCTGTGTATTGTTTATGATTACTCTTTATATAGTTATATGACATGGATCTACAATGTATTTGATTGGTAGCCATGATTCTATTTTATCCCGAGCATGGGTATGCCCGCCTCGGTGAGACATTTGTTATTTTGTAGACGACGCCTCCCGGTTCCTGATTCTTGGGCTCAATCGTTTAGCACATCAGTAAAGATTGGTAATGTATTTCGGCCATTAGATGCTCTTCTGACCTCACACATTAGGGGGCATCTATTATAACCCTAAATTGCACCATACATGCTTACCTAGCATCAGGCCATCTCAGATCCCTTCTTTGCCAAAGCACTGCTGAACAACTCTTTAAAAAACCTCTTTTATAAGGGCCCACACACCCTACGCCATTACTACATGCGTGTACACACTATCTGACCTAAAACATCCCGCGTGGACCGACAAAAGCACAAAAAAAGGAAAGTTGTCGATGGAACACACAGCTTTGGGTGAGTTAACTGAAACTCCTGGCCATGCATGGCCGAGGGTTCATCCAAATACCTATCTCCTTCTAGCCTATAAAAGAAGGGTTAGGGGTCCCATTTGGAAGAGGAAAAAATATAGCAAATAAACTCTGCCCAATTGCATATTCCCATTGTCCCAACCCTTTAGCCATCCTTGTGCAAGAAGAGATAGAAAGCAAAGAAGTTGGAGGACATTTGAAGAGGAGCCTAGGATCAGGATTCACGGAGCAGTGGTCGGTCTCAACATTTGTAAGTTGATCCATTTAAAGTAATAAAGAAATGCTTTTCTTATCCCACTTTATGAGTTCTTCATAGTATAGTAAATATATGTTTGAATCTCTAACCCAATAGTCTATAGGTAAAATGCATGTGTAGTTTGTTGCTTGTTTTGCATACAGGTCAGCTTTGAAAGGAGGACTGCTAACAAGTGATCAAGCGGGAGGAAGGATTGACATCGAACATCCAGAACAAGTTATGTTGGTCTAAACCATGTATTTTTTAACACACCCACTACGGCATAGTAAAATTTTCATTTTTCCTCAAGGGACAGAATCCCCAAAGTCCTACAGGGGCCTAGCGCAAGCTAGTTCTTCCCTGTTCACCTCCCTGTGATCGTGGGTTAGGACCACAGGCCAAACAAACTAGGAACCTTTTCGTGTTTCATGACTCAGCAATACAAGCGAGTTTAATCTTAAAGGTAGAATGGCGAGGGGGCTCCAGAATGAAACCCCAGCCGTAGATCTGGGCATGCAGATTCTGGCCGTCTAGATCTACCCACCGCTTAGCGACAAAGCACTAGCTCCCTTTCTTTAGTCCCTATCTCTATAGGACAACATACACACCTAAATGCAAGCGCCTTTCACAACTCGTGACTTCGCGAGTCTGTTAGGACCACACAATGTATCTTTTTGCCTATACTTTTTGCCACTATTATACTCTTGATCACCCATATTTAGACTCATACTATCACTTTATCTGATCATTCCAAAGGTATACAACGTCCCTTTTCATTACTATACATTTAATCTGTTTTGCATAATGTTTTACATCACTCTCGTACTTGACCATTGATTAGAAATGCATAAGTGTTCAAAACTGCAGATTAGCATTTGAGGCCTGTTGCTGAAACACAGAACTGTCACACAGTCCAAGGTCGCTGTTGCTGAAACACAGAAACTGATGCTGAAACACAGAGCTGCTATACAGTCCGAGGTCGCAGATGCTGAAACACAGAGCTGTTACATAGTCCGGAGTCACAGATGCTGAAACACAGAGATGTTACACAGTCCGGATTCATAGATGCTAAAAAACAGAGGAAACCGCTAGGACCGACGATGCTGAAACACAAAGGAAGCCGTTACAGTCAGCGGTCAACAAAGCACTAACCGTCGCTCCTACATAATAATGCCGACACAGTCAAGAGCGCAATTCACGTGGCTGAAACAACCCGTGAATTGCGATGCTGAAACAACATCAGCAACAACGAGAAGAAGTTGTTACACCAGCCGTAACAACAATACCTCATTCAGCTGCTGTAATAGCATTATGTTGCGCAAGAC
>ML796842.1:826921-863976 GCA_009831015.1 Picea engelmannii
ATATATATATATATATATATATATATATATATATTCATAATATTATTCACATTCATCGACCTTTTTCACAAGGTCCATTCACATCACACATTCACATTTTTGAGTTTGCCACAGTTCTTGGCTAGTATAGTTATTTTTACAAACTAGGGGAAACAAGGTGTTACAATTCCCTCCCCCTTAAAGGAACATTGTCCTCGATGTTCTATCTATCAACTTGACATGCATGTACATATGTAAACAAAATCGGATATGTCCGTTTCATGGCATCCTGCATTTCCCATGTAGCCTCATCTAGGCCAAAATGTCTCCACTGCACCTTGACCTGTGCAATGGTTCAGTTCCAGAGCGGGGTTTCCTTTCTATCCAGTATGCACTGAGGTTCTGGTAGAATTTTTCCCTCCGGTTCCACCTGGATCACAGACCAGTCAATTATATGATTAGCATCATGTACATATTTCTTCAATAATGAAACATGGAAAACATTATGTGCTTTTACTATGGGAGGAAGTGCTAGCCTATAGGCTACAGGTCCCACTCTATCTAGAACCTCAAAGGGTCCACAATACCGAGGTGCCAACTTGGCACAAGCTCCCATTTTCAGGGAACTCTTCCTGGGCCTAACTCTGAGATATACATGATCTCCCACTTTGAACTCTCTTAGAGTTCTCTTTTGGTCGGCATAACTATTCTGTTGGTTCTGAGCGACCTTCAGGTCTTGTTTTATCTGAGTCACCTGTTGTTCCATTTCTTTCAAGATGTTGGGTCCAAAATAATTCATGTTTACGAGATTACTCTAGCTAACTGGAGTGTGACACGGTCTACCATAGAGGACTTCGAAGGGACTCATCTTTAAGGATGCTTGGTAGACGTTGTTGTAGGCAAATTATACCAGTGGCAGGTAGTCTTCCCACTTCATAGGTTGATGCATTACATGCATCCTTAACATATCTTCTAGTATTTGATTCACTCTTTTTGTCTGTCCGTCGGTTTGAGGGTGATAGGTGGTGCTAAACAACAACTTGGTCTCTAAACTAGCCATCAGTGATTTCCAAAAGTTGGAAGTAAATTTCATGTCTCTGTTAGACACGATCTCTTTCGGCATACCATGCAGACTGAATATCTCTTTCATGAATACCTGGGCGATATCGATTGCCTTACAAGTCGACTTGATGGGGATGAAGTGAGTAGACTTGCTCAATTTATCCACCACCACCATAATGGCGTCATTCTGTTTGGTTGAGGTTGGTAATCCAGTGATGAAATCCATGGAGATGGTTTCCCATTTCCACTCTCGGATTGGTAAAGGTTGCAATAATCCTACTGGGTGTCGATGTTCTGCTTTAACCTGTTGGCACTCTATGCATTTGGCTAGGTACTCGACTATGTCTTTCTTCAATCTAGGCCAATAAAATTGTTTCCTGGTGGCAGTGATCATTTTCTGGTATCCTGGATGACCAGTATAGGGTCTTTTATGTAGTTCATCCATAATGAACCTCTTCAAGTCGTCACAATTTGGAATATATAGTCTATTTCTGTAAGTGAGCAGACCTCCTTCGGTCATCTGGTAGCCTTCATATTTTACCTCGGTGGGCTCTTGCTATAGGTACATGGTCACAGTCCGGACGAAGGGATCTGTTTCTTGTGCATTTCTGATTCTTTCCTTGAAATTTGTCTCGTAGGTGCTCACCGGTGCCAGGTGAATTGTTTTCATACTTCTGCTAAGGGCATCAACCACCCTATTTTCCTTTCCTTTAATGTGTTTGATTTCTAAATCAAACTCGCTAAGGAAGGCCATCCACCTAGATTTTATAGCATTGAGCTTTGGTTGATCAAACAGGTATCGCAATCCATAGTGATCTGTCATAAGTACAAATTTTCTTCCTAGGAGGTAATGCCTCCACATTTTCAAGGCACGCACTATGGCAGCCAGTTCTAGATCATGGGTCACATAGTTGACTTCATGCTCGTTCAATTTTCAGGATTCATAGCAGATCACACTTCCTTTCTGCATAAGAACTCCTCCGATCCCTTCCTTACAGTCATCTGTGCACACGACGAAGTCAGCTTCTAGATCGACGATCTTCAGCACGGGCACATGGGTTAGTAGATGTTTCAGGGTTTGAATTATTTCTTCACATTTCTGTGCCCACAGGAATTTTTTCCCCTTCTTCTGGAGGGCAGTGATTGGACAACCAATCTTAGAGAATCCTTTTATAAATCTCCTATAGTATCCTGCTAATCCCATAAAGGATCTGATGTCCGAAACATCCTTTGGGGTAGGCCATTCCATGATAGACCTGATTTTGTCAGGGTCTACTGCTACTCCTTCTTCGGAGAGAACATGGCCTAAGTAATGTATTTTCTTCTGGAAGAATTCACATTTGTTGAATTTGGCATAGAGCTGATGTTCTCTTAGCACTTGCAGCACAATTCTAAGATGCTCTTCATGCCCTTTTCTTTTCTTGGAGTAAATTAATATATCATCAATAAAAACAAGTACAAATTTGTCTAGGAATTTGCTGAGTACATTGTTCATCAAGCACATAAAAGTGGCAGGGGCATTGGTCAACCCAAATGGCACCACCACAAACTCATAATGACCATACCTCATTCAGAAGGCGGTTTTATGGATGTCTTCACCCTTGATTTGGACTTGATGGTATCCCGACCTCAAATCAATCTTTGAGAAAATAGACGCACCCCGCAATTGATCGAACAAGTCATCGATCTTGGGCAAGGGGTACTTGTTCTTTATGGTTACCTTATTGAGTTGTCTATAATCTATACACAGTCTAAGGGTACCGTCCTTCTTTTTCACGAACATATTTGGTGCTCCCCATGGAGACACGCTGGGCTGAATATAGCCCTTATCCATCATTTCTTTTAATTGCAACTTGAGTTCAACTAACTTGGGTGTGCTCATCTGGTAGGGTGTCCTGGACACCGGCATCGCTTTTCGTGCAAGTTCTATCGAGAAGTCTATGTCCCTTCTCGGAGGTAAACCCAGTACCTCTCCCAGAAACACATCTCTATAGTCTCTCAGGATAGGGTGATTGTCAAGGCTTGGTTTGTCACCTTTGATTGTTTTCAACACCTGTATTGCATATAGGGTACATCCCTTTCGGCAATACTTTCTCATTTGCAGAGCTAATATTTGTCTCACCGAAATAGGTTTTCGGATCCCTTGAAGGGTTATCTTTTTCCCTTCTTTACTTACACATTCTAAGGTTTTGTGGTAACAGTCCAATCTGGCTTTATGGGCGGCTAGCCAGTCCATACTAATCAGTAGATCATACGATCCCAGGGGTAATAATTTAAGGGTTGTTTGGGTGGGGAATTTACCCAACATCAATTGGCAGGATGGTATAACCTCTTCTACCTTTCTTTTGGTGCCAGTGGCCAACTGTACCAACCATGGCTTGGTATGTTTTTGTGGCTATAGTTTACACTTATCAACAACTTTAGGGGCTATATAACTCAAATTTGAAATAGGTTCAATTAAAACAGACACTAGATGGTTGGAAATCATACCTTCTATTTCCACTATTGAAGCTTGGTGGTCAGCTTGGTTATTATTCAAGGCTACATAAATTTGTGGCTCACTCCTAGCCACATCATTGACGGTAGTAGCTTCTTGGATGTTATAAATCCTCCTACTATTCTGTTGTTGGTGTGGACAGTTTCTCAATAGATGTTATTCCCCGCAACCCCAACATTTCAAAGGTTCTCTCTTTGGGTTATTAGTCTTTACTGATATGGGTCCAAAAGTTTTATTTCCACTCAAAGAGGGAAAATTCTGCTGGTGCATACTCCGGGCTGGAAATCTCATTCTTGGGTTCTTATTATAGTTTTTAAATCCTGGGGATTTAATTCCCTTTTTCTGAAATCTTGAACTATTCTTCTGTTTCCATCCTTCGCGAGGTTCTGCTCGATGCCCAAACTGTTCATGACAATAGGTTGCCTTTCAAATAGTGTCTTCTAGAGTCTCTGGCTCATCAAATTCAATTCTATTCCGATAGTCCTTAGGTAGTCCACTGATGAAGCATTGCACCTTTGCCTTTTCCGCCTTGATATAGGGTACATACCTCAACAAATCAAGGAATTTGTTGACATATTCTTCTATAGTGAGTTGTCCCAGTTTGAGTTCATAAAACGTTTTAGTCTTTTTGTCGAAATATCTTTCCGACAGATACTTCTTCCGGAAGTATTTCTCAAACCATTCCCAAGATAGGTCCTTTTCACGAACCCCTTTCACATTCTTAAGGTCTTCCCACCAAATGGAAGCCTTTCAGTTCAAGTTGAAGGTGGCCACTCGGGCCTTCATATTTTCTGAAAAGTCATGAACTCTGAAATACTTCTTTAGTCCAAGCAGCCAAGCCTATGCTTCCTCTCCCTTATTTTTTTCACCGTCGAAGGAGGGTGGTTTGGATTTTCTGAATTCTTCGAATTTTCAACCTTTGGAAGACTTTTGCTTCTTTTGTTCTCTCCGGGGATAGGAACTGGTTCTGCTGCTAGAAGAGCCTTCTGAATCGCTAGCTTCCTTCTCAGAGGAATCACTCGACACTGGTCCTTTACCTCTGGGGTGGACCTTTTTTGAGGTGCTCCTCTCAGTGTGACCACTTATATGACTATGTTTCTGAGTTTTAGGTTCATGCTGCATTTGTCTTTGTAGATCGGATAAACTCTGCAGTAAAACTACGTTAATTTCTGTTTGCTTTTCTTGTTCTTTCATCATCCTTTCATTGTCAACCTTGCAACTTTGTAATTCGACCATGAGACTCCTCACAGTCTCGAATAGATCTGGAGGGGTCCCTACTGCCCTCCTTTCATCAGACTCTTCTTCTCTATTGTGGGAGCCTTCTCCCACTTCATGGTGAGTCACCATACTATGCGTTGATAATTTCCCGCAGTTGATCTTCCGCTTGTGTGCAAAAGGAAAAACCTTGGTTGTTAGTCAATATTTATATTTATTTATAACTAGTACATAATTTATATTTTCACATGTACACACACACAATAGGGGTTTTTCATTCTTAACTTCATCTTTTGATTAGGAAGGTTAAGACAGAGGGTTACTCTTTTTAAGAGTGTTCTGAACGAAGCTTCTGCGCAACTCGTTCATGAGCCCAAGCAGGTCGAGTGTTGCAACCATGCTTTGATACCAATTTGTAACACACCCACTATGACATAATAACATTTTTCTTTTTCCTCAAGGGACAGAATCCCCGAAGTCCTACGGGGGCCTAGCGCAGGCTAGTTCTTCCCTGTTCACCTCCCTGTGATCGTGGGTTAGGACCACAGGCCAAAAAAACCAGGCACCTTTTCGTGTTTCGTGACTCAACGATACAAGTGAGTCCAATCTTAAAGGTAGAATGGCGAGGGGCCTCCGGAATGAAACCCCGGCCGTAGATCTGGGCGCACAGATTCTGGCCGTCCAGATCTACCCGCCGCTTAACGACAAAGCACTAGCTCCCTTTCTTTAGTCTCTATCTCGATAGGACCACATATGTGCCTAAATGCAAGCGCCTTTCAAAACTCACGACCTCGTGAGTCGTGAGTCGAAGACCCTCAAATTTTCTTCACCAATCGTCGATACCCGAGATTCCGAAATGGTATGGCTTCCTTCTATCAGCATCCTCTGCGCATGACCGCCTACTAGGCTAAATTCTAGCTCCTCTCGCTATTCGCCACTTCGTGAGTTCAATGGTTGAACTCTCGTTCCTTCCTTATGCAATCCTCCGAGACTTGAAAGTCAACGAAGGTTGACCTTCCTTTCGCACTTCTCGCAACTCACCACTTCGCGAGTTCTAGCGTCAAATCTTGGCACCTTCCCTTCACAAACCTCTGATACCCGATGTATCGAGACGTCAGATCCCATGGCTGTCCTTCCTCTTTGATCAACGGCTCAGATCACATCGCTATCTCGCGAATCGGGACTTCGTGACTCCAAGAGTTGATCTCTCATGCTCTTATCCCGTGAATCCTCGAGATGCAAGAAGTCAACAGAGTGTTGACTCCCTTCTCCAGGCGACTTGTGTCCACCCGTCAATCATGCGAGCCCCACCTTGAAGTTCTACCACATGTTCTCTCATCCTCGACTCTTGGCACTTCTCTACTCGTGAAGTCGTAAATGACTCCTTTTAACCTCCGAACCCCCGAACGCGCGATAGGTGATGGGGCTCCTGATCCAGCGGTCCTCCTGTTCTCTGGATCCAATGACTATCTCCGCTCCTCGTGACTTCGCCACTCGCAACTTGGAGCACCCAACCTTTGGGCTCTTACCTTGCGAAACTCCGAGTTCACGAGATCCCTTGATCTCTGCCACCTGTCCTCCTTGAATGGATAGTCCTGATCCTCTCATGACTTCACCACTTGCGAGGTCAAGAGACTTCCTCCTCTGACTCCCGATGTCTGAATCCTCGATAGAGAGGATCTCGCGACACACGTCCTCTCGCAGACAGACGGTTCCGATCCTTTTGAAAATTTGAAACTTCTGATGTTGAGTGTCCCAACCTTCATCCTCCGGACTCCCGAACTTTCGAATCGTCGATATCCCGACACAGCCCCTTTGGGACTTTCACTATGTTGTTCTTCGCATGAGGTTTTAAACCTCATGCAACTCTCGACAGATCCAATGGCTGTCGAGTTTTCTAACTAAGATCTGATGGCTCGGATCTGTCCCACGCTGTGCCCTCTCCCATTGCTCCCTGGACATGGAAAAACCAATGGTCCAGATACTCCCATAGACCTTGGGGATCTACGGTCTCGATTCCTTCGCTACTCACGAAGATAAAGGAAAAGGGGATTAAGGCATTTAACACCCTCGTGTATTCCTCCAATCTAATGGTCGTGAATGACCACAAATCTTCTGATAGGATCTCATCCGTCGATCGATACTTATTCTTCGAATCCTCAAGGGATTCTACGACCTTTGTGCCTCTGTAGAGTCTTTGCACACAAAGTGCTACCTCTTTTGAGCTTTTCAAAAAGGTGTCTCTATGGGGAGGTTTATCCAGGGTATCATCTGAGACGGATAAGGGTGTATATTTCCTGAGAAACAGCTTGAATTCTGAATTGATTCAATGTGCATATATACATATAAATCTATTTATAAACATAAGCCATACGTGGCCCTTCCATTCTAAGCATGCAACCGCCATTTCTGAATAAAAACACTACACAGGCAGTCTTATACTCATACCATTCATAAAACTGCACAGACTAAGAGCATATATGTCAACATATAAATTTCATGATGCAATATGTAAAACACTTATCAGAAATAACACCAGAAGTGAGTGCAACTGCTGAGAGGGGTGCTCGTTTCCACCCAACTATAGGATCAGCGATTCCGATAGGATTTACCACTAGCCACCCCCGAGCTGAGACCACGATGCTGTGAGACTATGTCTCTATTTTCCAGTGACCGAGAATGAGGGTTACTCCCCCCCTTCTCTGCTATCACTCACTCTGTATTTTCCAGAGTGCTCTTCTTCCCTCGCGTCTACCCCCTCTGTGCTTCTTCCTCACGCATTTCCCTCTTGCGAGGTTGCATGTGGCGCGAATTACCTCGCAGTGGTCAAGCCCAAGGCTCCTACGGATGGGCGGTTCACTTCCCCCATCCCTCATTAATTCCTGAGGAGCCATCTACCTACCAACCTGCGAGTAATTTATTTCGGGCCAGCGAGCTGCTCTTGGTTCTCCAGGCCAGTGAATTTCAAATACGATATTGGTTTCGGTGAAAGTTAACGCCACCTTTCCAGGTGCCTTCCACCACCTTTATTCAGCCATCGTGGTCTCTTTTTCAGCATATCCCCTCTCAGTAGTCCTGCAATATATATATATATATATATATATATATATATATATTCATAATATTATTCACATTCATCGACCTTTTTCACAAGGTCCATTCACATCACACATTCACATTTTTGAGTTTTCCACAGTTCTTGGCCAGTATAGTTATTTTTACAAACTGGGGGAAACAGGGTGTTACATATTTGCTGAAAATGAATGGGGTTTAAGTCTAGGGACGAAGGTAGAAAGTATATTTCTTTTGGTCATATCTGGATGCATAAGATAACCCTATTTGCTAGTCCATAAGGGGATTTCCCTCACAACAACAGTGCATTCACCTTCCAAAGAACTTTCCACCACCAATGAACTGCCTCATCTCCATATGTAAAAAGTGCATGATAACCCATTTTTGCATTAAATGAACCTCCTTGCTCATTGAACCCCCAAATAAATTCATCTGAATTTTCACAAAGTCTAATTCATACCCTTTGTAATTTTGAGACGAATAACTACCAGTACCTCACAAAATCACCATCTAGTTCCAAATCAGTTGAGCTCAACCAATCTTGTTTCCACAAGGTTGTTTCCACAGGTTTATTTATTATTTTAAGTGGTGTTCTTCCAATCACACATAAATATTGAACGAGACCTCGGGAATAAAAATATCCCTATTGCAATCCATTGTAGGATCAACCCCAATCCTCACCTATGACCCATCCTCAACACACCAAGCCAAGTAAGATCATATTATTGGGAAGGCCGGTGACATGGCCTTCCATTGATTGGACACATTATGGATTTATTTATGCTCTTTCCTTATCCAGTCAATCATGGACCCATGGGTAATATACTTCTGAACCAAGATCCTACTCCAGAGACTACCCTTTGTGAGGAAAATCCATAAAGACTTTACTACCAAAGACTAGAAAAAAAGTTGAATGGTTTTTAAGCCCCACCCCCACAATGACTTTGGATCTACCAACTTCTACCACCTAAGCCAATGCGTCCCTTTAAATTCACTGTTACCTTGCTATAGAAAATTATAACAAAACTTTTAGATTTTCTCTAATATGCCTTTAGGAATGTGCGCAAGAGTATGACAATAGATTGGAATGGCCTACAATATTGTATTAACTAATACCAATATCCTCCCTCTTGATAGCCACTAATTGCACCATAAAGAAATTATCTTCTCAATTTTGGAGACCAACAACCACCAATCTACCTTCCCATAACAATTTGGCTTTAGTGTAAATCCAAAATACTTAATACTATCATTCAAGTCCAAGTGATGATAAGGAAAATATATTTCAAATTCAACACATTGGTCATCATTCATAATTGAAGTAAATAAAGAATACTTGGCACCATTCACTTCCACTCCTATGGCCTTGTTATATAACAATAGTAATTCCTATAACTGGGAGCCTTCTCTACAAGATCCAAAGATGAAGAAAAGAACATCATCCAAAAACAACAAATGAGTTAGAGCTTCCCTCCCAATCCTGACTCCTTGAATTGACCACACCCTCCTACCCTCAAGAATAGATCTACTCATACCTTATTGTTGGGATTATTTTCATTGATGTCAAAGGATTAATGATGTCATTAATGTCATATTATGGCATTACAATACACAACATTTTCAAGATTGATTTATATATATAGGATTACAAGTATACAGAAAAAGGGGTAAGTGTGAAAAAGTAGAAAGTGAAATGGTGGTTTAAAACCCATGGGTTTGGGGTATTTGCCCATGGTATTTGGGGTATTTTCCCATCGTATTGATAATTAATTATTTAATTAATGGACATGTCCCTTCATGAAGGGTTATGAAAAAGTATAAAAATAGATAGTATTGAGAGAATGTGTGTGTGTGTGTGTGTGTGTGTGTGTGTGTGTGTTTGTGTGTTTGTGTGTGTGTGTGTTTGAAAGATGTAGTAACATTTGAATAAGTGGATGAGAACATATTGAATATCATTCCAAAAGGGAAGAGTTGTAAAATAAGTGTTAGGCCATCTTGGAATTTTTATGATAACTTTTTTTCTAGGACATTTCAGACCTTAAATTTTGAAGAGACAGAGAAGAGCTCTTGGTGTACATGCAATACAAATTTTAGATGTTGGTTCACTACAATTTCGGAGATATGCCCTGTGGAATTTAGGGTTCCTGAATTCTCCTGGAATTAGTTTCAAATAGGTCATCTTGGCACTTTCGCTATAACTTATTTTCTGGACTATTTCATACCTTGAAATTTTTCAGAGATAGAGGAGAGCTATCGATGTATAGGAAGTAAAAATTTCAGATGATGGTTCACTATACTTTCATAGATATTCCTTGTGGAAGTTAGGGCTCCTAAATGCTCCTGAAATCAGTTTCAGATAGGTCAGTTTGGAATTTTCACTATAAATTCTTTTCTGGGACTCTTTAAACTATGAAATTTTTACAGAACAAATAATACATACATAAGTACCTCATATCAAAATTTCAAATGTTGTTTCACAACACTTTTGGAGATATTCTCTGTGTAATTTAGGGTTTCTAAATGGTCCTTAGATTAGTTTCAAACATGTCAATTTGGCATTTTCACTATATCTTCTTTTCTAGGACTCTTTAGACTGTGAAAATTTCATTGACCAAAAGAGACATACATAAGTAGTTTAGGTAAAAATTTCAAAATCAGATTTAAAAAATTGGATACGTGGCATGCTGTACAAATTCATTCTTGGGAAGAGGCCCAAAACAAAAATCTTTGGTATAGTTACCATTTGGAAATTCAAATTTTGTTCAGGCGTGGTAAAGGAAGAAGTAGTGAGAAGAACTAGTGAAGGAAAAAGAGTGAGTAGACTTGGTGAAGGACGAAGCAACAAGAGGACCTGGTGAAGGCAAAAGTAGTAAGAAGACTCAATGAAGGTTGGTGCAACTCACACAAAGATATTGGTGTCTCTTGCTAAGTTGGTGCTTAGCATTGGGGATTGGTGTCTCTAGTAGATTAGTGTCTACAAATATTTGTAAGAGTAGGTTGATGTTGATCAATCAAAGATATTGGTGTCTCTTGCTAAGTTGGTACTTAGCGGTGGGGATTGGTGTCTACGAATATCTATAAGAGTAGGTTGGTGCCTCCCAAGATTTGTACCAGTGGGGACTGGTGTCTTTAGTCAGTTGGTGCCTACAAATATTTATAATACTAGGTTAGTGCCTACAAAGAATTATAAAGAGAAGTTATGTGGTTTTCTCCTTAAATGGTTTCCATTTAAATATTTGTTTCCATGTTCTGCAGTTTAATAGATATCATATGTGATTTTTTTTTTATGGTTTATGAATTCTTGAAAAAGTAAAAAATTATCTTATACTAATTCACCCCCCTCTCATTATAAGTGTGTGCTCAACAATTGGTATCAGACTCAGTTCCTTTGGAAATAGTCTAACTACTAGAAGGTATATCTCAGGAGCACACATGAAAATGGAAACCGATACTTCGAAAAATAAATAAAAAGAGAAAGAAATGATGGATTCCAGAGAGGTAAAAAATTCCAAAATAGATACAAAAGTAGATCTTGAAGAAGAACTCATTTTTTCTTTATGTGAAACAAAGAAGCTTAAGAAAACGAATTTGAAACAAAAGGAGCACCTGTGAAAATATGAAGAGGAGGAACCTGATGCAAAAGAAAAAATGTCACAAAGCCTTGAAGAAACAAAGATGATTATTATCAGCCTAAAGATTCAACTAGAAGAGGAAAAAAGGATAGAAGAAGTGGTGAGAATCCAACTGAAGGAAAATGAAGAAAATTGTGAGAAACTGGAAGCTGAAATTGTTTCCTTAAGAAAAGAATAGGAGAAGTCAACTGCTCAATTGAATAGCAGCTTGAAGTTTGAAAAGAGAACTAAAATCTTAGATGATACCATCAAATTACAACGATCACCACTCATTAAAACCATTATTGGCTATGATAAGAGTCAGATGAACACCAAAGAAGATTCAAAATCTATAAAGCCACCGAAGAAAGTAAATGAAGGAAAATCTAGAAGTTATGTTGATGTACTCAAAAGATCCATCAGTGATGAAAACAATAGGAAGAGATAAAATTATGTTCCATAGAAAATTGGCATTCCTCCCAAGGAAAACAAGGACAGATTCAAAAGATCTTTCCCACCAAGATTTCCCAGCACAACTCGACACCAAAACTCTTTCCTTTGTTATGTTTTTTATTGCAATCACTTTGGTCATAAAGAAATAGATTGTAGAGAATATGTAAGAAATGATAATGTATGGAACAAAAACATAAGTACTTATGGGTTCTCAAATAGAAACTATAATTCGTTTGCTCCATTATTTGATTACAATATTATATGTTATAACTGCAACAACTATGGGCATATAACACATTTTTGTAGAAGTGACATGGTGTAAACTTCAAGACAAAACAAGGAAGAAGAAACCCTTTGCAAACAATAGAAATAACCCATAGGATTTTGTAAAAGGAAGTAGGAGCAAGAAAAACTTAAGAAAGAGGAATCTATGCTTGTGCAAACTTTCCTTCATGCTCAAAACAAAGGAAACAAAGGGTACATTGATAGTGGATGTGTTATCACAAAAACATTGCTCACAACAATACAAGTGATGGATGAAGAAATCACCAATGTGACACACCAAAAAAAACACCTCCAACATTAATAGACTACATTCAAAAAATCACAAAATTATACAAAATGGCTCCCCGAATTTCAACACAGTCTTCCAAAGGCAATTCTACACCAAATAATGTGACCTAACACTATCAAATTCGTGATAATTGTGCATACAATGTGATTGTCGTTGAAGAGACCTATGCTGATGTGGAAACAACACATTTATTATTCTAGTCAGGCCTCACCCACTTCTAGCTCGAGTGTACCATGAGAGGCCATATAATATAGGACTAAATCTATCCTTGAGGCCATTTAAGGAATAGGGGAGGTACCTACATGAAGGAACCCTATTCACATTGCAAACTAGTCTTGAAAAAGATTGAATGAATCCTATAAATAGAATATTGGGGTGTGAACTAAATCAAGAGTTCATATTTATTATTATGCTATTGAAATCACTCTTTGAGAGTCCACTATTCTCATAGAAGCTTTCCAACACCCATAGCAAGGACCAATCTCCTCACCTCTTGAGAAGTTGGTGAAAATTATTCGTCATCATCATAACATTGTAAGAGGAGAAGGATTTGTATATTGGGGACTAGCAAGAGCCTCCCAAGGAGGAAGAGGGGAACTCACAAGTTCCCTACATTTATCTAAGGTGTTATTAACAAAATCTTATCTGTTGGTGACTATCTCTTGCTCCAATTTTTAGTTTTGTGTTGCAATTTATGCATGCTTTAGTTTTGTTATCATTTCCTTTCTATTTCTTGTTTACTTTACTTTTTGTCCCACTAACCAACTAACATTTTACTTTGGTACTTTGTTGGCTTCAAAAGGTATCTAAATGGTTCTTTTTTTTCTCACCCAAGTGGTAGAACCAAAACAATAGTTTGACAACTCCATCACAATCAGAAGGCCTCTACCAAAATGTTCTTGTCAAACTAGGAGGAAATATGATTATGATTTATATCAAAGTAATCGATGCTCCATTGGATTACAACATCCTGTTCAGACACAAATACATGTATGCCATGAAAGTTGTAGTTTCATTTGTATTTTGCACCATGTTATTTCCTCACAATGGGAAAGTTGTCACTATCAATCAATTAACACATTATGAACCCAATTATTTGGGTAACATATATAATATACTACCACTCATATAATACCTGTTTGATATATTGACCCACTTTATATGGTACCGATCCCATATCTCCCACCACAGTCGAAGGCTTTTCCCATGCAATCCATGGTTCAAACACCAACTCCTCCAACTGATCACAAAGTTGGGGGAAAATATACCAACAACGGGGGAAAGAAGATAAATAATGGGGCATTGACTTAAACCTGATTCTAACCACCATGCATGCTTTGTGAAACACTTGGACACCCTACCAATCTCTTCCCCACACTACCTGAGTTACATAATATAATCCATCTCCCGCATACAACACCATTTCTCCCTACTCCAATACCTTTTACCACTACCACTACTGCAGAGCCTTATCCCTCACGCAAGAAAATTATACATACTAACTTTGCATGATCCATATGCTAAGAATATGGCCATTACACACATAATTTCCCAACATTACCTCAATTCCGGGAAACATTAGCAGTAGTGTGACAAACATATTTTCTATATCTCTCTCAGGAACCTTCCATTAATGTTAAAACTACCGACATCTGTTATATCTCTATGTTAGTAAATGAACAAATGAGATTCCCATGTGTGCTATGCGACTAGATGGATAATTTTCTGCAGATGTTCCCTCTCATTGTTGAATACAAGGTTTGTTGCATGACTATCCCTTGAAATGTTCGAACATCCCTTCAAACATAGATTTCCCAAAACCTAACCACACTTCCCTCTCAGGGTAATCCCATCATACCTTATTTGGTGCAAGAATTATTACCTCTGGTCCCACCTGTAGTACATATACAACAGAGGTCAAAGGAATTACCCTGAAATCCACCTGATTCTCCAGCAAGTCCTTCACATGATATTCTTCCTCCACTCAATGAACACGACCCACAAACATGTATGGATATTTGGTGCATTTTGTATAACGAAGGGTCCCACCCTCCTCCCATAGAACCAACCATTTCAGTGGAAGATTGTGATGAATCCTTGCAAACATCACCCTCATGCGAAGCTTCAACATCCACATCTTCCATAAACACCAATATCATACACAACTTGGGTAAAAACATTGGTGTCATCATGCCACACCTGCATGTTCATACCTCTGATGATAGAGTATTTTCTCACATCTTCTAATCAAATGAAGATATATTATAGGCTTTGATAGCACCCGACTATCCCTAGGATTCAATGCATCATAGATCCTTTTTCTTATCACAGGAATCCTTTCAGCCTAACATTGAAACCCATGTGTGTGCAATCAAAACCAAAGACTTTATTCCTCTAGGGCACGTGGACTAGTTCAAAAACCCAATCCTCACCCCTTATGCTTTTAAATAAGGGAACATGGACAACATATCCCCTACAATCAAAATAGACATATCATTCAAACCTGACATTGTCGAAGAGATCACTCTTGTTGTTGCATTCTCCCCCAAAGAGGTCAGATCTTACAAATCCCTCTTTCAAGAGTTCTAGGATATATTTTCCTAGCCATATACGAAAATGCCAGGGCTTGGCCCAACCATTGTTGAATATCGAATGGACACATGGCCCAATGTTTCCCCTGTTTGTCAAGGCAATGGCCATTCCACCCTCCCAAAGTAATGGATGTCAAATATTAAATTGATAAGTTATGTTCTACAAGGTTCATTTACCCCATCACGTACACTTCCTAGGTCTCTAACCCTATCCCAATCAACAAAAAGTAGGGTACTATTAAGGTCTGCACTAACTTCCGTGACCTTAACCAATATTGTCCCAAAGACAACTTTCCGACCCCCTTCATCGATCAGGTTATCACTGCTTTTGTTGGACATGAATTCATTTCATTTATGGATGGATTCTCCGACTACAATCAAATACAAATCCTCCACGTAGATCAATACAAAATTGTGTTCACTACCCCATGGGGTACCTTTGCCTATCGTGTCATGCCATTCAAGATAAAAAAACACTAGTGCCACATTCTAGTGAGCCATGATATGTGTGTTCCATGATCTTGCACATAAATATGACCATATGGCTCCCATCCCCAAAACAAAAAATTCAAACCATGCAAGGGGATTCAGTCTCTTACTAGACTCTCTCGCCACTCGAATTTGATTGCTAGTGGTCTCCCAAAATATCTCAAAAGTTTCCAAACAACACACCAGATCTCTGTCCCTGTAAGTACAAATTATGTGGCATAGTGGGCCCCATGCCCATTTATACACCCACCTACCAAAATTCCAATCACCCATATAGGATCTTAGGAGCTTCATTTTTCAAACCGTTTGCGACAACATGATCTTGGCACTCTCATCACACCTTGGTATAATATGTTTTCCATGTTCTACAGTTATCTCGGGGGGGGCTTACTATGCTCACGGGAATATGTACGCTTTCTCACTATCATTTTATCAAAAAATTGTAATATGTTCTTTATCATCATATATTTATCACTTGGGGTATTTGGTTATTGTGCACATGGACTCATAAGTAGACTCATAGTACATGCAAGTTTTACCATCCTATGGCCCCTTCAGGTATATGTTTCAAACTAGCATGTAGTTTGTCCCTCCATGATCAATTACATTAATCAATATCACCCTCTGACATATACCTTTAGGTTCACAAACACCTGGCTTCGTAGTAACTTCACGTCTATTGCATTATGGCATTGTTGACCGATAGTATTCCCACCTACATGAGTTGTCTCACAGATATTTTTCCCTTGGAAAATTGACACTCATGTTGTTCTTATCCCCTAGGATTGGGAGTCCAAATAATTTTTTCACTTCTGAGAATGAACTTCATCCTTATTCTCATCATATTGCTAATCTTCCCCTTATGGACTCCCAAATCATGTTTTGTTGGTTCTGTTGAATGCACCCCCACATTTCCATTATCTTTCTATCCTATCCAAAATCAATTTCCCATCTGCAAATCCATCCTTCATCCATTTACCTAATACAAAAACCTCCCCATGGGCCTCCCACCCTCCACTAGTTAACTTCCAAATACATGCACCCCAAGTAGGTCAAGCCATATTTCATTGGGGCACCCATTTTTGTGTGTGTATAGTCAACTCGAATTGGTAATTGCATAAAGTACCTTTTGATTTCCATCAACTACATAATTTTTTTCCATCATAGCCGATGGTGTTTTTTACCTGGAAAATAAAACCATGTATCCCTTAGTTGGGGAATCTAACCTTCACAATCATGTCTACAAAATATCCTCTCAGTATCCAAGCCCCGAGTATCCCAGACTCCTTTTTCCCAGATCTTTGTGTCTTGACCCATCCCCCATCTCTTTCCAGCCTTATCAGCTCAAAACAATTTATCCTAATATATGTTGTCCCCTTGACACCATATTACATTTCATGGTTTGTTCCATCCCTCACTAAAATCCCAACCAAGTGAAGTTTTTGAGTCTCATACATTTTAAACTTTATCCATTTTATCGGTCAGTTCACCTTACTACAAGTTCATACTTGATACCATCTTTGATCAGTTGATTTAAAAAATCCCTTAGCTTCTTTCACTTGTGACTTCCTACCTATCGACATGAGCTCTAGTTTCCAAGAAGGTAGCAATATCTTGGCTCTCATTACACTATAAATGAGGAGTCTTGGATGGAACAAAAATAATCCTCATTTTCTTCCTGATTTGGTTCTCCCCCATAACATTCGACCTTAACATGGTTTCATGTTACAATGACTCTTACTATGCGACCATTGAAATTCTCAGTACCAACCAAAGGCCTCTGAATTTAACAGCCCATCAATTCCTCTGAGGAACAAACACTCAACATAATTTTTTATTCCTCGATTCAAATCAAGTTTCGTCATCAGAACTGTCATTTGTTGTTATCATTGTCGTTGAGGGAGATATAGGTCTCACTTCATCAAATAATTTAGTTACTTTTATATACTTATAGTTTTATGACAGAAGCATGGGGCATGCCCACCTCATTTGTACAAATATATTTATTATTTTAGAGAAAATTTGGTTCAAATGATTTTCCCCTCTCCCTCCAACGGATCATCCTAACAGTTCTCCTCTACATTGTCTCCAATTCCTCTAAAATATGATACCACAAGATGTAGTGAGGATTTAACTCAGGGAATCAAGGCTAATGTGCCACTTTGGTGATGATATCAAGGCAAGGTCGAATTAGCATGGTGATGATCCCAATGTTGCATGGTGATGATCCCAATGCAACATCTAAACTCAACTCAACTAGTCAAACTGAAGTGTCAACTGAAAGAGAATATTCTCCGGGTGGAATATTCTCTCATAAAATATAGGAGACTGGATAATGACTAATTATGACTAATAAACAAGGAAAAACCTTAGGAAAAAGAAATCCTAGCTGTGTGTGAAGTAACTCCAACAGCCCCCCTGAACATCACTATGGTGAAAATAAAGATTGGGTCCCAGCAACGAGGCCATGTTAGGTACCCAAGTACAAAAGGTACACTGAAAATAAAGTGAGGAAAGAGGGAAAACCTCATGGGAAACCCCCCCCTCAAGGTACAATGTATGTAAAAAGAAGAACTACAGTTGCTAGGCAACTGTGTCCTTCACTCCAAGATGACCTCGCAGAGAATGGAATTTCTGCTTAGTGAAGGTCTTGGTGAAAATGTCTGTCGTCTGTTCTGCTAAAGGACAGAACTGTAAGTCAATGATCCCCTTGTATACTCAATCTAGGATGTAGTGCATGTGGATCTCGATGTGCTTCGTCCACTGCCTCTGAACTAGATATTTGCAGAACTTCAGAGTGCTCTAGTTATCACACCAGATGACGATCGGTCGATGAAACTAAATGCCCAACTCAGTGAGAAAATGTTGTAGCCACATAGCCTGAATAGTTACGTTAACTACCCCTCTGTACTCTGCCTCGGCTAAAGATAGAGAAATGGAAGCTTGCTTCTTGCTTGAGCAACAGATAGGCCCGAAACCAAGACTGAGTGAGTAACCAGATGTGGACTTGCGATCAATGCTATCACTAGCCCAGTCAGAATCAGTAAACCCAATGAGATCTAATGTAGAGTCTTTTGAATAATGATTCCCAAAGGTGATGGTACCCTGTACGTATCTAAGGATATGCTTTGCAGGTTTCCAATGTAGCTCATGCGACTCCTGCATGAACCTGGAAAGTACGCCAACTGCATATGAGAGGTCTGTTATGGAGTGTGTGAGATACAACAAGCTCCCCACTAGTTGCCTGTACAGTGTGTTGTCAACTAGCGGAGTCTCCCCACCATCCTCAAGTTTGACTCCTGATAGGAAAGGAGTCGGAGAAGACTTGTAGTCTGTCATGTGAAATCTCTCAAGGAGATTTCATGTATACTTGGCTTGAGACAATTTGATGCCTGATGCATCCTGACTGATCTCAAGTCCAAGGAAGAAGTGTAGTGGAACCATGTCCGTCATAAAAAACCTGTCATGAAGAATCCTCTTGACTGCAACAATCGTTGAAGTCGAGCAACCGGTGATCAACAAATCATCGACATACAGAACTAAAAGTAGAAGTGAATCAGCCATCCTGAGCATGTATACATTCGGGTCTGATTTACAATGTACAAAGTTCTATGACAAAAGGTAGGAGTCCATCTTGGCATACCATGCCCTCAGAGCTTGCTTGAGGCCATAAAGTGACTTCTTCAATCGACAGACCAAAGATGAGTCCTCCATAAATCCCTGGGGCTGCTCCATGTAGATCTCCTCAGAGAGATCACCATGAAGAAATGCATTATTCACGTCCATCTGATGGACTTCCCATCCCTTGGCTGTCGCAATGGCAAGGGCCAATCGAATGTAATCCATCTTCGCTACTGGAGCGAAGGTCTCATCATAGTCAATACCATGAACCTGCTGAAAGCCTTTAGCGACAAGCCTAGCTTTATATCTGTTGATCTATCCATCCATTGCACTCTTGGTCCTGTAGACCCATCTGCATCTGGCAATTTTCCTCCCAAAAGGAAGGGGAACTAGATCCCAAGTCTGGTTCTCGAGGAGGGATTTGTACTCCTCCTGCATGGCGGATTCCCAAAAGGGATTTCTAGCAGCCTCGCCATAAGACTTTGGATCTGAAGACTGAACCAAGAAAAGATGCATGGAGGGAAATGGTTCAGTGGCAGTGAGTGTAATAGGAGGCTCCTCGAAATCAGATTGAGTCCTCCTAGTATCGGTTGTATCACCGACGAGATCCCCTGCATCCTGAAGAGTAGTTTGTGCCCACTTGGGCCTCTTCTCTGGCTCTGCAACTGCATCTAGATGCTCTAACTCTGCATCTGACTGTACTGACTTTAAATCTGAATCTGAATCATCTGATTCCTCTGAATCAGAACTCTCATCTAAAGAAGAGTTAGCATGTGCATGCTCATCATCTCAGACAGGTGGAAGAGTGAAGGTGTTTGCATGCATCTACTGAGGTACATGTGAGACACTTTCCTCGAATTGGACACTACGCTCAATGATGAGCCGGTCCAAGGAAAGATCAATAAGCCAATATCCCTTCACACCGTCAGGGTATCCAACAAAAATGCACTCAGTGATCTATGGATCAAGTGCCTTCCTCTTTTCAGAGGGAATCTTGGCCCATGCACGTGAACCAAAAATATGAAAGTGGGTCACCTTCGGTTTGAGGCCACTCCAAGCCTCGTAGGGGGTCTTATCCTTGACAGATCTATGGGGAGATATGTTTTGGATGTATGTTGCACATTTAAGTGCTTCGACCCATAGTCTCTATGGTAGTGACTTTGCATTCAACATGCAATATCCCATCTCCTTTAGAGATCGATTTTTCCGCTCAGCAACTCCATTTTGCTGCGGAGTGTAGGGAACTATATGCTGCAACTGAATCCCTGTCTCATGGAAAATATTGTGGATCTCATGATTTACATACTCTCCCCCATTATCAGTTCGGAGGATTTTGATCTTCTTTCCAGACTGTGTCTCAACCAAATCTTTGAAATCTTTGAGGTGTTGAAAGACCTCAGATTTTTGCCTGAGAAAGTAGATCCATGTAAAACATGAGAAACCATCAACAAAAATGAGAACAAACCTCACTTTTCTAATCGATGGATGTGGAAAAGGACCCATGAGGTCACTGTGGATCACATCTAAAGGTGGAGAAGCTTGTTGAGACTTTCCCTTGTCGAATTTCTCTTGAGGGTGTTTCCCGAGAAGACATCCCTCACACACTCCCTTGGAGAAATGGATGTTTGGTAGACCGTCAACTAATTTGTGTTTGTTAAGTTGTTGCATGTATCTGAAATTCAAATTTCCAAACCTTTCGTGCCATATCCTACTACTTTCATTAGCATGAGTAAGCAGTAAAGCAGAATCAAGTTCAATGAATTCAGAAAATGTATACAATATAGACTGATGATTTACCTCATCAGTAGCAAACCTGGAGTTGGTTTGCATGTCGTAGATGTCCACGGAATTTGGTGTGAATATCACTTTATTTCCAGTGCCGGAATTCATCATCTAATACATAGAGAGAAGGTTGACAGAAAGCTTGGGAACATGCATCACATTCTTGAAGCTTCCGTTGGTGAGTTCAATCCTTCCTTTTCCGGTGACTTCGACAGAAGAGTTGTCCCCCATTAGAATATGAGGACCTTTGCATGCATCCAATGAAGAATAGACTACTTCTAAGGCAGTCATGTGATGTGATGCTCCTGAATCTATGATCCAAGCATCGGGAGAGGATTTTATGGCAATCAAGGCATGGCTAGAATTGCCTTTCTTGGAATTCAGATCTTCTGGCTTCTTCTTCTTTTCACCGTCAGCGATGTGATATCCAAGGTTGTTTTGCTGAAGTATCTGAGACATCAGATCTATTTTCTTTTTCATGCATGCAGATTCTGAATGGAATCCTTTGTGACAGTATGTGCATTTCTCTCCTTTTCTTCCCTTTTCTCCTTTGTATCCGGAGGCATCGATGAAGGGTTTTGTGTACCCTTCCTTTTTCGTATGTGCATGAGATTTCTTCTTATCTTTATCTTTAGATTTATGATATTTGTAGTTTCCATCATGCACAATGAGTGCATGCACCCTTGGGCCTTTGATTGCACCCATGTTGATGAGCTTGGTTTTCTCTTGTGTCAGGGACTCGATAAAGTCTTCAAGAGAAGGTATCTTCCAGGTGGCTTCAGAGGCAAATCTGACAGTATGGAATGTAGATACGAATACAGAGAATTTAGGACCAATCTTGGAGAGAATGGTGAGAACCATTTTTTTCTCCTCCTTCGATTTATCAACCCTGCAAACTTTGAGTTGTGAAAGTAAATCCTTGAATTTTGTAAAGAAATATTGGATATTCTCGAAGCTTTTTGGATACAATGTGATCAGCTCCACCTCCAGCATGTGTCCCCTCATCTCATCCTATTTTCCAAATATCCCTTCCAATATGGTCCAGGCTTCATTGGGAGTCTTACAGGAAGATATATGAAAAAGGAGATCGGGAGAAATAAGACTGTAAATTGTTCCGAGTGCCTCATCCATGCGATTTAAGTACTTGGATTTTTCTATGGATGATGTCGGCTCTATATATGTATTCATGGTTAACCTGTACAACCCTCTGGATCAGATATGTATGGATATTTTATCCTTCCATGCAAAATAGTTGTAAGGTGTAAGAATGAATTCTTTTTGGATTTCCATCTTTCCGCTGTCTTCAATCTTTTGTACCTGCAAACAATTTTGGTATAGATTTTGCTTAGCAGTCCGTCAGCTCTGATACCATGCAAATGTGTTGAACCTGCTAAACAATGATACACACATTTTCATAGAGAATAGAAGAAAGAAGAAGAAGGAGAGAAAGAATGGAAGAATTCTCATTAACCGTTGTGAATAATGAATAATGTACACATTATATACTCTGTATATCTCAATGAGTTAGACTTGAGGTGAACCAATGCACCATAGTGGTGGTATAGAGTGATATGGACACACACCAATAGTTACGAGAGTGAACTGCCACCTATTCTAGTCTCTTAGGCAGTTATGGGAGTGAACTGCCACCTAGTTGAGGTAACTAGTCAACTAGTCTTCAGTTAACTGACTGAACAAAGAGTAGTGAGGAGCTAACTCATGAAATAAAGGCTAATGAGCCACTTTGGTGATTATACCAAGTCAAGGTCGAATTATCATGGTGATGATCCCAATGCAACATCTAAACTCAACTCAACTAGTCAAATTGAAGTGTCAATTGAAAGAGAATATTCTCCAGGTGGAATATTCTCTCCTAAAATATAGGAGACTGGATAATGACTAATTATGACTAATAAACAAGGAAAAAACTTAGGAAAAAGAAATCCTAGCTGTGTGTGAAGTAACTCCAACACCTATAAATACAATCTTGGAATGTGCACTAAATCAAGAGTTCATATGTATTTTTATGTTGTTGAAATTTCTCTTTGAGAGTCCACTATTCTCATAGAATCTTTCCAACACCCATAGGAAGGACCAATCTTCTCACCTCTTGAGAAGTTGGTGGAAATTATTCATCACCATCATATCATTGTAAGAGGAGAAGGGTTTTTATATTGGGGACTAGTAGGACCCTCCCAAGGAGGAAGAGGGGAACTCACAAGTTCCATGCATTTTTCTAAGGTGTTATTAACAAAATATTATCTGTTGGTTACTATATCTTGCTCCAATTTTTAGTTTTGTGTTGCAATTTATGCATGTTTTTGTTTTGTTATCATTTCCTTTTTATTTCTTGTTTACTTTACTTGTTGGCCCACGAACCAACTAGCATTTTACTGTGGTACTTGGCTGGCTTGACAAGGTATCTAAGTGGTTGGTTTTCTACTCACCCAAGTGGTAGAACCAACACAACATGATGTTGAAGCCACATGACAAGGGAAAAGAACAAGTTTCACACTTTGAAGGAATTAAACAAAGGCAATGTAACATTTGGAGATAATAGTACCGCAAGTATAACTATAAAAGGAACTCTTAGTATTGATAATGGAAAGACTAAAATAGAGAATCTCTTGTATGTTGAAGATTTGGAACATAATATTCTTAGTATTAGACAAATGTGTGATCAAGGAAACACTCTCACATTTGATTCTCAAGGCTGTGAAATAAGGAAGAAAGGTTCAGGAAGATTAGTGACAAATGTATATAGAACCTCAAATAATGTATATATCCTCAATGAGATCAAGCACAAAAATTGGGAGTAATATCCACATCATCACTAAGTGCGTAAGGAGAAGAAAAAGCTTAGGGGGAGCATATATTTTCCATTGATGTCAAAGGGAGGGGATTGTAGATAGGGGGAGAGTTGTATACAAGGATATACTTATTTTTATGCATGGTGGACTATGTGTTTGCAAGATTTCCATAAATGACAAAAGGGGAGATTATTGGAATTATTTTTATTGATGTCATTAATATCATATTATGACATTACAATACAAAAATCATTTCCAGGATTGATATATATATATATATATATATATATATATATTAAAAAAAGGGTGCATATGAAAACGTAAAAAGTGAAATGGTGGTTTCAAACCCATGGATTTGGGGTATTTTCCCATGGTATTGGGAATTAATTATTTAAGTAAGGGACATATCCCTTCATGAAGGGTTAGGAAAAAGTATAAAAAGAGAAAGCATTGAGAGAAAGTGTGTATGTCATACGTGGCATGATGTACAAGCTCGTTCTTGGGAAGAGGCCCAAAACAACAAGCTTTTGGAAAGTTACCATTTGGAAATTCAAATTTTGGTTGGATCTGGTAAAGGAAAAAGTAGTGAGAAGACATGGTGAAGGGAGAAGCAATGAGTAGACCTGGTGAAGTCATAAGCAACAAGCAGACCTGGTGAAGGCATAAGTAGCAATCAAACTTGGTGAAGGTTGGTGCAACTCACACACAATTATTGGTGTCTCTTTATAAGTTGGTTCTTA
Organism: Picea engelmannii; assembly: GCA_009831015.1. Lineage (NCBI taxonomy): Eukaryota > Viridiplantae > Streptophyta > Pinopsida > Pinales > Pinaceae > Picea > Picea engelmannii. The sequence continues at coordinate 851,418 of ML796842.1, forward strand.
GCAGTGGGGATTGATGTCTCTAGTAGATTGGTGTCTACAAAGATATGTAAGAGTAGGTAGGTGTCACTCAAACAAAGAGATTGGTGTCTCTTTCTAAGTTGGTGCTTAGCAGTGGGGTTTGGTGTCTCCAATAGATTTGTGTCTATGAAGATATGTAAGAGTATGTTGGTTACTACTAGGGTTTGTACCAATGGGGATTAGTGTCTCTAGTAGGTTGGTGACTAAAAATATTTGTAACAGTAGGTTGGTTCCTACAAATATTTGTAATAGTAGGTTGGTGCCTACAAATATTTGTAACAATAGGTTGGTGCCTACACAGAATTATAAAGAGAAGTTTCATGGTTTTCTCCCAAAAAGGTTTCCACGTGAATCTTGTGTTCCATGTTCTCATATGTGATTTTTATATTATGGTTGACAATTTTTTGAAAAATTAAAGAATTGTGTTGTATTGATTCAACCCCCCTCCCCCCATATAAGTGTGTGCTCAACACTTTTACCATGAGAAGAAAAATATATGCAGACAAGGGGAAACCCTACCTAAGCACCCTAGTAGGCTTGAAGAAATTGGTGGGAGATCCATTGGTCAAGATTTCAAAGGAAGAAGTAGTGACATAACACATAATGCACTTGACTAAAGGAAAAGAGAAGCCAAGATGAATAATCAATAACATAATATACAACCAAGAAACTTTGGCATACGCCTTTGATAAGTCAATTCTAATTACTACTGCAAGTGAGTGAGAGATATTAATAGTGTGTAAAACCTCCTGAGCTATACCAATGACCTCATGGATTTGTCTCCTCTTCATAGAGCCAAACATTTTATTTGAAATGAACTACATGCTTCAACATTGTTGCAATCACGTTTTCTATAATCTTATATAGGCAATTACAAAGAGAGATAGTTGTAAACCCATTAAAAGAATGAAGATAGTCATGCTTAGGAATCAAGGCTATAAACGTTTCATTTAGTCTTCCCACCATCTTGCTAGATTTTCTTACCTCCTCCACCACTCTCAACATTTCCATACAGAGCATATCAAAGAACTCATAATAAAACTCCATTGACCACCCATCAGGTCCAAGACTCATGTCCTTCTTAAAAGACTGTAATATTGAAATCAATTTCTCCTTAGTCACATGATTGAAAAGTTCCTCGTTAATATCCTCATTAACCATTCTAGAGAAATAGGAAATTACTTTTAAAATCTATTCCAAAATTTCCCTCTTTGGTTCCTTATAAGTCCACTCAAAATGTTTGACCCCTAGGTCTGCCAAGTCCTTAAATCCTCTAACCTTTGTGCCACATTGATACCTAAATTCCCGTATTGTATAATGTTCCTTCTATGGTTTGAAAAGGAGTGAAATAACTTGGTATTGTTATCCCCTAGCTCTAACCATGTATCCCTACTTTTAATTCGTCAATCCATGTCTTTATCTAAAAGTGATTTTGACTACTTTGCCTCGAGTTGTTTTAACCTAACTAGTGGGTCCTCTCCAAAAGAACCAAAGTCAATTCCAACTACTATCTCCTCCAGCTCCTTTTCCACTTCCACAAGTTGCTCATCTCTAGATATGTATTTCTCCCATGCCTAGGTTGCCACTTTCTCCTTAATATATTTTAAATCCTTAATGAACCGATCATAAGAAGAAGAATGAAAGGAAGGGTCAAAGTGTTTCCAATTCTCTTTAACCATTCATATGAACTCCTCCTCCTATATCAAACCTGAAATAAACTTAAAATGGTTACCCGGTCTGGGGTCATCATGTTCAAGCTCAAGAAAGATAAGGAAATGGTCCAAAGCACCTGCTCGAGAATATCTGGGACCTGTATTTTGGAACCTTTTGCAACACCATATTATTAACCACAAATATATCCAATATTTTGTAAACCCCATCGCTTCTATAAAAATTGTTCCCTAGACAAATTGGGGGACAAAACCCATCATATGGAGGACAAAATTCACTATATCATCATGAGGAAGTGTTGGTTATGTTCCCTAGACAAATTGGTGAAGAAAACTCATCATTTGAAGGTTGAAAAACAACTTTTTACCTTGAGTTTTTGACCATTTTTAATGACTGACACCCCCTTGCCCATACATAGGGAGTGTCAGTACCTTGGTGAGACTCCTTGATTAACTGTGGGGGACCATTAGTTATGCTCTGTGTTAATCCTTTTGTGAGCATTATTTTGGTTACAACCAATTCCACCTTTTTTGGAGGGAAGGTTCCAAGAGGTTGGAGTTTGTTTGGGTCAAAGGGATTCAAGTCCTATCTATCTACTTGATCCTAGGCTAAAGATCGTAATTAGTTGAACCATATACTCAACCATACTCCTAAAATACTCCATGGTGGTTGAGCCTTCATTTTATATATAAGGAGGCCACTCAAGGGTAAAGGAGAGAGTTTTAAAGAGTATCAAACCCCTATTCTTATGACATTCAGAGATAGTTTAGTAGCATTCTGGTAGTTCACAAAAGGGGTTGGATAGGAGGAGCATTGGAGGAAGCTTGCTCAACATCAAGCAATTGTAGGTATTTTCCTTTGTTTCTAATGAATACAATATTGGTCTATTCCCATACTTCTGTCTCATTTAGTTTACATATGAATGTTTATGCTTGTTTCATTTCGTTAGATTTACTTTCATCTAAATTTTTGCAAGTAGTACAAGAGGAAGATCATCCTGTCTAAGTCTAGGGAGATCATGTTCAAGCATGGGTATTCCTACCTCAGGATGATTCATATATATATTTTTTTATGTTTGTTTGTATCTTCCATCCAACTCTCTTATTCCAACTCCCTTTGGTCACATTGGTTTGTAAATTGTTTCAACCATCCGTTTCTCTTCTGACCTCACACTTTAGGGGGCATCTGTTACACACCAAATTTACACAATACTAAGTGGTGCACTTATGTATCTCATCCTACTAAGTGTTTCACTTATGTATCACTTATATAGGTGTCTATTTTCCACATTCCTAAGTGTCGCACTTATATTCTACTAAGTGTCGTAATTGAATGTCACAACTCTATCATCATGTGGAAGTGTTGGTCATGTTGCCTAGAAAACTTAGGGGAGAAAACTCATCATATGGAGGCCAAAATACACTCTATCATCATGAGAAAGTGTTGGTTATGTTCCCTAGACAAATTGGTGAAGAAAACTCATCATTTTAAGGTTGAAAAAACACTTTTTACCTTGAGTTTTTGACCATTTTTTATGACTGACGCCCCCTGCCCATACATAGGGAGTGTTAGTCCCTTGGTGAAACTCCTTGCTTAACTGTGGGGGATAATTAGTGATGCTTTGTGATAAGACTTTTGGGAGCGTTAGTTTGGTTACAACCAATTCAACCTTTTTTGGAGGGAAGGTTCCAGGAGGTTGGAGTTTGTTTGGGTCAAAGGGATTCGAGTTCTATATATATACTTGATCCTAGGATGAATATCCTAATTAGTTGATCCATATCCTCAACCATACTCCTAAAATAATCCATGGTGTTTGAGCCTTCATTTTCTATATAAGGAGGGCACTCAAGGGTAAAGGAGAGAGTTTTTAAGAGTATCAAACCTCTATTCTTATGACATTCAGAGATAGTTCAATATCATTCTAGCAGTGCACAAAAGGGTATGGATAGGAGGAGCATTGGAGGAAGCTTGCTCAACATCAAGTGATTTTAAGTATTTTCCTTTGTTTCTTATGAATATAAGCTTGGCCGATTCCCATACTTCTATCTCATTTAGTTTACATATGAATGTTTATGCTTGTTTCATTTCGTTAGATTTTCTTTCATATAACTTTGTGTAAGTAGTAGAAGAGGAAGATAGTCATTTCTAAGTGCAAAGAGATCGTGTTCAAGCTAGGACTGAATCCAACGCTGGAGAAACAAGGAGCAAGGGATGTTAGTGTCCACTTGATCTATTATGTCTTAGCTAAAGAAAACAATGCTAAGGGGAGATTAAAATATCCAGAGGGTTATATTTCTCACAACAATGGCCTACTCTAAGGGCCCTTGTTATGAGTTTTTTATGTCCTTAGTTAATCTCCTTAATGAAATTTTTATTGATCCCATTTTATGGAAAATTTACTTCCCATCAAAGTAGGCCCTAGCTCTTTCAGAGAGTCACATCACAACCCTCCAAACTAGGGAGAATATATGGATGAGGACCCCTTTTAGGGATGCAACTAACAATGGACACTGCCCTTAAACTGAGAGGAATATGTATCGAACAAAGGTCCCACCCTAGAAGTATGATGAACAAGGAGAGAGGGGTCATAATCCTTTGAAATATTCATAGATTCTAGTGGGAGGACAGAGGAAATAAGTTGTGTTTGTGACTCAAGACATACCAAGGAATTTTTGGTCTTCTCATTATTATTTTAATTATATCTCGACAGAACACCAAGAACTCAAAATTTTTCCCTTTACCTTCCTTGAGTTCAGAATTAGGTAAGAAGGAAAAAATAGAATTTAACTTACTAGAGTACAGACCCATCTCCTATCCATGTCTAGCAACCTTTAAATTAATTTGACTGATTGTGGATGGGGTGTATGCAAAAAATTCTAAAAACACCTCCCCACTACTTAGAGGCTGGAAAAAGCATGACCTTGAGTATTCAATAAGAGGAATTGAGAGCCCCCCTATGAAAATATTCCCTAGATCTAATGTAGGGTCTTCCACTTGACCAATACACATCTTCTAATTAGGACTAATTCCAAACTAAACTATAGGATTCCCTGGCATAGAAGTGGGCATCGATATAGAAGGAAATTATCACCCTAATTTCATTGCAGTCTCATCCTTCTTCCTCCAAAATTTCTTAACCAACTACTTGTCACAATCTTTAAACAATGACCAAGTTCATGACACTGGGCACAATGGAAGGGAATATTCAGATAGTCTAATATATGGGCGTGTCTCTTCGCCTCCTAGACCAAATCCATAGATTTTAAGAGACATTTACCAACATCAATATCCACCATAACCATAACTACATAATGATTCACACTTGTCAAAAATAAATCGTCCACAAAAATCATTTTACCCAACAAATCCCCAATAGCTCTAACTTCCTGCTCAGACTAGAAATCCATAAAAAATTTGGTAGTTTCACCCAAATTGTAGTGCTTCCAATGAATTTATCCTTAGGATTAAAAAATGGAGTCAAAGGATTCAAGGAAAGTAAGGATTTGTCTAGGAACTAGGACCCCTTTAAAACTACATTAGCATCCACCACAGAGCGAAAAATAAACCCTAGCCAACCCCTTGGAAAAATATGAAAGGTAGGACCATATCCTAGGGTAGGATACCAAAACTCATTTACCCATCTCTTGATCTATTCCATTCCAACCTTCCTGCCATGGAATCTACCAACAAAATTCTTCCTTGAAAAATCTAAGATCTGATCCACATGAAGGTCCTCTCCAACCACCAGTGAGACTCCACCACCTCTACTTCTCACCACCTTTCACTTTCTCTTTGTTGGGCCTAATATAGATATTGTTAGGATTCCCCCTTGCTAGAGAATCTGATCAAGTTCCTCCTTGATAAAACTAGAAAACCTAGCACCCCCCAACTCAGTTATATAATCACAGGCCCTAGGAAAATAAAAATACAAGTCCATTGGCCAATCCTCCACACCAGATCTATAAAATTCCACCTGCTCCTACTCTGACGAACCCAAGGGAATAAGGGTACCATCAACTCAATTAAATTCGTTCCACTTTAGAAAACCTATCACCCCTTGTGAAGTACTGGCAGGATCCTGACAAGATCCATCCTCAGTACAAAACACCCTGAAATGTTGGCATTTTGTCATCCCAACCATAGTTTTGAAAACTTTTGGATGCCAACTCATCCTCCAAAGGACGTTGAATCCTATAGAAAAGAGATGAGTTACTTGGTGACTATAAAAAAATTAAGTCTTCGGAGAGTGAATCATCTGAATAGTCAACTAGCTGGACATCATCATCCATTCTCCAAGCTCTTGGTCCACACATAAACCCTAAATACTTATCTTCAAAACCCTCGAAACATCACAAACTAGATCCTTTCATCTCCACACTTTTTTGAGGAGGCATGTTATGTATGGAACCATTATTTATTCAACCACTTGTATATACTTACATATAATTTGAACCAAAACACCTCATACTAGTGTTTATAAGGGTCATCATATAGTACATACTTGCAACACATCCGAGGGTCCCATTTGTACAACTTGACCTCTTGCGCTACAAAATATTCAAACCTTTTCTCCAACCAATCTTGGATCATGTAGTTATAAATTATACTACGCATCCTACACATATATCACTTTGAAAAGAAGGTGTAAGTAATGGAACCATCTTTTGGCATTAAATGGATACTAAGATTCCCATATAATACCAACAAAGGATCTATTGTAGTCTACAAGCACTAGCATTTTCAATATTCCGAAAGGGAAGAAGGTCTCACCCATAGTGTAGCTGAGAGTGTTAAATATATAGGGATATAAACTAGGACTTATGCAACTCCACATATATTGTTATACTAACATTCATTCATTAGGTACATGCAAAATGTAACAGTAATCATTGGAACAAGAAATAAAATCATTGTTATAAATTGAACATGAAATATTCTATATTCACACAGGAAAATAAAGAAATAACACAACTCCATTTAGCATTTAGAAGATACACATGACCCAAAGTTTTGAAGGGGAAGAAATGATTCTTCATTCATACATTCTTCCAAGCTTAGAAAATAACTCCACAACAATATATTAAATAGACTTAGTTATCATAAACAATAGAGAATCAACGTTCAACTTACCCTCACACTCGATTCATGATAAACTAAGTACAAGGCAACTAAAAATCCAACAACCTAAGAATGTCTAGTACTTAGTTGAACCAACAAAGAAAAACACTATTATCAAGGTGTTGGTGGGTACATGGAAACTATGGATGGGATGGAATGGATATCGTGGGAACTAGGGAAATTGTGAAGTTAATAGACCACATAGTAGGGGGTGTGTTGGTATAGGGTAAGGTATCCACATGAGGGAAGTCTCTACGTTGAAAAGCTACACTTGGGGGATTTGGGGTGGGTTATGCTAAAGAATCAAGTCATTGCATTATATATGTGGGTTTAGTAGGTAGCATTATAACCTTCATTTAACACTGCATTGGATGCACCCAAACTAGTATTGTCACATTTATTCTCCAAAAAGTTGTTGTAAAAGGAATGTCTTGTCTCACATTTATGACTAGATCTAGGTAGGATTTTCATGGATTTAGGTTGAATATGTAGGATAGGGTAGAGATCAATAGTTAGGATGGTGAATTCTTCAAGTGGAACCAATCCAAATAAAAGTAGTTAAATAATGACCTTTCGGTTTGGGTTTTGGTAAGAATGCATATTATTTTAATGCACGTGATTGGGGAGATATAAGATTTTCAGAGTAGGAATTGCAAAATTTAGATTTGCATAAATTTACAAGAAGGAAAATATTAGATGAACCAGGTGTCAAGGAATACAAGTTGGAGGATACAAAGATATTGGAAAATAATTCAATGATTGAGCAAGGTTTAGTTGGTGGGTGCAGGAGATCAATGAAGTTGGCATATAATATTTAATATTATTAGATTCACTGTGAGAAAAATACAACACATGTAGGACCAACAACATGCATGGTTATTGTAGGTTGGGGAACTAAAAAGAATGGGCCAAGGGGGTAGAAGACCCCAATCCAAGAGGTGAGAAACTTGATTTTCCCAGTAGAAGTACTTAACATCTCATTAATAAGTCACCACCATGGAAGAAGTCCATGAGGGAGACATGGTTTGGATGAAACATGTTATAGACTTGTAGAATATGGGCCTTTCCTCCCTTTCCAAGCCCATCACAGAGTCGATGATTGAGGTGGTGGGCAAGTTGGTACATAAAATATTTGTAGATCCTGAACTTGTGCTCTAAGGACCCATTGGAGGAGATTGGAAATGATATGGAAGTGTTGTAGATTGGAAATGATATGGAAGTAATATAATCATGAATCTAACAACAACCTTGTGCCAAATCATGTAAAACAAAATGGGGTTGTGGGAATTGGTAATGGATGTGGTGGAAAGGAAAAAAGAGGAGAAAAAGTGGGAAGAGGCAATATTAGTAGTCATAGAGTCTAATGCATGCAATAAAAGGAAGATGTTAATTATTCATCATGTAGTCATTGAATCCTAATCACAAATAGAGAAATTGGAGTACTGCACCTCAAATTCCAAGGATTATGGGAAAAAATTCAAAGGAACGTGAACATCTCGATAGAAATAGAGTAAAGGATTCAATAGAAGATTAAGGAGATAAAAGAGCTTGAGAAGGTTTATGTCAAGGCCATCGAGCTAGAGACTAATGTCAAGATGGAATAAGCATAGATCCTTGCAGAAAAATAAGATGCTTTGGAAAATGAAATAAATAAGTTAAGGAATTGTACAATGGACTTAGCAAGGAAAGTGCAGTCATAGTTCACATTGACAAAGAAAATGAAACTAAGAGTAGATGTTGAGCTAGAGGCATTAATCGAGGTTGTACCCACAAAGAAATACATGACAAAGACATCTACAACAAAGTGCACATAGAATATCTATAATTCCATAATCGCTTGGAATCATATTTTTGATGAGTTTAGTAGGTTCAAGGATACTACCATTAGAGAAATCCCTATGTTGGAGACTATTTTTTAGAAGTGAAATGTGGAACCCAAATTAGTGATGATCTGGAAGATGTGGTCTACGATTTGTTGTGGTGTAGTTTTGTCTAAGTATCAACATAGAGAGGCTAGAAGGATATGAATATATAGAAGGCATGAAGCCGCTAAATCCCAAGTATGTAGAATCATAGAAGCTTAAGTACACTGAGTCCAAGGAGTTGTCTCATAGACCCTCTACATTGAGTTTCATAAACCTTTTGTGCCTAGTATCTCCAACCCTATACTTATTTTCCTAAAGGCATACAACCTTTTGTATGAGTGGGTTATAGTTGGTAATTTATCTAGTATATTTGGGAATCTTCTGTAACTACCTCAATCACTTATATATATGAGAAGGTTGTTATGTAAAGTCTATTATGTTGAGATAGTTACAAGAGACTTATGTTCTAATGCTAGTCTCGCACATGGTAGATGCATAATCTGTTAATGCTATGACATGTAATGCTTATTCTTCTAATACAATGGAAGACCATTATGTTCACATGCATGTTTTTATGATGTATCTTGATGATGTCTACATTGTTGTCTTTATTGTGCATGCTTTAAGTTCTAGTAACTTAGGTGATTTCGATTAAAGGATAACTAATAGATTTTGAATCCCCACTAAATATTCAATACTCTACACATCACTTAATTGGAAAGTATCAAACATGCCTTGGATGATACCTCCTTCCTTTGGAAGATTGAATATGTTGGCATACCAAACTACTGCAAATCTTTGTTGGTCACCATCTGTGGACCCAAATCTATCATAGAACCTACATTCTCAATAAATATTTATTAAATAAGTACACTCCAAATTTAAGTATATGTAGTATTTATTTTAATAAATATATCATTAATTAAATATTTGTATGCATTTTGATGACTTATAGTTTATTTTTATCCATTATGATTAACCCCATTTTAGACAAGTTGTATGGAAGTATTTTGGAAGAGAAGATCAACATGTGGTTAGAAATCCATGAAAAAAGAGATAAAGGCTAAGCCGGGTTTAGAGGCTATCATTCAACTGTAGAACACCTTGTTATTCTTAGGATCATTGTGGAGGAGTGTCATAGTAATAAAATCAACATCCTTTGTTGTTTCATTGATTTTAGAAAATATTTTGACATGATACCTAGGACTAACTTTTGGAATAGGCTAGAAGAGATAAAAGTTCCTTTTGAGTTGAGAGTAGTTTCCATAAGGTTATATGAGAACATTATTTCCAAGTTTAGGAACAATGAGAGCTAGTTGAAAGAATTTAACTATAATATAGAATTCAAGAAAGGTTGTCCCATGTCCCCTACCCTTTTTGGCATATAGATTAACAAGCTAGAATATTGTTTGGAAGATGTGGGTTGTGTTGGTCCAACTCTTGTTGGTATAGTCATCATCCTTATTCTTTATGCTAATGACATTTTTCTTATGGTGAGGAGTCCATATGACCTTGGTGAGCAACTAAGAATCCTCAAGGACTTCTTCTCTAGTACGAGTATGACTATGAACATTGACAAAACAAAGGATATGATAATTAAATAAAAAAATATCACCTATGATACTTTCATTCATGAAAACAATATCTTGGAGGAAGTTCCTTCATACAAATATCTTGAAATTGATATTCATCACAAGCTCAATTGGAACTGTAGTGTTGAGAAAAGGATAAATGGAGGGTGGAAATATTATTATGGGCTTGAAAACAAAATCAAATTAGTGGACCTTGGCTATAGCATAAGAAAAAAATCCTCTTTGGATTCTCGTCAATCCTATTATCTTATATGGATGGGAAGTTTGGGGATGCAATATCTCTAGAGAAACTTGGAGAAATATAGAACATATCTAAAAGAATTTTATAACTGATAACCTCAAGATTAGAGGAAATACACCCTATCCTATCCTCCTCATAGAAGCGAGCCTTCCCCCATTGAGAGCATGCCTATGATTAGGTACTTATTGTACAAGAATAAGATAAGCACCATGGAGTACAAGAGGCACCCCAAAATTGCTTCAAACTCCATCCAAAACCACTAGTGGCTCAAGCAGGGATGGCATAAAGATGTCAAGTCTTGGATAAATCACTAGGGAATACATGAAGAAGTCTTTCTCGAGAATACCAATAATATTAAAAATATTATTACATCTAAATTTAAAGAGAATATGCGGTGTGATAAAGAATTAGAAAACAAAAGGAAATTAGGATACTACAAGGAGGTGGTCAACCCTAATCCAAATGATCAAAAGTATCTCTTAGTTTTACCTAGTGCAAAGAAGAAAAACCACATTGCTAAAATAAGAACAAACCCTCTTGAGCTACATAGTGAGACTCGGTGTTGGACAATTCCCAAAACACTGTGGGACAAAAGAATCTGTCATCTTTGTGACATTAAGAGGGTTGAAGATGAAAAACACTTTCTCTTAGAGTGCCCTAAGTATACTAAAATTAAATCACAATTTAAAAATATTTTCCACAATAATGATCTTGGAATGCTTCTGTTAGTGCTCTTCGAGCATAGAAATAGAATTCTAAATAAATCTAAGTAATCTATTACCTTTCATAAAATATGATAGACTAATTACGGTCTCAAAAAGTTAATCATCATCATTATCATATATTTTAGTTAATTAATAATAACATTAAATTATTTAAATAATTATTTTTTAAATAACTTTGATTAAAAATATTTAAATGTAATGTAAATTGAATTTCTGGATAAGCATTGTGTCCATAGATTTTTAAATGTCCAACTTTTCGAGTGAACACTCCACCCATCATCAGGGACAAAATTACTTTTTTATTAATCAATATTTTTTAAAAATACACAATTTAAACATTTTATTTTTATTATTAATATATATATATATATATATATATATATATATACATACACACATTTTATTTTATTTTTCCTCAGAAAAAAAGCGTAATTCTATTCATCCAAAGATAACCAAAATACATTTTGTAGGTGTCAAAGCACGACCCAATCCTGGGTAGAAAAATCCCAAAGGGACAAAAAATAACTGGCTGGAGAGCCAAAAGGAAAGAGAGTGGAGCTGATAGAAACCCCTAATAGGTCGGAAACCTGGTACAAGAGAGCCCGTCACAGAATAAATCCAAACAGTACAATCCAAACAAACCTTGGTGGCAGGATGGACCAAGTTAGAAAGGTATGTAAACCTTCACATCAACAGAACCAAAAAGCTAAAATGTCGATGAAGACCCCAACCAACAATAGTAAGACCAGGAACTGCACGCCCACTCCATGGACCTCAAGGTGATGGAACTACACCGCATGCCCAAGGATAGGACCTCAAAGTTCTCTGGCACAACCCCCACCAGATAGAAAAATACATCAAAAACTACCAAAAGGAGCCAGATATGAGCATACATCAAACCCTGAACAAACCAAAGAAACTAGAGGGAGGAACCGCAAATAAGGAGAAAAATAAAGAAAGGACCTCTCCTAGAAAACACAGATCTGAGAAAGAGAACTCTAGGAATCACTGTCGTAGGAGCACCCATAAGAAATACTGCAGCTCTAAACAAAAAACAGATCTACTCCTAGAGCTAACACTAATAGAACGACTAAGCAAACAGAGGTTGTGAGTGCCAAAATTCTTGAGCCCCAGCTGCACACGGAAAGGATCACAACTGCCAGTCGAACTTGCATCCCCAGTTCGCCACAAGGAAGACAACAAAGCCACCGCGTGAGGAGCCAAGAAGAACCGGACGCGAGTTGGCGTCTGTGTCTGGTTGAAGAGAGAAACTGCGCCAGAAGAAAGATATGAGAGCAGGCATCTAGAAGCCCTAATCGCGGAGCTAAA
>ML796842.1:864026-879225 GCA_009831015.1 Picea engelmannii
ATAATTTAAAAATATAATTTTTTTTTACAATTAAATACAAAATTTACTATCTATAACTAAAATGATTAGTAAATAAAAGTAAAAACCTATATAGTTCTACATCTTAATTTGTCATGACCTATCAACAACTTTAATATTCCCTATAATAAGCTCTTTGATTAGATGATCTCACATCTTGTGGATGCTTTATATTTCCTTTTAATATATATCTTTATCTCTCTCTCATATATATATATATATAACAAAAGTTTCACATTCATGATCATGTCGTTGTCTCACGAGTTAAAACATGGTTTAAATCATTGTATTTTTACTTTTTTTCCAGCAGAAAAAATTACTCAATTATATTTGAAAATATAATGTGTTCTCACATCAAGATACATCAGCGGAGGGGTATCACTGACAAATACATCTTTCGCCTATAAATGGTCTACTAGTCAGATAGTTGGCGAGAGATCAAATCTATGTAGAGAAATAATCAAAAACTACTACAAGTCTTTAAGAAAAGAGAAAAAGAACGAGATTTATGCGAAATATACAAGAGTTTGATGCTGCGTAGATTAAGGATATTTTGTGAATATACTGAAATCTGCCAACAAGTTTGTATCCTCCAATCCTAATTTTTTTTGATAGCAAGCGTGGGGCCCTCATTTCCATCCAACCAATGGTTATAAGTGAGCACGCCTTCTTTTCTCTCTAATGTTGACTTTGATAGCAGGTCCGCTTCCTTGTTGAATTCTCGGGAGGAATGTGAGAAAGAGAGTTTCTTGAAGTGGCGTATTAGTATTCTAATTCTATCTTTCTAGGCCAAGAGTATGATAGTTTGTAGCTTACCTTGATGGTTCAACCAATCAATGATAACTCTGGAATCTCCGATCAAATGAAGGTTTTCAATGTTTAGTCTGGAGGCCAAGTGAAGTGTAGCCTAGGCACCCAATAGTTTTGCCCTTGTGTTGGTACATGGGCCACAACAAAGAGTCCATCTGTAAATAGAGCTATTGCTGATTTTAATCAATCCACCTGCGCCACTCAAAGTTCCATAGTATTGCGTTGCATCGTCGAACCAGCCCGTCGAAGTATCCTTTGAGATAAGGGGGGTGACTAATATCTTTTTTTTTTCACGATGTTCGGGTGTATGTCTTTCCAGTTTTGAAACAGGCCAAGAGCTTTATAAGCAACAACACTAAAAGAGGGTGACTTATTTTCAAAGATTTTTAAGTTTCTAGCCTTCCAAATAAACTAGTTGACCAATGAAAGAAATAGTTTGTAATAGTATTCATTTGATGTCCAATGATCAAAGCAGGTAGAGATGAAGATCTCAATCCAATCAATATTTAAATGGCTATACAAAATGAGCCTGTTATACTTGTTTTGTGGAAATTTTCAATTTTCCCAAAGTAGTTGTACCTACTCCATCTGTAATACAATATGGATTATTGTCTCTTGATTCATAGAATAATAACTATAAATATTTGTATATGTGAGGGATATAAAAGGAAAGTCTCAAAAACATACATATCATGTTGCACTAATCATTCCTTCAGTTCAAAATATGTCAAATCCTTAAAAAATATATAAAGAATTATCAACCATTTATTTTAAACTAAATGTATCAATTATGATATTGATGAGGATGCCACTCGTGAGGTAGAAAATTCTTTTATGCTAAATATATATCACTTTATCTTTAAAGTGAATAGCTTATCACACTATACAATGAATATTAAATTTGTATGAGGCCTTTGTCTTTCCCCTTTAAGTACAAAGGAACATGTCCCTCAAATATGAGGGAATCTCTCATAGCCTAGCCTTACAATGGTGGGGACTTTGTTATACAATGCTAATTATTCTTTTTAGGTTTTAGATATGTTCTTTAAATAATCATAAAATAATAATAATAATATTAAAATAATGATGATTTATAAAATATTATTTATTTTTATATATTGTCCGACATGTAATAAGAACATATTTGAATACCCAAATGGTTGGAGTACATGTTTGATACTAATTTGCCCATCTTCTCATTTACAACGAATATTAATGTTTTACTTTAATATTTGTTCTTCAAAACAATAATAGTGGCACCACGCCATCAGTGGGCAAAGAATTTTCCATTTATACTCATTTGCTGAGGCTTACACATGACTCTTTATAACCTAATGAATGGCTTCTATTATCTTTTTGCAACTTTTGTTGCTTGAATATTCCTCTTTTTAATAAATAAAATAATAAAAAGTTACATGAAGAGTCAAACCAAAGATAAGTACTTTAATATAATATTATATGAATAGTAATAAACTGTTCATTTCTTACTTTATTGAGATGGGGCTCATGATATTCCTTTATGCATAGGAAAAATGAATTATTTTTTAATTTAAAATTCTAGTGAATAACTTAATATATGTCCAAAGTGTGGCTTTGACTGAGCCATGCATACTAAAATCGAGTGTGTTCTCCACAAAAGGTAAAGTTGATTTAATGTATCCAAATTATATGAAGTGATTGCATTGTGTTTTGATTCGATGTATCCAAACTATAGGAAACTATAGGAAGGGATTATATTGTGTTTTAATTTAAATAATATTAATAAAAAAAATAAAAAATAAAAATTGCATGAGTGTATGGATTTTTTTTAGGTTTTGTCTTAAGGAATCAAGAGAGTGAAACTCATAATTAACCACAAGCATGAAAAACTCACGTCTAACTCTAAAGTAATTGAGTTAATCTTTAAGGAAAATAATATTTTATTATTAAAAAAAAAACAATTAAAATAATAATAATAATAACAATAATTTTTATTAAATTCAAGGATGAAAACAAATATAAATATAATTGAAAATAATGATTATTTTGAGTAATAATTATTATTGAATATAATGATTATTTGAATAATAAATATTATTGAATATAATGATTATTTGAATAATAATTTTATTATTAATAAAGAAGAAACTATAGATCAATGACCACATAAAATAAGCTATTTGCATTATTGTAGTGGAATGAAGGTCTATATTGACAGTTCTTTATGGGTTACATGACTTGTTTATTATCGATGGAGAAATATTATTTCAGGTTTTTAGCTCGGGTGGTTGGGTAGCACGGTTGTTATTCTCCTCACCCGGGTTCAAATACATGAAGTGGATATGTTGACTCATTGTTATAAAGCTAAAAGAGTAGGTACTCCTTGAGATAGAAGTTCCACCTCTTTGCGATGAGCTTCGAGATATCTCAACCCTTGCTAAATCATAAATTCCCCACTAAGCATTGACTAGATCCTCTAAATCAGTTACAAATTCCTCTAAATCTAAAAAAACAATGAAAAACTATTAAAATTTTCCATATCACCCCGATTCCTCATCTCAACCTTCACTATGACATAATCTTCAACACCATTCCTTTTCACAACTCAATTAGCCTATTACTTAATCTTGTCCCTTTGAAGGGGTATCCTCTGAAGGGGTCTCCTCTTTATACCGGGGACACTATTACATCATATACAAGTTGAACTAGTACAACATAACATACAACTAAGTATAATTTAATGAAGCAATTTCACATACAGTGATATGTAAACGATTATATACCTTATATATAATGGAGCAATTTCACTTTGGAAAAAAAAATATAATTTAATGAAAAATGAAATAAAGGGGATCTCCATCAACTTATTACATAAATTTGGGCTTGATTTAAGGAGAACATAATCCTAACGTTGATGTGGGATTTCTACAAGCGTAGAAATAGTCAAATAAAATATCAAAAACATCAAAAGTTTAATTAAAAAAAATGATGGGTATTCTCCCTATGTCAAATTGGTGTAATATCATACTTGAAAAGTGTCTACTTCAACCTCGACTTAGAGTAGATAATTTAAAGGAGGAAACTAGTATTTACTTTTCATCTTATAGGAATACTAAATGTTGGCTTAGGATATGTATATATTGTTAGAAAATGAGTTGGACAATTTATATATGCAGGTTGGTCAAGTCAAATTATGTCAGCATCAACTACCATTATAATATTTTTTTGGATAATTGTGTATTCAATGCAATTCATTTATGAACCTTGTTTCATGAGTTCCTTTAACTAATTAATGATTTTTTTATAAGCTTCAATAGTTTGTGATGTAATGGGAAAATTGTTGCATATCAAAATGTACAAGAAAGAAACATATATTACGTAAATTGAAACCTAAATTGTATGAATAATGGAAAGAAAAGAACGCATAAATTTATTAAGAAGTTATTATCGAGTTTATGTACAACATAAATAGAGGACTATTTTACATTTACAAAGATTTTCTTCTCCAGATTCAATGCATAAGTGAAATTTTAAAGACGAAAAAATAGAAATCCTCAAAACCCAAGAAAGCCTCCTCTCTCCATCCCATCTCCAGACTCAATGCATAAGTGAAATTCTAAAGCCGAAAGAATAGAAATCCTCAAAACCCAAGGAAACCTCCCCTCCCATCTCATTCATGAATTATATATAATCTCTCATTTTGTATGGTTCATTTGAATGGAAATCTTGCACTTCAAATCATCTTCTAAGGTGGAGAAAATAATTTCTAATTCAAATCATCTTCTAAGGTGGAGAAGATAATTTATAACTTTGTAACATCCTCGTTGGTTTAAACCCTAAGTAAATACATTCAATGGATAGGTCTGACATGTGTAATTGAAATCCATGTGTTATTCCTTTATTTTTTTTAGTGTTTTCATGGTCACCAAAAGGAATTGACCTCAAAAAGTAGGTGGAAACAAGTCTTGTCACACCACATCTTCCAACCTACACTCTATTTAACTCTACTTCATTGTGTAATACATTCATAAAGTAAATCCAACCATGCATTTGACCATCCATTAAAGTGTAAGCAAAGGCTTATCTCATGAAATGAAGAACATAAGCAAAGGCTTATCTCATGAAATGAAGAACATAAGTATGCATACATTTCGATGCTCTAGAAAACCTACATCATATATTCTTCAAGGAATCTTATAAATTACACAATTTCTAAAAGTGATTCTTATGCCAACTACACATTCCCATTCCCATTAAAGATAAGTAGAGAAAGAAAAAAACATTTATGGGTATAATGGGCTTGCTTTTGAACTTAGATTCACATTGACAACATAGAACACTATTCAAATGTTAACTAAGAATGAAATAATTATGTAGTATAACATTTATAACCATGGATGTCTCTATACCATATTCTCTTATTAAATGTTAGTTTTTGTAGCTTGAAGATACTTCTACATTGTCGGTGCCCATCATGTAGAAGTGACTGAGTACATGTCTCTCTCTAGTGACTTGACTTTATAAAGTGATTTTATAAAGTCAAGTGGAATCTTTTATTATTTAATGAGTAAAAGTGACTTTTTATAAAGTTTGGGTCACTTAAGTGATTCAAGTGAACTCAATGAAAGATTAAGTCACGACCATTGATCTCAAGAGGACAAGATCTAATCTTGACTGTCTATCTCTTTGGAGATATAGGGTTAGGGTAGTTACTCATTAATGAGTATATGAAAGGGGCTATTGAGAAAGACGAGGCACACTTTTCAAGAGAGATTGGAGGGAATGTGAAGAGATACACTTTCCAAGAGAGATTGAGTTGAGAGGGAAAGCATAGCAACAAAGGAGGATTGGCACACATCCCAAGGAGAATAGGAGGCATGCATCCCAAGAATGGTTCAACATTTAATTATGATCCATATAACATTAAAGGAGGTCGTACAATACAAATTTAACAGGTCCGTACAACTATTTTTATGCATAGGAATCAAGGCAAGGGTTGCACAGATTTTGAGGCAATTTTGGGGGCATTTATTGTTCTAGCTTGTCCGTACAGAACAAGACCATACAAAAAAATATTTTGGCACAAAATTTGAGGCAGTGTTTGTTGTTGTGTTGATTGTACATGGTCGTATAGGCCGTATAATAAGTTGACACATTTTTCAAGGTAGTTTGGCACTAAAATCAAAGTGGACTGTTGGAACATTTTTCTAGATAAGTACAGTTTTATTTTCTAAAAAATAATGTTGTTGTAAACTCTGAAATATTTTCCTGCAAGCTCAATAAGAAGAATGTCTCCTTGGTTGGTTTCCCTTCAATGTTTTTCTAGGGGCATTGCCCATAAATCCTTGTGTTAAATGTGTGGTTGAATGTTGTCTACTGTTCATTTATTTTCCATCGCTAAGTTTCAAATTGCTTAGTCATTTGTATTTATGCTCATAGTTCCAGTTGAATGCATGAGTTAACTTGCATTAGTGGTGAATGACTATTGGCGATTGAAATCTTATTTCTGACTAAGTGTTTATCACAATAAATTTAACATTAAATAAATAGAGCATCTTGCTCAAAAGGTAGGTGAATAGAGTATGATTTCAAAACAACATCCTCTACCAATTTCTTCTACAAACATCCACAATGTTCCCTCTAAAATCTTACCTCCATAATGCTCAACACCATCAAGTTCTTCTTTCCTCTTTGTCACCATCAACTCTTCCTTTGAAATTAGTTGCAATTTATAACAATGGTGCATTAGTGTGTCCCTCTCCTCCCTATTATGCACTTTTACATCTACTTGTGGCACACATATTTCAACACCTTCCACAAATCCATTCTTTTTTATGAAAACTCTAGTGTTTTCTTCTTTTTTAATAGTATTCATCATTGGAACACCTTATTTCTTCTCTATGTAAACATTAATATGGTTTCCAATACACTCCTCTTTCTTTCCCTTCTATAAAGTCTTCCTTTCTTGCAAACATATCAAAATACAAACGGTTATGGGAATTTGGGATCCCTAACTACACTCCCACCAATAACATTGTTCCACTTGAACTCCAATTATTATGCATGCCTTCTTGTTCCACTTGAACTCCTCTATTAGATTGCACCTTCAATCCTTCCAAAAAATCACTCTTCATTTCTTTAATCTTTTGATTTTTTTCATGTTTCACACATGGCAACACTAGACTCAACATCACCATTTTCATCTCCTCTCCCTCACTCAAATGATGCAAGTTGTATTTCTTTCCATCCTTTTTCTAATTTATAGGTATTCATCTTACCATTATGAATATCATTCATATCAAATTTCCAAGGTATTCCCAACATGACAAGACATGCATTCATGGGGAATATGCCATACATGTTAGAAAAACAGGATTGTGGAGAAATAAAATAAAACAAATGTGGAAATAAAACACAGTAGATACACAATACAATAGAGAAACATATATACATGGTTCACCCAATGTGGGTTGCGTCCACCAGAGAAATTTCTAGGTCCTTCCTTTTTATTATCCAACAAAATGAAGAGATACAACCTACATCAGACCTTTTGTAACTTCGTCTTCTTTCTCTCACAGTCTCCTCTCTCAGAATACAATATTCATGATGATACATAGCTGCAATACAATTCCCTCATAAAAGAGGGTTTCCTTCTAGGGAAGAAAACCCTAGCATAAATTCTACTATCAGATCCGCGACCTTATAATGAACGGTCCAAGTTTACAATGAAATTACAGTATACATTTACAAGGAAAATTTTCCTTCGAGGGCAAGCCCCCCCTACAACCCCCCCACGTGGAGGGGTTTACAATATTATGGGGTGTATAGTCTTCATGGGGTATAAACATGGCTAAAAACAAAGACCTATGAATTAGGAAGATAATCAGGCTTCACACCAACAATACAAAACACTATCTTGATAACCCCCAATATGCAAATCAATGTGACATTGTTCTTATACAGTAACTCTATGCCCCATTTTATTTATAACCAAGACACTTTATAAGCATTTATATGAGAGATACATTTAAATTCAATTTTTGTATAACTTCATAAGGTACAATATTTTATTTGCTACCTCCACCAATAATTAAAGTAGAACACTTACCTTCTATCTTGCAATTTGTCACAAATATAGTCTTCCCATGTTATCGTTCTTTTGCAATCTCCACTTTTGGATGTAAGAATACTCTCTTTAGCATGAAATTCTCTCATTTCTATGCTTTTGTCTCAATAAAGTAACTTATACTATTGTTAATTCTACTACATAGGAAATATGAATTCTAGCCCTTGATTTTCTTCCTCCATCTCCTATAACTCTTCACATTCATAACATTTATTCCCATGACCTCCATGCCTTAAACAAATTCCTTTAAATTGTTAGGGACTTAACCTCCCTAATCCCTCACATAGGTAGAATAATATATTTTCTATGTAATAAAGGCCGACATTAGTAAATAAGGCCTATGTAGGTAGAATAATATGTTTTCTATGTAAATAAGGACGAAAATAGTAAATAAGGCCTATATAATAATGTGAACAAATCAATTGTAAGAAGACTTAATAGAAGCTTCCACTTCTAGAAAGATCTTCCTCTAGAATGTTCTTTGGAAGATATAATTAGTATAAATAGTAGTAGAAGGCATGGGAAAGTCTTGTCTTGAGAATTATTGTAATAGATCGTTTCTCTACTAGAGGTTTCCCCCTTGAAGAGGTAAGTGAACATTGCTTTCAATCAATATATTTATTATTGTTGGTGTTGTTATTCTCATTATTTTGTTGTTCCGCTGGTATTTACTGAAATATTTATGTTTCTGCTTATTATAATACATCTGATACCTTACAAGTGGTATCATAGCACTTTCCTCTGCAAAAACCGTGGGAAATTATTTTTCAGGATAGAGATGTTTACTTCCGACATATTTAAAGCACAAAGATACATCGTTTAGTGGGTAAAACTACAACTAGGTAATACTACATGCAAGAAATACATTCGGTTTCATGAGGTTAATCAAAACAAATGTTTCACCTTGTTGGAAACCTATGTAACCTTGTTGGTACCCCTTTGAGTAGTATAGAATCAAACATAATATGTACATGGCCATCACTCCCATGTACTATCAAGTATATTGGGAGTCCCATAGGTCTTCTGAAACTAGCTCTAGATTAGTCGATCGACCACTTGACTACCATAGTGTCACCGAGAACAACACTCGAGAAGATACTCTTTAGTACCTAGGTAATCGGGTAGTACGACTAAGGGTACAATCGAGCCTCCTTAGTTGTTTCCCTGAGATATTGGCTTGAGTACTAATGTTTGACCTCACACATATATCATAGAGCTATAGCAAAGGTGTAATGTACCCATCCCCACGCTGGGTCACGCCACTACTAAAATGACCCAATAATTTTTTTTGATACTAAGTCAAAATGTGGAAATAACACAGAACATGACATCTATACACATGAAAATGTATATGCTTCCTAAAAATGTAGATGCAATAATTTAACTATGTTGAGTAACAACTAAATAACACACAACAACAGTCAACCACATAAGTGGTATTTCATATGCAGAATTATGCTCACAACAAGCACAATAACTAAAATATATCAGAGTAAAAATACACAACAATTATACCAACATTTAACATGAGTAAACATAGCAGATAAGAACACTTTTCTTATAAAAATATGAAACCCGTTGTAGAGTAAATACATTCCTCCCAATCGTAGGATTGTTGTTCCAGATCTCAACAACAAGCCACCCTTGAGCTGGGGCTATGAATCCATAAGAGATGATGGTCCCTAAGACTAGCTAATGCCCCCGTCTCAACAATCAATTATCACATCAAATTCCAGTCCACCAACACTCTTCTCCTCAACCTACACAACCCAAGGGATGGAATCCCCCTTCACTGCTCATAGTCCCTCAGGCATTTCCACTCCCCTCCAGGGCTTCCAACACAGGTTGGATAAGAATTCTACTTGTTGGGACATCAGAAATTCTACAACTACGACATGAATTCTCCCAACAAGAAAACACGTGCTTCCTTGGCGAATTTTGATAAACACGTTACTCCCAGCTAGACAACCTCTCTCTCCATAAATTTTCAACTTCAAACAGCTGGCAAACTTTCCCACAATAACTACATTCAAGATTCAACACTCAAAACTCCATTATTGGCCAGAAAAATCCATGTAAAAATTGTTCTCTATGCAAAAACGTGAATGTCTAATTCTAGTCTCTCCACCCATACAAATTTCCTGTCTTTCTCTTTCTTTATTGAATTGCACTCTTCCCCAAGTTGATTGTACTCATCCCCCATGCTCTCAATAACTATGGGATATGACTCTTACACCCAACCTCTTACATGAATTCAATGATTGGGCTCTAGAACACTAAAAAACTAATGGAAGGTTCATGGTAAGGATAATTTTGAAAGAAATATGAAATGGGTTTTGGTTTAATAGACAAGGGAAACTCTCCCCCTTGGATCCCTTCCCTCTCTTATGGATATTTATCCCCCAGATCTTCATTTGTGTCCATCTGTAGCTGGCGATACATTTGATTCATTACATTGAATTTACATCATTTACATATTACATCACTTTGGATCTTGTACATACATTACATTTACAAAATACATCACTAATTTGGGGTTTTAAAATGGGGATTTTGCATTCCCCTCCCCTTACAAACTGCAATGTCTTTAGTTCACATAACCATACAGTTTACACACTGACATATATAAAAACATTACATCAGAATACTTGATAATTCCACAACTTAATGACTCATGCAACAATTCCAACCAACAACTTCCTTTTCCTCTCAACCCCCACATTGGTTGGACATGAATATCAGAGTTGTGGCTCCGGGAACTCTAACTTCCAAAATGGAGTCTTCACTCGCTTATGTACAAACAAACATTCAATTTTCTTCAAAATTTACAAAAAAATGAGGGTATGCCTCCTGCATGGCTTCCTCATGCTCCCATGTAGCATATTCAATACTGTAAAAAGTACATTGAACCTTTACCAAGCCTATAGATTTGTTCCTGAACACTTTGACCTTTCGGTCCAAGATGGGCACTAGTTCCACCCATAAATCCCCTTCGTGTTCCACCTGGATCACATTCCAATCAATCACATGATTAGGATTAGGTACATAATTTTTTAATAAGGACACATGGAACATGTTATTAATTCTCAAGGATGCAAGTAATGCTATCATGTATGCAATTGGCCCTATCTTTTCTAAGACCTCAAAAAGTCCACAATATCTCGCTAGGCCAACTTTGGACAACTTCCCAATTTCAACAAGCTTCTCATGGATTTAACTTTTAAAAACACATGCTCTCCCACTTTGAATTCTTTGTGTTCTTATTTAATCGGCATAAATCTTCTACCAATCTTGTGCAACTTTCAAATTCTACCCGATCTTTACCATCTCTTATTCCATTTCTTTTAACAATTCAGGCCCAATCACAACTTTGTCTGTTGAGTTATCCCAACTTACTAGTCTGTTGCATTGTATACCATAGAAAGCTTCGAATGGGATTATCTTCAATGATTCTTGATACCCATTATTGTAAGAAAACTCAAGTAAATGATATAGTCCTCCCACCTAGAAGGCTTGTCCATTACATACATTCTCAACGTATCCTCAATTATATGATTAATCCTTTCTATCTACCCATTCAAATTTGGGTGATATGCTATATTGAAATTCAAATTGGTCCCAAATCCTTTAAACAACCCTTTCCAAAAATTAGAAGTGAACTTGGGATCTTAGTCCAACATTATTGCCTTAGGCACACCACGTAGCCTAGAAATTGATCTCATATAATTTATGCAATATGGACTGCCTTGTGAGTTATTTTCATAGGAATGAAATGTGTAGCCTTTGTAATTTTTTCCACCACTACCATGATGGAATCATGTTGCCTTGTTGTCCTAGGAAATTTGGTAATGAAATCTATAGTAAAAATTTCCCATTTCCATTTAGGAATGGGCAATGGCTGCAACAATCCCACTGGATGTCTGTGCTCAACCTTTACCTTCTAAAACTCTATGCATTTGACCAAATAATCAGTGACATCTTTCTTCATACAGGGCCAAAATTATTTGCCTCTTACAGTTGTAATAATTTTCTGATATCTTGGATGTCCAACATATGGCACATTATGCATCTCCTTTAGAAATAAATTTCTCAATTCCTGAGAATTGGGAACACAAACTCTGTTCCAAAATAAGAGGATTCCATCCTCTTCCAGCGTGTAATCCTTAATTTTTTGTTGTATATCATTTTTTTGTAAGCTTTCTCTAACTTGCACAAATGTTGATATGTTATTACAACATTTAGAATTATTTCTTTTAAGTATTTCATGTACATACTAATGGATGTAGCATGCATTTTATGCACCCTTCTGCTGAGTGCATCAACCACCTTGTTATCTTTTCCTTTCATGTGCTTGATATGAGATTTATATTCACTAAGAAATTCCAACCATCTAGTTTTTCTAGCATTTAGTGTTGGTTTTTCAAACAAATATTTCAGACCACTATGGTCTG
Organism: Picea engelmannii; assembly: GCA_009831015.1. Lineage (NCBI taxonomy): Eukaryota > Viridiplantae > Streptophyta > Pinopsida > Pinales > Pinaceae > Picea > Picea engelmannii. The sequence goes on from ML796842.1 coordinate 876,411, forward strand.
TCCTTAATTCAATTTTTTTACCCATGAGGTAATGCCTCCACATACTTAAGGAATGTACTATGGCTGAAAAATCTAAGACATGTGTAGCATAATTTGTTTCATGATCCTTCAATTTTCTAGACTCATAACAAATTACATTTCCATTTTTCATAAGGACTCCATCGATCCCTTCCTTGCATGCATATGTGCACACAACACAATCCTCATCTAGATCAACAACTTTCAAAATAGATGCACTGGTTAGAAAATCCTTTAAGCAATGAAAATTGTCTTCACACTTAGCATCTCGCAATCTTGGAGAATCCCGCATTGAATCTCCTGTAGTAAGCTAGACCCATAAATGGTATAACCTATGAAATGTTTGTTGGCGTTGACCAACTTTTGATTGCTTTAATCTTTTCAGGATCCACTGCTATGCCATGTTCTGAAACAATGTGACCCAAATAATGTATCTGCTTTTTATAAAAAGTGCATTTACTCAATTTGGCATACAATTGGTTCTCTCTCAACATGCCTCTCATGTTCCTCCTAAAATGCCTCTCATGTTCCTCCTCTATCTTGGAATATATAAGAATATCATCCAATAATACAATGACAAACTTTTCGAAGAAATATATGAACACCCCATTCATCAGACACATAAATGTAGCCAGTGCATTTGTCAACCCAAAAGGCACCACCACAAATTCATAGTCTCCATACCTTGTCCGAAAGGCTATTTTTCTAGTACCCTCTTCTTTTATTCTCACTTGATGATATCCTAAGTTCAAGTAAATCTTGGAGAATATATTTTCTCCTTTCATCTAATCAAAGAGATCATCTATCCTTGGAAAATGATATTGTTCTTGACGGTAACCTTGTTTAGTTGTCTAAAGTCAATACATAACCTCAATGCTCCATATTTTTTCTTGACAAAACGATCTGGGGCACCCCAACGAGAAACACTTGGGATTATGTACCTTTTATTTAACAACTCTTCTAGCTGCATTTGCAGCTGTTTTATCTATGGTGTGTTCATTTTGTAGAGAGTATTAGATATTGGGTAAGCTTGAGGAATTAAGTCAATAGATAAATCTATATCCCTCTTTAGTGGAAATCCTAGAAACTCCTCAAACATATCTTCAAAGTCCCTCAAGACTGGATAACCTTCAAGAATTGGATCTTTATCCTTCATTGTCTCTTCCATATGGGTTGCATATATCTGGAACCCTTTTATAAAAATTCTTTTCATCTCCAATGTTGGAATCTATCAGACATATATAGGCCTTGGAATACCTTTCACTATCTTTGGATTCCCTTCCTCATCAAGACACGTGAAAACCTTGTTATAAAAATCTAAAATAACACAATGCATTTCTAGCCAATCCATACCAATCAAGCAGTCATAAGACCCAAGCGGTATGACTTTCAAATCTTCCTTAGTGTTAGTTCCATTCATTTTTATATGTAATTCTTTAACAAGCTCATTAATTCTTCTCTTGGTTCCAGTAGCTAGATGAACTAACCAAGAATTTCCTTGCTTACATTTCTTCAATTTAAATATTTCAACTAGCTTTGGATCTATATAGCTATGAATAGCTACATAATCAATTAAAATAGCTATGGGATGATGATTTATCTTACCTTCCACTTCAATCGTGTGGGATTGATAGTTTACTTTTCTATTGTCCAAGTATGCACAAATCCTTGGCATACTTTTCCCACGTCCTCTACTATCTCCTCTTGCTTGATGTTATGCATAGTATTCATTTTATAGTCTTCCTTATGAAAGTTGGATTGGATCTTTTCTTCTTTTGATCTATATTCTTCTTGTCACCCCAAACCCTTTGGAAAGTTGTCCTTCCTCTTTTCTTCTCATACAAATACTTGGCCTTTATTATGGTTTCTTCTAAATTCTTGGGCTCATCAAAGTGAATTTTATCCTTGTAGAAGGATGGCAGTCCACTTAGGAACCTCTAAATTTTGACCTTCTCATCTCTGATGAAGCTCACATACCTAAGAAGTTCCAAAAGAGTTTTCTTGTATTCATCCATAGTAATGTTCCTAAGTTTGAGTTCAAAGAACTCTTGCATATTCTTGTTGTAACATTACTATGACAAGTACTTTCGCTGAAAATATTTCTTGAACTACTTCCAAGAAATTATTTTCTCATCAAGGTCCTTAAATTGCTTCAATCAATCCCACCACATAGATTCCTTTCCTTGAAGGTGGTAGAATGCAATTATGGATTTTTCATTCGATGAGTAATCATGTAACTAGAGATATTTCCTCATTCCCGGCAACCATGCTTCTACATATTCTCCTTTCATGTTTTCTCCATCAAAAGATGGTGGCTTGATCTTCCTAAGTTCCCCTTGCAAGCTGCCTGACCTATGTCTCCTTCTTTGATGCCTGGAAAGAGATATACTTGGGATGTTTGCCAACCTTGAAAATTCATATGCTCTTCTGGTTGAGTGCCATGGGGAATGATGATGTTGATTCCTTCAAGCACTCCTTGACTGTCTAGATCCTCCATTATCATCCTTCCTATCATGAGATCTAGATACTTCCACTTTCCTTGCACTAACTTCCTGCTTTGTGCTCGAATATTTTTTGAATTGCTTCTGTAGCATATTCAAGATTTTTAGTATCTCCCCTTGATTTTTCATGATCCTTTCATTATCTTCTCTATAGCTCTGCACTTCTCTTTGCAGGATTCTCATAGTTACAGGCTCCTAGCTGTTGTTGGGTATTTTACCCTACGGACTAATAAGCTAGGGTTCTAAGCCTATATGCAGATCATGACCCTTCAGATTTAACCTTTAACTTTCTACCC